>CM071940.1:38473846-38481346 GCA_036784905.1 Acrossocheilus fasciatus
TGTATCAGGGATTCCTGTCCTGTGTAGAAAACTCATCATCAGGCCAGTTTATGGTCATCATGGCCATATTTATTACCACAGTAATATGGTTTACATGTAGCTTGTTAAATAATCATTACACACTTAACGTACAGGTATCTTTCCGATTGCTAGAAGTAATAGTCTCTTTCTGATTTTCATTTCAGAAAATGTACGCATACCCTGTTTTTCCCCGCCAATCGGCAACATCAACCCGACTCCTCATGGCGCCATCAGCGGAGGCGAAGCGCCTTGAAAATATGGAGTCCGGAAGGGCCAAGCCTAACGAGGAGGTGCTGGCAGAGGCCAGTTCTTTTGTCAGCATGAACGGTGGAGACCCCAGTGACCAGTTTTTAGTACTTGCTCACTGCAAACTTCAGTTCGGGAAGTACCAGGGCCAGAGATTTAGATGGCTCCTGGAAAACTCTCTGGGGTATGCAGTGTATCTGGTGCTCAGCATTTCTAAAGAGACAGCGCAAAAAAAACCCCTCTCAGAAAATAAACAACTTTATTTACAGTACACTTCTCACATTAGAGAGATGTCAGAAGAAGTGGAGAACTATGAGAGGAAGCAGGAAATGCAAGCGGAAGCCCGGGCAACTGGAGACCAGGGCTGCTTGATGGTGGAGTTTGGTGACTTCAAGGGCCGGTCCATGAAGGATGTGTATGAGGACCAGAGCAAGGAGGCCCAAGCCCTCATCAGGTACCTGGTTAAGGCAGATGCCAGGCCCAACACCAACATGGCCATTTTCAAGACGTATGTCCTGAAAAGACGGGCTTCTGCTGTGGGCATCAGTGTACGTCATCCTGCACCTCCATCTGCAACCTCCAGTACTTCTGCACCTCCATCTGCATCCTCCAGTACTTCTGCACCTCCATCTGCATCCTCCAGTACTTCTGCACCTCCATCTGCATCCTCCAGTACTTCTGCACCTCCATCTGCAGCCATCCGAACTGGCGTACAGCAGACCGCCACAGTGAAAGCGCTGCTGGGACGTGGCAAACGTTTGTCTCCTTCACAAGTGGCCAGGAAACTCATGTCACCAGTTAAACCCCGTGAGTAGAAGTGTGAATACTGAATTTTCCCTACAGCAGTTCTACATGTATTCATTTATCAGTATAGCAAACTTGTCCACTTACTGTTTCCAGATCGATTACTGCACTCCACTTTACCTCGTCCAGCAACAGAACTCCCAGCCCGAAGCTCCACACCGGCCCAAAGGCAGCTTTTTGCTACTAGTAAGTAAGCACCATCTTACATATGTTTGTCTCTGTGTATTGTTAACAGTAATAGTTTTAACATTTGTGCTCCAGGCACTTCTGTTCCCACTGCTGAAGATGATGATGAGGAGCTGGTGTTTGCTGCATCACAATGTGAAGCACAGCTAAATAAAGGTGTGGCACATGACAGAAATGCACATATTAAAAGAATGTTTTGTGAAAACACTGAAAAGCATTATTTCTGAAAAAAAAAAAAAAAAAAAAACACTTTTAAATATTTTTTGTTTACAATACAGAACTATGTGACATCTCAAGCGGGATGCATTCTTTGAGTGCACTTCTTCAAAACCTTAAGGATGGTCAAAGGTGTCAGTGTATTTATTTGCGTTTCCGAACTTACCCGTTGTTAAACAATCACCGCATAACTTTTTCACACGGCTTGCTCTACTCACTCACTCACTCTTTAGCTCCTCCCGAGCAGACGGGATGGTGGAGATTCATTGTTCTAATGATTAGAGGGACAGCGTTTCCTTACTGTATCTGTATGCATGCTTCATGTCTGTGGGCATCATTACTTTATACTGAATTCATCAAACCTCATTTTTCTTGCTCCATTCCATCTGATCCTCAAAGTGTACACTGTGTTCTTTGCTTCTTAACACTAGTACCATTTTCTTCACCAATTATTAATACTTGTCCAAAATTACTGCTTCGCAGGCTGTTTGTGGGCTTCATTTCTGGCATATTACTATCAAATGCAACAGTCATCCTTATATTGTTTTTGTTACTGTTCACTCAGAGGCCTGTGCCGGTCCGTCTCCATCAGCGGAAGCAGCCAAAACACCAGATCCTCCACATCATCAGCCACCAGCTGAGCTTCCAAGTCACTGGAAAGATCATCTTCCACCTTTCCAGCATGAGTGGATCCGGAACACATTATTTAAGGCCAACCTGCGAACCGGCAAGCCAGAACTAGTGTCCCAGCTGAAGCTTTGGTGGTATCCTCCTCAGCCCCCTTTACTTCACACTCAGCCACCCGCCTCACCCGACCTCTTCTTCTGTCGGCCCCTATTCTTATGGATGCCTCTGAAGATGTGGTTGTTTCCTCTTGCCTGTGTTCGCCCAGATTGTGGTAAGCACAGACTTACTGCGGCAAGACTTTACCGTACCGTGCGCAAGGTCTTGGACATCGACGGGTGGTATGACCTTGCCACTGAGTATCTGGAGTGCAAACGCTGCAAGAAGAAATATCCCGCCTGGTCCGAGGACATCTTAAGACAGCTGGATATGGGCCACCGCAGTCAGTTTCCAGCTTTGCTGACATACAGGTAATTCATAATTACAATCATTCATCATTAGGCACTTTTATTTGTGTTATTTTTTTACCAACCAAAAGCATTTGCATGATTATACTGTTGTTTCCTTAGATACTCATGTGACAACCGGGTGCTGAGGATGATGAGGGAGAGGACACTGGGCAACAGTGTGACTCAGCTTTACAAGAAGCTGATGGAACAGCACAGTGAGGCATGGACACAGCGTGTACTGCAGTACCTGACTGCCTGTGAACCATTCACAAGGTCCTCCCTTGTGCAGCCTCCTGTGTTTGCTGAGCCTCCCCTTTTACCTGCCCTACCTAAACCTAAGTGGCTGTTAGCTGTGTATGCCAGGGATGTTCTGGGGCGACTGCACGAGGTCAAGGCCAAAATTACATCTGTCTTTGGCTGTGTTCTCAAGATGGACTCCACAAAAAAGGTATTTTTTCAGCCCTGTTTATATCCAGAAATTTGCAAGATATGGATATGTATGCATACATAATGAACACAGTTTTTGACCCTTTTATTTTTCCCAATAGGTCACAAAGAAAGTTGCCGGTGCTGCTTCAGGAACAGCTGCCTGGTGCACAAATGTGGGGAACGAACACGGCCAAGTCCTTGTCTCTGTGCTGACAGCCGCCGAGGGACATGGACTGGACCCCATGGCAGCTGGCCTGATGAAACGCTATCGGGAGTCAGGAGAGGAAGCCCCAAAAGTGATGTACGTGGACAGAGATTGCTGCAGTCAGCACGGCCAGTCTCGGGTGAAGACCATGTTTTCAGAGTGGGATGAGCTTGTAGTGCGCCTCGACATCTGGCACTTCATGCGGCGATTTGCTGCAGGTGTCACAACAGAGGCTCATCCGCTCTATGGGATCTTCATGGCACGTCTGTCCACGTGCATCTTTCAGTGGGATCCAGAGGATGTGGCTGCCCTTCGCCGTGCAAAGGAGGGTGAGCTGGCAGCAAAGAAGACTGGCTACATCTCAGGAAGGGCGGTCAGTGCTCGCATTACCCGGAGGGAGTTGGCACTGCACTGCCGGAGGAGGACCAGGGGGCTGGAGGAGACCACCAAAACAATTGGATCACTGATCGATCAGTTTGACGGTCCAGACGGAAAGGACACTCTGGGAGTTCCTCTGCTGGACCACGAACGGATCCAGCAGATATGGAAGGAACAGCGGAAGCACGTTCAGTGTATCCAAGACCCAGAGAACTTTCCGCTCTACATGAAGACGGGGACACTGAAGAAAGGCGGTGTGGAGCTGTGCTGCTACAGGTGTGCCCGTGGCTCTACCTCCTTGGAGTCATTCCACCTCCACCTCAACCGTTTTATTCCAGGTATTACACGCATATGGTTTACTAATTTATCTATAAAAACTGTAAGCCCTGTAACCGCTTCCATTATTTTAAAGTAATGTCACATTAATAAATGTCACACTCTACAGTAATATACTTTGAATTACCACTGTGTATGAAATGTGCTATATAAATAAACTTGCCTTGCCTATTAGCACCTCATGTGTATGTCTATCTAGCCTTTTTTGTTTATTTAACTTTTAGGCACCAGTGCCAGTGATGCGCATTTTCAGGCCTATCTCCTTGAGGGCTTGATGCGTTGGAATGATGACCGGATGGAAGATGCCATAAAAGGAGCATCCTCCATCCGGTCATTTGGCAGTGCCATGAGAGAGGCTGTGGACCAGCTTAGCCGAACAGTCTTTGGGAAGCCCTGGGATGAGCGCTATCGCCCTCCTGGAGCATATACAGGCAAGAAGTTCATTCATTTGTTCTTTTGTAATATTCTACTTGGTTGTCTTTTTAGCCTTTAACCTGTTTAATCCCAATTTTTTCCAGACATAAAAATATCCAGAGGATGTGTCATTAGTAACCCTTTGCAATAATCAATTTTTTATTTATTTTTTTGACCATAAAACAATTGTTTTATCTTTGTCATATCTTTGTCATATCTTTGTTAACACACTTTACTAGCCTTTTGTTTTCGATCTTTGATGCAGTCATCATCTTCTCAAGCTGCAAACAGTAAATAAACTGCTCTGGTCATGTGACAATTTGCAGTAATCATGTGAAACTGCACATATTCTACTAAAACACCAGTCAGTAAGGTTTTTAGAGCTTTATAAATGAAAACCTTTTTTATGCTCACTATTGTGACCACTGGGATTAAATGGGTTAATGTACTAGACAAAATATTAAGAACACTTTCTTTTTTCCCATTTTATTCTTATAGGTGAATTGCTGGGAATAGAATACCTTTACAGCCAGACTGGCAAAACACTGACTCCAGTGCTCCAGAACCCAGAGGAGGAAGACAGGCTGGTGGAGGAGGTTGATGACCAGGACCTGCAAGATGAGGGGTTTGAGGAAGAGACCATGGAGGACATCACAGTTCCAGAGCTGGATGAGGATGAAACCCGCCCCTCATCTTTGCCTCTGCCTCAGTCCCCAACATCACTGGCTGAGCCGTCCACATCATCTGGTGGAGAAGGACAGCATCTTGCCCCTTCAGTGCTGTCACAGCCACCCGACACTGAAAGCAGTCTCTCCGACGAGGCTCGGGTAAGACACTCTAAGGGCTTTATTTCATTTCTGTCTCATTTTATTCCACATACACTACCAGTGAAAAGTTTTTGGTCAACAATGTTTTTTAAAGAATTCTCTTCTGCTCACCAAGACTGCATTTCTTTGATCCGAAATACAGCAAAAGTCACACGATTCTTCAGAAATCATTCTAATATTCTGATATTCTGATTTGCTGCGCAAAAAACATTTATTATTATTAGGTTAAAAATAGCAGAGTGTATTTTTTTTTTTTTTTTAGGTTTCGTTGATGAATAGATAGTTCAAAAGAACAGCATTTATCTGAAATAGAAATATTTTGTGACATTATAAATGTCTTTATCAAAATGTTTTGATCAATTTAATGCATCCATGCTAAATAAAAGTATTAATTTCTATAATTTCATAATTTATTTTAATATAATGATTTAAATATACTGACTCCAAGCTTTTAAATCTTATAGTGTGTAATGTTACAAAAGCTTTTTATTTCAGATAAATGCTGATCCTGGATCTTTCTATTCATCAAAGAATCTTTAAAAAAATGTACACTGTGTACATGTAAACTGTTTTAAGTATTGATAATAATAATAATATTTAAATGTTTCTTGAACAGCAAATCAGTATATTAGAATGATTTCTGAAGATCATGTGACACTGAAGACTGCGGTAATGATGCTGAAAATACAGCTCCGCATCACAGAAATAAATATTCAAATAGAAAGCAGTTATTTTAAATAGTAAAACTATTGCACAATATTACTGCTTTTGCTGTATTTTGGATCAAGATTGAGCAGAAGAGACTTATTTAAAAAGCATAAAAAATCTTACTATCCAAAAACTTTTGACTGGTAGTGTATATTAACATTAATCTGCATTTACTAGGGAGGAGTCGTCGCCGGACCTGATGACATTGCTGGGTGGGACAAGGTCCAGGATCTGGCTGGTTACCTGGTGGGTCTTCGGGAGGCTCCTTACCTCACTGACCTGCAGGTGACAGAGGCCATCCAGCTGTGGACAGCTCTGCCTGATACTGACAAACAGCGGGTCAACTATCAGCCTCGACATCAGCCTCAGCTCACACATGGGCGCTTTAAAGCACCGAAGCGGTCCGGAGTCACACCGGGTGTGGAGAGTGTGAAACGATGTCTGATTGGACATCCTGGGGGTCCAGCACAGTGGCCCAGCACCAGCCGCTTGGTCGAGGCCATTTGTATCAAGCTTTGTGCTTTACACAAGTCACCGACCAAGAAGGCTGGAGTTTGCACTCCCAGGTGGTCTACAATCCTCTCGGATTACCACCACATCCGAGAGCTGGTGCTCAACAGTCGCAGGCTGATGGATGAAACAATGATCCAGCTGTTTGAGCTAAACCAGAAGACACTCATTCAGTGGTAAGCAAGGCACAATATTTGCTTCAAATGAACTGAATACGTCTAAACATATATATAATACAAGTAATTTATTTTCAGGTTTCAGCGGCGGCAGAAGAATCAGGAAATGAGTGTCCTCGCTCAGGGACTGATTCCACCTGACCCAATTGCTGTGGCCGATACACAGCTTCCTCCACCGAGGGAAAAATTGGATGAAGCGCCATCGACATCAGGCCCGAAACATCCTTTTATCCTTCCGCCAAATCGAGGAGGACAGGCTCCAATTCTGCGACCAGGTCGATGGCCCGCTGCTGCCGCCACGGAGTGCCCCATCGCACCTGCCCCCACAGTATCAGGAGTTGTGCAGCCCATTTCAGCACCTGGGTCATTGTTAGGCACACTAGTCCTTAACCCGGACATGACTGTGTCAATGCTGATTCCCTCTTCTGCTGCTTCGACATCCGGTGCAGGCCCAGCTCCGCCTGCTCCTGCGTCTGATGCTCCTGTGTCCCGTTACACCCAGAGGAACAGGCGCCGGCGGGCCCTGGAGACGGAAAGCGGAGTCCATAAGAGGAAGTATGTCCGAGGGGTTACTTTTAACACGTGCAGCAAATGTGGGCAGCCCAAAACGAAAGAGTTTGGCCATAGCCGATATGGTAATGCCACATTTTGCTCGCGTACCTCAAATGGCAAATCTTTAGATGAGTGGTTGGCAGAACAGCGCCAGCAAAATAAAGGCCAAACTCCACCACCTCAATAAATAATACATTTCCTGTATTTATTTTGTATATATTACATGGGCCCGCTCTTTCATTTGTCCTGTATAAATATTATCTTTCCTGTATATCTTTTGTATATATTACGTGTATTTGTTTTAATACATTTTTATTAAAAAAATGTTATCCTCCTCAATAAATAATATCTTTCCTGTATATATTTTGTATGTATTACGTGTATTTGTTTTAATAAATTTTTTTACATTTGAAGTGTCT
>CM071940.1:38486346-38488846 GCA_036784905.1 Acrossocheilus fasciatus
TTCTGAGTTTTCCAATTTTGTCTGTACAAATTTCCCACTCATGTTCCCCCATATGCTGTCTTCTTTTAAATCCTCGAATTTCTGTAACCAATATTCATTAACAACAGGTTTCTTAAAAACAGCATCTCTAAAAACACAATAAAACTTTTTCACAGTACATTCACTGAAAGCATACAATTTTTCCCCCAACCTCACATACACATCTTTTTCTTGCTTCCCTTCTTCCATGTTTTCAATTCTCTTTATCCAGTCTTGAGGTATAGCATTCTTAATTACATCATATTTATTTGTTATCTCTTGTCTGCTATAATCCTCCTTTGCCTCCTCCATCACATCCACGATATATTGCACTGGTAAAAACCCTTCTTTGAATTCGTATAAAACATCTCTGACTTTCGTGATTCCCACATCCCACCATTTCTTAAAAAAAATAACCCTCCCTTGATTTAAAATGCAGTTGTTTAAGAATAAAGGCTGATTTAAAATGTTCTCTCTACCATGTGGCTTAAAATGCACATTAGTTAAAAATTTGCCCCAAGCCCCGATCAGTTCTTTATAGAAATCTGGCAGCCCCTCCGTCATCCAATTTTTTGTTTTCATCCATAAAATGTTGTCCCCCAATTTAAAATTACTACACTTACTTAAAAAATGCCCCATTGTTCTCTTCCATGCCGCTTTGTTTTCTTCATCCAAGTACTTTTTAATTATTTTCACTCTCAAACTGTTCTTTCTTTGTTCCACATCCATTAACCCCAGTCCTCCCTTCCCCACCGCTCCTATTAAAGTGTTGTGTGCTATTCTCGGTGGCTTTCCTTCCCATAAAAAATCTAAAAAACATTTTTTCAGCCTTTTTTCTACCCACAACGGCATAGATGACACATATAAAATATGCCATAACTTAGAAACCATTAAAACATTCAAAATTAAAACCTTCCCCTTCAAAGTTAAGGACATTAATTTCCAAAAAATCAACCTTCTCTCGATCCCTCCTAAAATCTCCTCCCACATAGTTCCTTCTGCTTTCCTTTCATCCCTCCCCATTAAAACACCTAAAATCTTTATTTCATTCATTTCCTTAAAAGTATAGTGCCCAGTTAAAGCCTCAGTTCCCCCAAATCTCATATATACCGTTTTATCCTCATTCACTTTAGCCCCTGATCCCCTGCAAAATTTTTGTATTATTTTCATAGCTTCCCCTACACTGGCCAGATCTTGTAGCATTAACGTAGTATCATCAGTGTATTGAAATATTTTATTTTCTCCTCCCTCAATGCCTATCCCTTTTATTCTCCCCTCCTGCTTAACAGCTAATCCCAGTGGTTCTGCAACTAAAGCATATAAAAGTGCCGACAACGGGCAACCCTGTCTAATTGATCTCGTTAATTTAAAACACTCTGTTAAAAACCCATTACATTTTACTCTCGTTACGGCACCTTTATATAAAATCTTAACCCATTTAATAAAATTCTCTCCAAACCCAAAACTCTTTAAAACCCCAAATAAAAAATCATGCTCTACCCTGTCAAAAGCCTTCTCAAAATCCAAACTGATTATAAAACCATCTTTCTTCTTTTCAGTAATATATCTTAACGTATCTTTTATACTCATTGTTGTATCCGCAATGTCTCTTCCTTTAATACTGTATGCTTGGTTTGTTTCGATTATACTGGGCATCACTTCTTTTAATCTGTTAGCTAAAACTTTTGATAAAATCTTCAGATCGGTGTTAAGCATTGTTATAGGCCTATAATTCTTTAACTCCACTTTGTCTCCTTTCCTTTTATATATCAGCTTCATTAATCCCATTCCCATCCTTTGGTTCATCTCACCTTTCCTAAAAATCTCATCAAATACTTCTTTTAAGATACCGGTTAAAAAATCTTTAAAAACAATGTAAAACTCACTCCCCAGCCCATCTATTCCCGGACTTTTTCTTTTGTTTAATCCACTTATTGCTCTTTTTATTTCTTCTTCTCTTACTTCATCATCACATTCTTTTTTATCCGCTTCTCCTACTCTTGCTTTTATTTGCTTCAGTAATTCCACTTTTTCTCCTTCCTTTACCCCCTCCGTACAGAATAAGCTCTCATAGTATGATTTTATTTCTTCCAATATTTGCTCATTTTCTTCTACTATCATCCCTACTATCTACTTCCACCACCATACATTTCCCCATTTTGTCTTTATACACCACTTTGCTTGCATTAAAAACATCTTTTCTCATTAAAAACGCCACTCCTCTTCCAAGCCTTCCATCGCCATTGTTATATAAAATATCCCCTTCCCATTTCTTTTTATAGTCCATCATCACACTTTCTTTCCAGTTTGTTTCTTGCAAAGCAATAACATCTTCTCCTTTACATTTTTCTTTCACTCTTTCAAATTTTCTCATGTCCATCAATCCCCTTGCATTAAAAGTAACACAACTTAAAACCATTAAAAGAAAAGAAAATAAATATCCAAAAAACATCATTATCCATCTTCTCCCTCCAACCCTCTT
>CM071940.1:41208846-41581346 GCA_036784905.1 Acrossocheilus fasciatus
TCCTTTTTTCTTTGCTCTTGAAGCCATTTAGTGTCATCCTGAGGCAGTCGAGCTAAGTGAACACACAAAGAAATACATTAAACAACACAAATAATAATTAATTAACAACTGGATAATGAACAAAATGAGTCTGAACATACCAGTGCCCTCTCTGATAATCAATTCACTATCCTTTATCCAGCGGTAACAGGGAAACTCAAAAAACTTTCCAGAGGGTGTTTTCACTCTGATCCGCTTACAAAACCACTTAGAACTGTCCATTTCAAGTTTCACCTGGACAATGTCTCCAAGGTCCCTCGTCACAGAGATGTCAACAATGATCTCCTGTAACAGCATATTTTATTAGACATACGTTATATGACACAGAATGGATAAATGTAACTAAAGTAAAACTAAAGTAGAACTAAAATTAGAACTAAGCTAAACTGAAAATTCAGGATCCTGTTTAAAATGATGGCACTTGATGTTGACTCTTAGAATGTTTTAGAAAAACAAAGAAAAGTACAAGTGAGTCAGGCACACCCAAAAAAACTTTAGGCCTTTAAGGGTTAACTATTAACTATGACTTTTGACCCCAATTAAATTCAAATAACTGCTTAGTAATAGGTGGCTGTTAAGTTTAAGTATGGGGTAGAATATGGTCATGCAGAATAGAGCATTTATATACGTAGTAATAAACAATCAATACCCTACTAATATGCATGCTGATCAAGTGCATATTAGTAGAAATTTGTGTATAGTTATTTATTTTTTTTTAAGATAAGAGACACTTGCTACTTTGACATCACATTTACTGAGTTTGGTAGAGATCACATGAATCACATAGGAGGAGTACCTGATTTTTTTTTAAAGTCCCATTTCAAACCAAAATAGCCCTCTTCCTGTTGGTTAGCACTAATTACTATAATTTAGAATGTTCTCCAGCTGAGAAGAACATATACAGAATTTGGTGACTGTGGGTCAGATTTATTATCAGATTTATTGGTGTTAAAAAATTACGGCCAGGATTGACTGAAAAGTAGTGGCTGATCTTATTGCATATGCATTGGTAGGAGTTTCCGAAAGTATTTAAATGAATCATGCAAAATGATTTACTAATATTTGAGCTTGTCGATTTACTGGTAATTGTGCCATTATTTAATGCCCGAAAAAAGCATGTTTTAAACCAGACATTAAAGGTTGTGTAGGTGATTTGATCCAGAAACATTTTTTGTTATACTGGTTGAAATTCTCTTCAGTCTGAGAGCAATCCTTAATAAAAAATTGGTAAATTAATTTATATAAATATAAGTGTTCTGTGGAAGGCGTACGACTGGAAAAAGTTTGTCCAATCATTTTATTCAGTCCGATTGCAATGATTGTACGTCCTACCTGTCAGTCAATGTCTGTGTTTGCATACAGTATCACTGCGCAGCAACATCATACTGTACGTCATCGGCTCGGCTTCGAGCTTTATTTAGCTGTCTTTGTATAACTGAAGTAGAGCACTGAAGACAGATCTTTACATCTTCTCCTGATCTAAAACAATGAGTTTATGATGTTCAACACATAACTAACTCATGAAGAGATGGACCCTTGAGCTCATCTAGGAGGCGCATTTATGAGTCTTGGTTGGATCTATGTTTTTAATGGCAACACATTCAACGTTGAAATGGATCATTCAGTCTCTAATTTACAGGGCAGTGCTCTAAGTTTACGGCATTTTTTTATTATTATTGTAATGTTATGTGCTGTGAGACATGGTGAGAAATGAGTTTATTACTGTCTCTTGTTTGCCGAGAGCCGCAGTGGCCGAGATGCATTGACTGAGAGGGATAAACAGAACTCGGAGTCAAACAAACTTAGGGATTTATTGGTATGCGATCACGTTTTGAGGAATTCCGTTTTTTTCAAATTGCGGTCATGTACATGTTTAAGGGGAACCCCAGAACGAGATGGTAATCTCCACCAAAGGAGTTCTACAACACTAGCCATGTCTATAAGGTACTGATGCTCCCTTGAAACATTTCCATTGTGTTCTGTGCAATTTTATGTACTGTGAGACATGAGAGTGGTGGCTTAAGGCTCGACGCACTGCTAACGTCCCAAACAAGCAGCGCACTTGTATATTTAGTTTGTGTTGTTGGTCTTGGCAGCTGTATTTGGTTGCAAATTTTGCTTCCTACTGTTTGATTGGAAGGTAGCAAAATCTGACGCAGTAACACAAATGGACAGAACACCACCATCATGGTGTGTTGGATGGGGCATGGCTTGGAGAGCAGTTTGAAGCAAAAGTGGGTCTTATACTTTCATAGCTAACAGGCTAAAATTAGCTTCGCAAAGGAAACCCTATTATCCGCTGATTCCTCTAATCTGCTCTGTGTTTTCTTGGCCACTCTGCAGCATCACTAACAATCTGTGTGCTGTTCTCTGGCGAGTGGAGACGACAGTTCCCGAAGGTCGTTGCATTAACAGGTAGATGCATTATGATCCACATTACAGTCAGTGGATGATTTGCTGAATTAATAAGTTGGTAGTTTGTTTTTGTATTTCTGTCGGTAATGATTTTCTTTCGGTCTTCTTAGACAGAATGTCTAATCAAACTATTGTACCCGACCAGATCTAATATACAGTAAATAACACAAAATGTTCACACACTTTGTTGACAAAAACAAAGCCTTCACAAAAGAGAGAGAGAGAGAGAAAGAGCGAAGGGAGGCTGCTAAAGGCAGTTGAACAAACATGAATTCAAAGCTCCAGCCAGCCAGCAGGTCTATAACACATATTTTATTAAAACCATATTAATGGTAGGTCTATAAATAGTTAAAAAAGTATATAAATGTTCTAAATGAGTTATTTATTAGTATATAATATAGATTTATGCTGTAAAATATTAAATTAAATGTCTTATACTTATAGGGGAGAGTGGGGTAAGATTAGCCCTTTTTTTTTTTTTTACTTATGTGGTTCTCAAGATAAGAAGAAATGATGCAGAAGTCCAATGAAAGTATCTATCCTATCCTATCAAAATGAAAGCATTCCTGACAAAGGGTTCTAAAAACATGGCTTCTTATGAAAAAGTGTTCCTATGGCTAACAGATTTTTAGATCTGGATAAATTTGCTTTGATGTAACAACCATTACATTGTTGCGGGCGTGTGGTTGTGGCGTAAGCAAAATAAACGTAAAATGAAAGACTGGAGAACAAAACGGCTTCAACACACTTTTCCCATTTATTTTAACTCAAGAGCGGACAAACACAAAGGGAGAACTGAGGGCTTTTAAAGGAAAGAGAACAAAAGAGCAAACAACGTAATTAAACTCAGGTGGGGACAATGACTGATAATTAACTAATGAGGACAGGAACTAAACCAAATAAGGACAACAGGGACCAGGACAGGCAGACACATAACATACATCTATAATGCTAAAATTTTACTTCGGGAAGCCAAATACAGTTTTAAAACTAAATGGGTGCCTTCCATTCCCCCCATTGTGTTTCTCATTTTCACAGTCTGGAAGAAATGATGGGTGGTTCCAAAATACATGGTCACATGACCGTAAAAGTGTACAGTTGCCAAGATACAGGGGGTGGGTCTACTTACCTGCATGGGTCACAACTTTACAGCACGGGTCACATATTTATATATTGTATTAAAATAATGAAGTTCTTACCTCTCCACTTTTTTTCACCGGGGTTTTGTTACTGCTCTCATTGTCTGAGTTCACCAATGTCAGGAAAGAGTTATTTATTACATCACCACCAGTATATATAAACACCTTGTAGGTCAACTTCTTGGGTGCTTGAAAGAAAAATTATACATATATAATACAATACAATGTTTATTTATATAGCACATTTAAAAACAACTGAAGTTGACCAAAGTGCTGCACAAGGTATTTAAAAGAACACAACAATAAAAACACATAAAACAGTAAACAATAATTACAAGCAGCAAAATAATAACTTTAGCATTTTTAAAAAAAAAAGTTGCCAGGATCAGCAGATCTAAGTTTTCTTGACTATGTGTGTAGATAAATGCTGTGGTGCCCGATTCTGAAGGGAAATCATTAAAATCGTTTGATGCACAGCAAGCCATGGGTCTTTTGCCAAATTTAAGACAATTCAAAGCTGTTACTGATGTTTGCAGTGCAATATTTGACAGTACAGGAAAAATATCCATTATTTTTGTCAATGACCGCTCATTATAGATCCATAGATTCTACCTGCTTTAATTCAGACACAGACAGAGATGAAGTAAGAGTATGTTTATTTGAACAAATTATAGCATTTGTATGAATACATTATTGAGAGAGAGATGCGGTGTGTACCTGTTCTTTTTTTTTACTTTGTCTGAGAAGTTTTTTTTCTAATCTCTTGCTTTTATTGGCCAAGAGATTAAATACACTGCTAAACAATAATCATAATTTGTATTCTGTAATATTCCTGTGTTTAACCTACCTTATGAAACTATAGTTTCTATAAAGTATGAATGCAAGTAAAGTTGGCCGTTTAGGCTTGATTTTACTGTACTCAATGGGTTTACACTTTCATAGGATAATAATGGTCTTTAATTAAACAGACACTATTTCTTTAACCCTTAAATGCATGAACGTTTCGCCAATCATTATTACATATTCGGGTCGTCAGCGACCCCTTGTTTATATCTAACACAGTTGGATCTCTAAACTGCCCCATTAGTTTAAAACTGTCATAATATTTTTCAACAATTACAAAATGCATAAAAAAGCATATTTTGTTATATTTTGACATTTTATGTGTTATCAAAATGATGAAAATTATATACAATGTTAAAAATAATCATGCTGCTGAAAAAAAACAATAGAACCATCACAGAAAATTTTAATGGTTTCCACTACAAATACCATTATAAACATTACAAGCCATTAAAAAATGGTTTTCTGTAGTGTTTTGGGACATATTCCATTTGAATTTATTGGTTTTAACAAGCCACCAATAGAAGGTGACCAATTACCAGAAGAGACCAACAGGGTCCATTACAGTTTCCATAAAACCAATACAAGTCCCATTATAACCAGTAAAACCATTACAAATTTTGTGATGGTGTCTATAGTTTTTTTCAGCAGGGCAGACCAGGGCTGGATTAGTAATCGGGCATACCGGGCATTTTCCCTATGGGCTGATGCACTTAAGGGGCCGACAGAATGTTTTTTATTTTTGGTTCAAAGTTTGTTTTTATTGTTTTTTAAAAACATAAATCACATTCACAGTCCCCCGCCCCTTAGATCAGCGTCCATACTGTCCGTTAAATCCAACAGAATATACATACAAGCATGCTCACATACATTAACCTCCAACCAAATACATACTTACATAAAGAATAATAATAATAATAATAATAAAAAATATATATATAAAAATAAAAATAAATAAATAAATAAATAAATAAATAAATAGGTAATAATAAGAAAAGAAAAAGAAAAAAAGTCCATAGTAGAGGCCTTATTTAACCAGATTTATCAACATAGTCAATAAAAGAGCGCCACAGCTTAAAAAAAAGTTTTTCCGACCCTCTTAGCGAATATCTAATTTTTTCAAGGCTGAGACAAGACATCATATCTTTGATCCATTGAGTGTGAGTGGGTGGCAAGGGGTCTTTCCACTTTAATAATATTGCTCTACGTGCGATCAGGGAAGAGAAAGCAAGGACCTTACACATTGATGCTGGCAACCCTATCTCCTCTGGAGCGACTCCAAATAATGCCACCAGAGGATCTGGCTCTAATCTGTGCGGAAGGACCGCAGAAAGGGTGAGAAATACGGATCGCCAGTAATGCTCTAATTTGTTACATGTCCAAAACATGTGAATTAACGTTCCCTCAGCACACTGACATCTATTACACACAGGATTAGTACCAGGAAACATTTGAGCTAGTTTAACTTTGGATATATGAGCTCTGTGTACTACTTTGAACTGTATAAGCGAATGCCGAGCGCATATTGAAGATGAGTGGACCTGTTTAAGAACACAGTTCCATGTGTCTTCGGAGAGTGGTCTATCAAGGTCTTCCTCCCAAGCTCTTTTAATGTTATCCAGAGATGAAGATGCCAACTTCATCATTAAATTATAAATAATAGCAATTGAGCCTTTAGCTATTACATTACATGAAAGGAAACTATCCAAAGGATTTTCAGAAGGCATCAGTGGAAAGTCTGGTAAAAGTGACTTAACGTAATGTCTTACTTGCAAGAATCTAAAAAAATTCGACTTTGTAAGACCAAAGTTTAATACCAATTCCTCAAAAGAAGCGAATACATTATTCACAAATAAATCTTTGAAACATTTTATCCCCTTGTTAGACCAACTCTTGAATGAACCATCCTGCATTGAAGGTGAAAAAAAATGATTACGGAACACAGGGCTAAGAAGAGAGGGATCCCTAAAACCAAATGATTTCCTGAATTGGATCCAAATCCTCAACGAGTGTTTTACCACTGGGCAGTCGACAGAAGTATAAGAGGCTGACTGTAGATTATATGCAAGAAGTGCTGGAAGGGAAATTTGCTTACAAGCATTTATTTCCATGTCCACCCAGGACGGTCTATTGGGCAAAAGGTGATAATGCCACCAATAAAGTGTATTTCGTATGTTAGCTGCCCAGTAATAAAACTTAAAATTAGGTAAGGACATACCACCATTGCATCTAGGCCTCTGAAGGTATGCTTTGCGTAGACGAGGGTGCTTACCATTCCAAATGAAAGAGGAGATAACAGAGTCCAAAGATTTAAAAAAAGACAGGGGAAGAAATAAAGGTAAACACTGAAAAAGATAAAGAAATTTAGGAAGCACCACCATTTTAATGGAATTAATGCGTCCAATGAGGGAAATCTTTAAAGGTGACCATTTAGAAAGATCTTTCTTAATCCGTTGAAGAAGCATGCCAAAATTATGTTTAAAAAGATGCTTATGATGGCGAGTGATACAGACCCCAAGATAAGTAAGCTTATTCTTGACTAGTTTCAGTGGTATGTTGGAATATTGTAATTGCATATCTACCTTGTTAATTGGAAAAAGTTCACTCTTGTGCAGATTAAGCCTGTAGCCGGAAAACCGACCAAAATCCTCAAGCAAAGATAGAGCTGCGGGTAAAGAAGTTTGTGGATTTGATATAAAAAGCAGTAGATCGTCTGCATATAGAGTTACCTTATGTACAGTCTCACCTCTGGTAATTCCAGTGATCTGCTGACTCTGGCGTAGGGCGATTGCTAAAGGCTCAATAGCTAAAGCAAATAGTAGTGGGCTTAGCGGACAGCCCTGCCGGGTTCCGCGATGCAAATTAAATGGCCTAGAGTACAAACCATTGCTTAGGACTACTGCAGAGGGAGCACTATAAAGTAATTTAATCCAAGAAAGAAAGACTGGGCCAAATCCAAATTTTTCTAAAACTAAAAAAAGGTACTCCCACTCAACCCTGTCGAACGCCTTCTCTGCGTCTAAAGAGACAACACATTCTGGAATGGCCTGATGCTGAGAGTATACCACATTAAGTAAACGGCGAATATTAAAAAAAGATTGACGATTTTTTATAAACCCTGTTTGATCAGGAAAGATGATAGTGGGAAGAACATCTTCGAGTCTTGAGGCAAGTACCTTCGCTAAGATTTTAACGTCGCAGTTAAGCAAAGAAATGGGCCTATATGACGCACAGTCTAAGGGGTCTTTATCCTTTTTCAGTAACAAAGAGATACAGGCTTGATTTAACGTTGGGGGAAGAGTCCCAGCCCTAAGAGACTCAGAGAAAACAGATGTCAAAAAAGGAGCGAGTTGTACTGAGAATTTTTTATAGAATTCTGACGGAAAACCGTCAGGTCCTGGGGTTTTGCCAGATTGTAGAGAAGAGATAGCAGCCGCCACTTCCTCCTGAGAAATTGGTGCCTCTAAAAGGTTGCAAACATCTAAGGATAAAGTAGGGAGATTTAATCGGCCAAGAAAATCTTTCGATATCCCCCTGCGAAGAGGGTTCAGATGTATAAAAAGTAGAATAAAAATCTCTGAACTTGTCGTTAATAGTATTTTGATCAGTTGTGACCTCCCCGTTATCTAGACGAAGACCACTTATAATTTGTTTAGCACGTATTCCTCGCAGCTGATTAGCTAAAACTTTCCCGGATTTTTCCCCACTTTCATAAAAAACGCTCCTGGTTTTCCTCAAAAGGTCCTCTATAACGTTGGTTGAAAGCAAGTCGAGCTCTGATTTAAGTTTAAGACGTTTCTTATACAAATCTGATGTGGGAAGCCTAGCATATTGTTCATCTATTTTTGAAATATCATTAGCGAGTGAAATTTGCTTTTCTTTAGAGAGCTTTCTTGTATTAGCACCATATGAAATAATTTGGCCTCTAATATATGCCTTAAGGGCCTCCCATACTGTTGAGTCTGAAACTTCCGCTGATTTATTAACGCTCAAGAAAAAAGGAATTTGGTCAGCAACAAAGGAAATAAAATTATCATCTGCCAAGAGTGAAGTATTAAAACGCCAGTTCCTCCTAGGTGGAGGCAAATTTGGAAAGGTCAGATCAAGAGTAAGAGGAGCGTGGTCTGATATAATAATACTTTCATATGCACAAGACTGAACTTTGGAAATTAAACCATTATCCAAAACAAAGTAATCAATTCGAGAGTAAGAGTGATGAACATTTGAAAAAAAAAGAATACTCTCTTTTTTTCGGGTACAAACACCGCCATACATCCGATATACCATATTCAGAAAAATAATTATTTAGAAAAATGGATGATTTATTTGCAGCGCATGGTCTAGATGATGACCGGTCAAGCAGTGGGTCAAGGACACAATTAAAGTCTCCCCCAAGTATAAGAGAGTGTGAGTTTAGATCAGGAATAAGAGAGAGAGAATGTTTAAAAAAACTGACATCATCAAAATTAGGAGCATAAAAGTTAGCTAAAGTTATATTCTTATTGCATAGCGTGCCTACAACAATTATATAGCTGCCATTCTTATCTGATATAATGTCTTTTGGTATAAAGGGTACATTCGTATTAATCAGAATAGCTACACCTCTTGCCTTTGCTTGGAAAGAAGAATGAAAAATCTGCCCCTTCCAACCACGATTGAGGTGATTATGATCTACGGTGCGTAAATGGGTTTCTTGCAAGAAAGCAACCTCTGCTTTAAGCTGTCGAAGATGAGCAAGAACTCGGTTTCTTTTAACTGGATGGTTTAAGCCCTTGACATTCCAACTCAAAAATCTCAACTCTCTACCCATTAGAGTATCTATCGGAAGCCTGTGATCGGAAAGTTAAAATAAAATAATTGCAAAAAACAAAAGAACAAAACAGCAAAAAAAGAACAGCAAACATAAAAGTCGTAAGGTCAGCACGACACCATCCCATACAGAAACCCAACCCGCCCACAAAATCAACCCAACCCTCAAAGAACTTTACAATGTCAGTAAAACTACCCACTATAACTAAGTGTCCTGAACACTTCCTTATTTCACCTTACCTTATATAATCCTCAATCCCTTAAAGTATCCTCATTATACAACACATAGATAACATAACAGTATCAAATAGTATGCTTAACAGGAGCAGACCCATGGCATAACGATCCTTGGATCAAACTTAAACACTTGACCAATGTAATGATCACAGGGCAAATCAAAAAAGAGATAAAAAAAAAAAAAAAAAAAAAAGAGATACATCATACGACAAATCTAATTCAACGATGGTATCAGATTAAATACTACAGCACCAAACAGTCCTTAGAAACGTAGAAACGATCGCATGATGTACAATACTTTCAATGAACAGTGAGCCGTTTATGTATAATGTCAAAGAGCTCAGGAGAATCTGGCGTAGTTAAGTCTATGTTGTACAGCGGGCTCCCTCGAGACATAAAAAGTAAATAAAGTCAAGCTCAACCGATCGAGTTTATTGGACGGCCGTCATAGAACTAAGAGGCACTACGGTGAGCCGTCAAAAATTCCTTGGCCTCGTCCACCGATGCAAACATCTTTTGCTCACCTTCCTTAGTCAGGATTCTCAGCCTTGCAGGGAAAAGAAGGGATGGCTTAAATCCAAGATTGTAAAGCTCTGCCATTGCTCCTCGATATTGAGCGCGCTGTTCCAGAACCTCCGGACTGTAGTCATCGTAAATGGCGATCGGGTTACCACGGTACTGCAAGGATCCTCTTCTTTTACGGGCCTCACGTATCACCGCATCCTTGATCTGATACCGATGAAAACGGACTATTACCGCTCTCGGCCTCCCTCCCGGTTTCATCTTAGCGACCAAAGCCCGATGAGCCCTGTCAAGTTCAGGAGGAGACGGCAAAATCTGCTCGCCCATAATCTCTGACAGCATTTCAGAAAAGAACACTGTGGGCCGAGGACCCTCAACAGACTCCGGTAGGCCAATGATCCTGATATTATTACGCCGACTGCGGCCCTCCAGGTCTGCTGTTTTGGCCTTGAGTTTAGCGTAGTTCTCAGTCAGATCGGCACACACCGCTTCCAGAGAGTGAATTCGTTCGCTGAGGTCGTCTGCGTTGGATTCCAGTGATGTTATTCGTGGTCCGTGGTCTGACACCGCAGCCTGGACGAGGTCAAGTTTAGCCTCTAAAGACGTCAAAGCGGTTTTGAAATCGGAAGAGAGAGCGGCTCTGTGTTCCTCCAATAAGCTAGTCAAGGCTGACATGCTAACCTCGCCATGAGCCGCGGTCGCGTCGTCTTTACATATGTCTTTTTTCGCATACTTGGTTGATTTGGATGCCATTTTCTGCTTCCGTGTGTATTAAACTTTTTATCTCATTACATTCGGAAAAAATAAATCGGTAGAGGATTGTAAACTGATAAAGTAGAAGATGTGTGCAGGGAGCACGAGGTAGACGCGTCTACTCCATTCGCGTCCAAAACCGGAAGTCCCTGTTTTTTATTTTTAATTGATATTTTTAAGTACCATCACGCAGGGACAGCAAGCAGGCAGTTTGTCTCCTGTATTGACAGCGTAAACCACCCAATCACAACGCGCTATAGATGGAGTGATGAAGTATTTTGCTCCACCTATATAGATCGCTTCACCCCTCCCCACTTCATTTTTGCGCGAATTGCGTCTCAAAAACTTCATCCCTGGAAACCTGTGGAAATATTACGAAGTGTGTAAATAGGACATTAACAGAGGCCAGAGATGGGACATGATAAAGACACACGCAAAGAGGAGAGAACAGACGCGTCAGAAGAGAAAATAACATACAGGCAGAGCAAGCTCACTGTTCACACTCGAAATATTGGAAGAAAACTCCAAACATTGAATTTGAGGTGGAGGTTTATAAGATTGTATCTCTGAACGGAACTGACTGTCTCCAGAAAAGACAGTCTTCAACGCCCTCCTCCTCTCCTCATCGCTTTTAGGACACACTCAAAGAGGAAAACACTGGCAGGTGTCGATTTAAAAGTATGCACATTCCTACCTTAGGCTATTTGTAAATGAAATTCATCTCCAATCCTTCTTATATCGTTTCAGGTTTATCCATAGTTATTCGAATGCTAGAAAACAGCTGATTTTCCAAGTAAAAACATTCACTGGCTCTATACGTCTCTGCATCAACTGAATGATTTTTTAAAAAAAATTAATTTATTTTTTATTCCGAGTGAATAGGAGTTAAAACTCCCACCCGGGTGACAATAATATACCATGCAAAATACCAAAAAATAAAATAAAATAAAATAAAAAATCTTTAAAATATTGCCTAGTAACGTGGCAAACAACAATAAAATCAAAGAAGGACTTTAACTGTAAGCAACACAAGTATACAGAAAACAAAGGTATTGTTTCCTATTTTTTCCTGATGTTTGTTATTATTTCAAATGTTATATACATTTTTATAAACTTTTTTAAAATTTACTACTTAGGCATGTTGACAATAACGTCTTCAACATTGTCTATGACCAGATATGTTTTTAGTGGACTTTCAAAATTTGATTTGCTTGAGAAAGCATGAAAATGTACAGTTATGTTTTTTTTTTTCATATGATTTCATCGGGTTAGTTTTGCATCAAACACAATGTAATTTTCGGTAAATCGAAACCTGGTAGCAACAGTGTATTATTCCGCCTGGGCGAGCACTTCGCGGACAGCTTACCTCGCGCAGGAAATCAGCTGCATACTAGCAAAACAATGAGAACACGCTACAATCCTGACGAGTCACAGCCACAGAGCAGAGGCGCCAAAGCTGCGGAGAATCCGCTTACCCGGAAGCTTCCGTCACTCACGTAGATTTACAGAAACGTAAGACGGTCATAGATCAACCAGCATCACATCCTCTTGTACCACTGTTTGAAGAATTTATCTTCCAGAATCTGGCAGTAAGTTTTAGGAGCTCATTTTTAATCAGTCCTGCAAGACAGACTTTTCAGGATAGGAGATAAACTAAAATGAGCTCCCAAAACTTACTGCCAGATTCTGGAAGATAAATTCTTCAAACAGTGGTACAAGAGGATGTGATGCTGGTCCTTCAAGAGTCACTCACAACTTATCTGTCCATAAATCCTATACAAAATCAGTCTTCATGTATTTCACAACACTTCAGCATGTTATTCTTATTAAGTGAGGGCCATTTTAAAGAATTTTTTACCCAAGCAAAGTCTCTGAGAACCTGACACCTTGTAATTCTGGAGACTCCAGGAAGGTTGCAGTTCTGGAAAATGATGGTGCTGGAGACTAAATGGTTCCTGATGGTTTCTCACCTAATTCTTCACCTTAATTCTTTTGCAGTTAACATGTGTCTTTTCCTCTCCACCTGTTTTTTCTGACCCTGCTGACCCAATGAACATTTAGCTGCCCAATGGTCATGCCTTAACTTTACTAATTCTATTATTGCATTAGTATTGCATCCTTCTCATGGGCATTTAATTATTTATTTATTTTTTTACTCTAAGTTCAGTCTCTTTTTTGGCTCATTTTATCTGTAAAGGAAAACCTGCCTAATAATTCAGCACACATGAAATAAGGAGTTTTTGACTTTCAGCCTTCATGGACAATTATATATCACTTGCACACAGTGTACACTGCTGGATTCACTTTGGGACTTTTTCAGCACACTAGGATTCTTGGACTGTTTTTAGCGTATGGCACAATGAACTGTACCGAGCTTTCCTGATTTTATTGTGTTGTTGTTTTAAAGTCCCGTAAACATTGTAAATACACAGTTCTTACAAAACTTATCACTTTTTTTTTGCCATTCTTTTAACAACTACAAATCTCTCACAAAGTAAAATCTGACCCAATTTTGAACGTTGTAATCCAGCCTATTAGGCTAATTGTTTACAGTGTAAAGGGTAAAAATGCACAAACTATTTAAAAATGTGTTAATCTTATGGTCCGATATTTCCTGCTCACTTTGGCTGAACCTGTCAGATAAAGTGAGATTCAGGTAAAATGGTTAGAGAAAATATAGACAGAAAAGGTTTTACAAGATGGTTACATTTATATTTAATTTTGTGTGTTCCTATTTGTTGTTGCATGTGTTCTTACACTTTTTTTTAAGGCAGCGGCTATTTACACTAAGTGCAAATAGCATATTTTCTTAGAATCCATTGCTATTTTCACTTAGTGTAAATAGTATCTATTGCTATTTACACTGTTAAAATAGCAAGATTTTCTACTATTTATACTACTTATACTACTGGCAGTTATCTGCACCTAAGTATTGTAGTAAATTATAAAACAGTACGCAATAATAACGTATTGAGTGTAAATTATAGTTTCAATTCAAATTATTAAATGGATGCCACCTTATTGGGACAATAAAGCCCTCCCTACACCTACCCTAACCCTAACCGATACTTTTATTTTCAACTTTTTGATTATTTCCTTAATTTTTATTGAATATAAATGCCTTTCCGATGCGATATGAGATTTGGAAAGGGAGAAAAAAAGTTGGGTAAAAGGCGGGTTCGAACTCGGGTCAATTGCGTCAAAAAGCACGCGCCTTAAGCCACAGAAACAGATGCTGAATGAGCTTCTTTTTTTATTGTTGACAAACCCAATCACACATTGGTGGGCAGAGTTAGTGTAAATAGCTTTTGCCAACAAGGTAGGGACTTTCTGCGAGAGAGCACCCTCTGGCTTTAAGTATAAATGAAACATTACGTGAGAGTCCTATGGAAACCTTTACGTGAAGTGAACACACTTGCACGAATAAAGTGTTTGTTTTTTTTTGTTTAAGGTGTATTTTACGCCTATGGCATTATGCACTATACAGCATCTTTAGTAAAGCTGCCAGTTTGAAAAACTTCATAAACAGCATAAACATGCTACATAAACATAAACATGTTTTTTTCTTCTTGAATCCATGGAAAGAAGTAGAAACACTTAAATAAAACACGTAAATATCAGGTATGATTTACTTGTTTCACTTGTTAGACAGAATCTGTTGCAGGAATGACTCAAAGTCTGTTCACATCTCTGTGGTTAGATCAGTGTGCAAAATAATGTGTCTTTGACCTTCATTATGTATGTTTTGATTATACTGTGTTGTAAATAAAACACAAATAATTTAAAAAAAACCCTTTTTTTCAATCTCCTCACATTCTCTCTTCCCTGCCTCACAGTCACAGTCACACTGATGGGCCATTAGAGGCCCATAGGGGAGGGCCCTTTGTCTCTCAGGTGAGACTCACTTAATATTCATGGCCATTACCACTCCCTCGCATACAGACCCTCGACATGTTACTCCCTCGATGATGAAATATATAACCTACCAATTCAGTAATGAGGGTATTTCATTACTAAAATAGTCACAGGGCACATTAATAACAATTAAGTTTCTGTGCTCCTGAATATGTGTGTGCGCAGTGCAATCTCTCATCTCTGTGTGTGTGTGTGTGTGTGTGTGTGTGTTTGAATGAAAGTAGCGCATTGATATGGAATTGTAAATAAACTGACTGGAACTACCTGTGCATTACACAGTTTTGTTGGACAGCTTCCAGCCAATCAGAATCAAAAATTCAGACAGACCATGGTATAAGGGGTACAAAAAAAATGATAATACAACAACTATAATTCTGTAGTTTTTATAATCAAAGCTGGAATAAAAATAAAAACGCTAAATTAAGTTTTAAGCTTTTTTTTAAGCTTTTATTTATTTTTCATTTTTCCAGAAAATGTTATATTATATAATATTGTATAGATTTTAGCATCACTGGGCATACCTTTTTTTGACAAATGATGAGCCACAGATTTCATCAAGATTTGCTTCTCAGTATCACCTTCATGAGACAGACAGGGTTCGGGATCAGCACACATGGTATCTTCCTCTGGCTGTTTTCCACTGGATTCAGCTGGCTCTGCAGTCGGTTGACCTTTCAAAAAACACAAAAATATCCATATTTGACAAGCTATTTAGCATAGGCTACAATAAATTTAATATGCTATGAACCACCAAAATAGTAGTGCAGATATGTGTGTACTTCCATCTTTGATTTTAGCCAAGTGCTCCTGCATGAGTGCATCAAACTTTTGCCTGAAGCTTCTATTCTTTTCAGAAACACTGAGCTTTTCTGTGGATCCTCTAAACCTTGTTACAGAATGTGAGATTTCCATGCATCACATTATTGTGCTGTGCCCTTTAAGAGACTAATCACTTCACTCATAATGCTCGCTACGTGATAATGACATATTGACATATCAGCCGTGAGGACCTCCGTGAAGTTGGCACCCCATAAAAAGAAATAATGACGTCACACGGTCAAAAAAAGAATGTTTAATATCTCAAACACCAAACCAGCACAAACGTTCGTTTTTGCATCACAAATCAGTAGGGCTGGGAATCGATTCCAAAAAGAATCGATTCCGAGGCATGAAATCGAGAGTATCATGACGAATATCATCTTAAATAGAATGCTATTTTTAAAACATTTTTATAAGCCAATGATAATTCTGAAAGAAAGAAAAAAGCTTTGCGAGTATAGATCAGAGGCCGAGAACGCATCTGACTGACAGATAAACCACGAGCTCTTATATCAGTGTTGTTGTTAATGTTCACATTATATTGTTTTAGTGTACAGTTTGTTCATTTTTGGCAAAGCATACAGTTAAAGTAAACTTCATTATTCAGCTGAACTGTGCACATTTATTTTAGACATTTAATATCTTGTTCCATTCATGCAATAAATGCATGTCCCTTTCTGTGTGCTATTTCATGGGCAATGCAGACAAAATTACAATTTAAAATCAATCAGAGCTATAGAAATGTACCGTCATTTTTACTTTCTACGACCTTTTTATCCTGCAGTCATGGCGAGAATAGGTTCCTTAGAACTAAAAACAAAACAAGAATCAATAAAAAAATCGAAATCAACAGTGAGGAATCGATTATTGGAATTGAATCCCATTGATTCCAGAAGCAGGAATCGGAATTGATTCCAAAAATTGGGGAAATTGAACAGCCCTACAAATCAGCACAAACAAATGGCATAGTTTTGGTGATTATTTCTTTTTATGGGGTGCCAACTTCACAGAGGTTATTTTAAACCCATATTTGATTATCGCAATTCAAAAAACTCACAGTAAATACAGTTCAACTTTAAGTTATTAAGAGTCTCACGCAGGCGCAACACGTAGAGTAGTTTCGTTTTGTGTGAAAACATGACTGAAGGCAAACTGCTGAAATCAGACCAGATTTTTGTTGTAAATCTTAACCGGTCGATGGAAAATAGCCTACCTTGTTATCAGAAGTGTTGAGATTTTTAGAATGCACATTAGTTTATGTAGAACTGTTTATGTAGCAGATAAAATTTAATTGATCATTTTGAAGATTTAAAGGCTGATATGTTATAATTTTATTTTTTTTAAATGGTCAAAACTTTATTTGAACATGTAGTACATGTCAGTAGATAACATGTTATGAATATGTTTTGTTAGTTTCAAATCTGGTCATGATTTTTTAAATGTTTTATTTCACTGTTTATGCAAGCAAAAAGTGCATAGTGCTGCTAAATTTATTTGTTGGCTTTCGTCATAAAACTTTCAGTGTAAAATTATTTCAGTGTGTGTATCAGTACTTTTTTAATATTTCCAGCACATTTTAATAACGCTGTGTATAACAGTTTGGATTGATACGTTATTTAAGAGAATCAAGTACTGTATAACATTAGTAGCTCTCAGCCACTTTCATTTTTAAAAAGTAGCTCCCGAATGAAATAAGGTTGGAGACCCCTGATGTAGAGGGATTACGTGACTGTGAAATGAGAACGTCTCGGTTACGTATGTAACCTTGGTTCCCTGAATAGGGAATGAGATGCTGCGATGGTGTCATCGCTATGGGAAATACCTCCGGTGTGACGAATGTCTGAAGCCCTTATACCATCATGCCAATTCATTGGCAAGCACCGCCCCGAGCATATGTGACCCGTGCTGGGAAAATGAGGCTAATTTTCAGTTACAGAGGAAAGAAGTGAAAAAATGTCAGTTTTGGTCGAATTTGAGGTTTTCATAAAAAATTGTTCATTAAGCCCTCTTCTAGTGATCCCAATGCTCCAAATAGTAACTAAACATATAAAATGACCTTTATTTGTACGTTTTCTTAGTGGAGTACCTTTTTCTCTGCTCACTTCTGGATGACCGCTGCTGCTTCTGACCACAAGTTGTAGGTTTATTGTTGCAAAGCGCAGCATTCCAGCTTTGTGAATATTCATTTCGAATTCTTGATGGCATGAGTCCCAACCAGTGAAATATGATTTTCAAACTAATGCTGATGAAAACAAAATGATCGCACTGACTGACATTTGCAAAAGTGCGTGCATAAGATGCGCATTTCCAAGAGCGTGCGATCTCCATACAGTTGTAGGATATCAGAGCGAATCAGACAATTTAAGATTCGTTCGGAACCTTGAAACATCAGGAGCCGAAATTCCACAAAGAGGCCCAAGACAACAGGATGTCTGTAAATCAGATCCCTAGCACCAGCCCGTCTGAAGCAAGCCTAACCAACAACTCTTTTACAGAACCGCTTACAATTTTAACACAAAAAAACACTTATTGATAATCCCAACTCAGGAAGGAGATTGTCAAATTTGGGGGCAAGTAACCAAGATTGATGGTCAAAGACACAGAACATTATGACCATCACATGGGGGAAATCATTAGTAGAGACTTTGTTCGTTGGGTGGGTTCCCTCACGGGTGGGTTCCCCCACCCAGGACAAAGACCAGACTGAAATTCTTTTTAAATCCTTTTTGACCTTTGTTCCTCAGAACACATTGGCACAGAAACTGTGTACATGCATCTTAAAAGGACTTATAAACAAATATCAGTCCAATGCATAACTTCATAGCATGTATGTAACCCACACATTTGTCTATAATGTTCTAATCACTCATTGTTTATGTCTTTTAATAACTATTGATGTTTGGTATGAGTGTGAAAATTCTAGCTTGAAACGTTTCTTCCAATCAATACTTTGTCAAATGTATCATATTACATATTAAAATACTGATATGGTCCATAACTCCTCACTGAACTTCCCTCTGCCCTGTATCTTAGTCTATCATTGGCTGAAGGTAATCAGAAAATCATTGCACACAGCAGGATTGTGATTCGCCGACAGCTCCAGATATTTAGCATGCCAAATATTTCGCGGATGTCGGCGACGTGTCGGCGATTCCCTCTTATCGCGTCTTTGATAATTCACACTGCGGGATGGTCACTCGCGTGAACAAGCTCCGATTTGCCTCCGATATAGGGCATTTGTCGGCGATTTATCAAAACCTGTCCGCGAGTGAAAAATCAGGCTAAAATCGTGCAGTGTGAACTCGGCATTACTCAAGCTCAAGATTAGGTGACGCAAATCCAAATCAACGCAAACCAGTCAGTTTGTGGGCATTCATGGGCCATCATCTCCCTTCCTTGCTGAACATGTTCGAAAGTGAAATTGGAAAAAATAGCGTGCATACGAAGCCATTGCATGCTTTCAAGAGCGTCAGCAACTGCACGCAATCACAGATTGCATTACACACCGACATAATGAATTACATTACATTTACATTTATTCATTTAGTATACGCTTTTATTCAAAAGCGACTTACAATTTAGGCATACAATAAGCGATTCATCATAAAGAGTGAGTGGAAGTAGGTGGGTGCTGAGACTGTGGCTGTCCTATATACACACATCAATGTCTTGAACTTGATGCAAGCTGCAACCGGTAGCCAGTGCAGGGAGATAAAGTGAGGTGTGACCTCTGCGTTTTTGGGCTCGTTGAAAACCAGTCGTGCCGCAGCATTTTGAATCATTTGTAAAGGTTTGATTTTGGACATGATGGAAGTCCAGCCAGAAGAGCATTGCAATAGGAAACCCAGTGACCAGTTGATGTGCTTTGGATATCTCCCCTCTCCAGGCTACCCTGAAAGACCTACCAGTGTGATGCCCAGTGATGAGAGGGTGGACAGGAGGATCTGATGACTGACAATGTCAAAAGCAGCAGATAGATCCAGCAGAATAAGAACTGATGGTTTAGAATCAGCTTTTGTAATCCGCAAGGCTTCAGTAACTGACAGTAGTGCAGTCTCGGTTGAATGTCCACTTCTGAAACCTGACTGGTTAGCATCCAGTTGGTTATTCTGTGAGAGAAATAACAATACCTGGTTGAAAACAAATTGTTCAAGTGTTTTCACTATGAATGGATGGAGAGAGACAGGTATGTAGCTATTTGTAAGTGAAGTGTTTATTATTATTATTATACAGGGATTTTATGGGGAGCAAACTTGCCCCTTAACCCTAGCTTTATCTACAGCTTGTCACCTACGAGCTCCCGAGTTTCTGATGCCACTGTAGAGTATGCATCATCTAATCCACAGCCGAAAGAATCGATTTGCGACCCTCCGTAGTGGAATCAGATTTGGCTAAGACACCAGACTCACAAGGCACTTTTCTGATGAACGCACGTGGTTCGGGGAAGAGTGAGAGAGAGAAAGGGGGATCTCGTTCGCTCACTCTCAGTATACTCGGGCTCATCTCCGTCACCCCAAGTGCGGCGCCTCGGCAACCGCAGAAGTGGAACAGCGGGGGTTGAACGAACATCTCTCCTTCCTCAGAAAGAGAGCGAGCCCAGAGCGCAACACTTACAAAACAGATTATCACGAATACAATAGATATAGGCCGTGGAGCTGTTTTAACACTTACGAAACAGATTATCACGGATACAACAATAGATATAGGCCGCGTTTTAACGCTTACAAAAAAACACTTACGAATCTGTTTTAACGCTTACAAAACACAGATTATCATGGATACAATAATATGATGAACCTGTAGCATGAATTAAACATATTTGCTGATGCAGCCATGCTATTTTGAGATGTTTTGTCAAACAAACGTCAAGCTGGAGCTCTTCATCGCTCAAGTGCAATGAGCAAACCCATATCGATGACACCATCGCAGCATTGAGAGAACCTATGAAAGGGAACGTCTTGGTTACGTATGTAACCTTGGTTCCCTGAATGTGTAATGTTCTGTGACTGTGTAATGAGAACCACTGTGGATGATAAGTTCACTCTGCCTTCAAGTTATAATTTTGTCCTTATTTTTGTTTATAACATTACAAAAGAGTTAATCTCTCATGTATGAGATGAGCGTGTTGCCATGTACCAGCCATTATATACCATTATACACCAAGTATTCACTTTCAAGTTCTTTCATTTCATTTTTCATTTAACGAGAGTTATCCAGGTCAAAGCGTTACATATTGCATCCAAAATGTAAGTAATTAATATCAACTTCTTGTTTATTGAACTGTTGTACAAGATCAGTGACATATTTGCAATCATGCTGATATTCATGTGATACTGCTTGTATATATAAAATGCCACTTTATCCATTTTATATTGTTTTATTTTTATTTTACATGTCCTTATTTGTATATTTGTAATAATTGCATTTTGTGTTTGTGTACGTGTATATGTGTGTGTGTATATATATATATATATATATATATATATATATATATATATATATATATTTGATTTGTACTTATCTGTATTTATGCGTTCTACTGTTAGTGTTATCTGTATGCACCAGAGAGTAAGAGAGTAATGAAATTTCAGTTCTCTGTATGTATGTACGGTACATGTGGCAGAATTGACAATAAAACAGACTTTGACTTTGACTTGTATTAAATATTAAAATGAAGAACACATGAAGGGACATTTTTTATTCATTTTGGTGTCATTTTTGCCCCAAGCCCCTGTTCATTTGCAACCCTGCTTCTGATAATGCAAATGTAGTATTTTAAGTTAATTTGACTCAAAGAAACATCAGCAGGTTTGACTTTATCAACTGAAGCATCAGCCGTCATCACGCTCGTCTTTCTCACTCTTTCTCTGCTGAATGAAAGCATGAAAAGCAGCCGATCGCAGAGTGACATTTGCTATTTCTCAAGAGTTTTTACTCTGATGGTATACTATTCATTTGATTCGATTGGGTCACTTTCACCGGTGAGTCTAAATATTTTTCACAGCTCCACACAGCCATTTTCAATCACAAATGTGCAGTGTGGAGCCCTACACCCATACAGTCATTACACCCCTATGATGAAGGACAATCGTTTAGGAGCTACGATCATAGAAATCATCACGATTGTTTCACGATGGTCATGTTTCATCTGGGACTGCTGAAAATCATGCAGTGTGAACCCAGCTAAAATTCAAGATTCCTCTCAGCAAGAGAATGTATAATTGCTAACAGTCTTGCAAGAACTTTTCACCACATCTATCTTAGGCCTAACCCTAACCGTCTGATGTATGGTTTGACTTTCTGCATGGTGCTTCATAATGATGGTGCTAATATGCTGGAAACTGTTCTCATGGATGTGCTGGATGGTGTTGATGTCCTAATCTTGTTTACTTGGGTAGAGAAAAGTTTGCAGCTGTAGCAAAGACTGCATCATGCAGTTCTGAATATGACAACCATAAATGTTTGGCTCTTTCTACATTTGTTTTTCTTTCTTTTTTCTATGAGGCAGACAGTAGGGAAAGGCTCATCCATCTGTGTGCGTTTTGCTGATGTTCCTGGTGTGGGGTTGTCTACTCCAGAATCAATGGACCTCATTCATTAAACATGATCAGAACAAATTTTTGTGTAAATTGTTCGTGTAAAGCCATTCTGATGTAATTTTTCAGATTCATGAAACAGTTCAACCTAATAGCTGGTACAAAAAGAATTATGAAACAGGCCCTTAGTCCCTAGTACTTTTGAGTTTATTTCTATCCCATGTTTCCTGTGTTCCTTGATTTTTAATAAGTCTTAAACTGCATTTCGATCTGCTTCTCTGCTTGCCTGTCTCAAAGGTTTGAAGGATGAATCAGAAGATTCATTCACGGATGGGAAATTGCTCATGCCCGGAACATACAGACAGCAGTAATAAAATAAATAATATCTATTGAAATAGATAAAGTAATGAGGAATGTGTCAGCCAACATAATGAAGTAAAAGTACAGTTTTGTCATTATAAGAATTTGAGCATACCCACCTTTAAATCTACTTTTCAAGTACATATTTCAATAAAAAATGCTCAAGTAAATGTAACAGTAAATGTAGGAAGTTGTTACCCATCTCTGATGAAGTATCATCTTTTCGACACACAGACAGTACTTTGACACAGTCACCTCTGATAACACAATGCTTTAGATTATAATGTATAAACTTGTATTTTCTGTAAAGCTACACTGAAGCAACATGTACTGTGAAAAAGTATATATAAATAAATGTGAACTGAAATGAATTATGATTTGACAATGTGATCTCACGAGTATTTGTGTATATTTACCTAAACTCTGGTTTTACACGTACATTTACTTACCTTGTCATATACATACATTTACATTTAGTCATTTAGCTGTTAATATAGATTAATAGCTGATAAGAAGTCCTGTACCTGCATTACGATCCACCGCTTTTATGCGTGCCAGTGTTGCTGCTGAAGGCCCTGTAAAACTTGTTTGTTTCATCGCCATCATGTAGGTTTGGATGTAGATCATGTAGGTGAGTGACACCTCTTTTATATCCAATGGACAAAGAGGCTGGTCTTGTGCTGCCCGTCGTGATTGGCTGAACTAACCAATAGGGCAGTTACAGTTATGGAGGCCCAGCCTCCACACATATATAAAGAAGTGAAAAGAAACATTGTTTACAAATATACACAGTGCAATACCTTTATAGTGGTGCAAATATAGTATAGCCATATATAGACATGTTCTATAATTAAAGGCAACATTGATTATTTTACGGATCTGTTGTATTGAATAAAATCTTCTTTTCTTTCTTTCTTCTTTCCTTCCTTCCTTCCACTGTTTTGATTGTGGGATTGAAATGACACTGTGGGTGTGAGTTTGTACAAAAATAAATACCCTTCAGCTGTATTTCAAACTGGAATTGAAAGGCAAGGGTGTTACAAAGGTGGCAATACTAATGTGTTCGGAAACAATGTACAAACGTATATTGTTAAATAACATGACCATCATTTTACATTTTCTGTGTCCTCTGATGATTTAACATTTACAGTTGAAGTCAACAGTTTACATACACCTTGCAGAATCTACGAAATGTTAATTCTTTTACCAAAATAAGAGGGATCATACATACTCCCGGCTCTTAATGTATGTTTTTTCCTTCTGGAGCATCAGTGAGTGTTTGAACCTTCTGTAATAGTGTAATATGTGTCCTTCAGTTGTCCTCAGTGTGAAAAGATGGATCTCAAAATCATACAGTTATTGTTGGAAAGGGTTCAGATACATAAAAATGCTGTAAAACAAAAGAATTTGTGGGACCTGAAGGATTTTTCTGAAGAACAGCAGGCAGTTTAACTGTTCAGGACAAACAAGTGACTCATGAACAACTATCACTAAACAAAAAAATAGCTGTGGACAGGGCTCTGAACCGGTTCAAGGAACGAAAACCAGAAACGAACAAAATTTTGACTTGAACAGAACCAGAAACAGAAACTAAATCAAATTTTATAGTTCCGAACAGAATCAAAAATTTGAAATGGCCATTAACCGGTTAATAACGTTATTTAATCGTTCCATATAATATTTGAAATTTGCTGTCAACCAATCGGGAATTCAAATCAGGGTTCCCACGCTTCTTGAAAGTACTTGAAAGTATTTGAATTTCAGACATATGGATTCAAGGTCTGGAAAGTTCTTGAAAACAAACATAGGTCCTTGAAAGTGCTTGAATTAAAATTGAAAAAAAAAAAAATTCTGGTGCTATCTCAAAAAAATTGTCCTATATGTGCTGCTGTCAAAAACAGAACGAAACAGCACTAATGATTGTGGGGGGATTGAGATGGAGTAGTGCGGGGAAAAAAAACTTGCGCAGCCTAGAGCCCTGCTTGGGACAGTTTTCTTAAGCCCACTCGCGTTGAATTTCTGACCATTACCTCCCGGCGTTCCCGAAATGTGTGTGTCCCACTCCCGTAAGCATTGTAATATTGCATATAATTTTCGCACATCAGGGAGCTGCTATCAATATGCGGGGTAATTAAATATGCAAATCTCGCGGTAGTGGGAGGTTTTACCTTCACCGCGAGGGATCCCAATCCCAATGTCTAGCGCATGAACTTATGGAGAAGCAGTGCTAATTAACAGGCCCAAGGCCAGGAAAGTGCAAAATATATGTTTTTTTAGTATCTCGAACTGACCCGAACAGCGTTTTGCACTCAACAGTGGGCGTATAGTGCCCTCAGGCGACCGTTGATTATACTAGATAAATACGTAGCCTGCAGTTGTTGTTTGCCAATTACCTTATCCATATCTCTTCACTCAGTTGCAAAATTTATTCATAATATTATCTCTATATATTAATGTTTTTAATCAAGTTTAAAAAAGTGATTAAAAAAAGGAAAACTAAAACTAGCGTGAAATAATTGTTAAAAGTAGGGATAAGAAAGCTGCAATCTCTCTCATTCCAGCTTGCTTACTCAATCGTACATTCTGTCAGCCCTCTTATATATATATATATATATATATTTTTTTTTTTTTTTTTTTTTTTTTTTTTTTTTTTTGATATATCTATATTTTTGATTTGGTTCAGTTGTCAGTATATGCATTAATGTTAATGCAGTATTGATGGACACAGGTAAAGAAGGGCTCTATTACTGTTTTGAATGGCAGTAACAAATTTTCCTTTAGTGTCTTTATTGTTTTCTTTGGAAAGTATTATAGTTGAATTATTGTTCCAAATGCATTTCAACTAATAACCTTTACATAAAAAAAGTGTTTTATTGTCGGGTGGCAACAAGTAGACTAGTGTGTTTATACATTCAGTGTTTTAGAACACCTCTAGTTCTTAAGTTAGTTCCAGCATCTATTTGTTATAGAACGGTTCCATGAAGGGTTCAAAAGCACTCATATGTCATGGGTTTTTTTTTTTCCCACAGCTATAAATATTCAACAGCTTATGCCAGTGCAACAACCTACCACAATAGCCTCAACACTTGGGACACAGAGACAATCACAAATTGTCAGCATCACAAAGGAGGCAACCATGAAGGCAGAAATATTGTGGTCACTTAAAGTGACACAGTCGCATTATTCATACCATTCCAGTAAACAAACAAAGTACTGTTCATAAACCTCTTCAGAAATGTCTTAATTACAAAGTAAAAAGTAATGTGTTGTGTTTCTTGTTAACTGTAGTGATAACAAAAGCAAATCAAAGGCCTGTTTGATTTTTATTAATTTATTTTACATTATACAATTGTTTATTATTTATTCAGGAGAGATAATAGTTTTTACTTCATTTCTACAGGTCAGCTTTTCTCTGCAATGTTCCCTGACAGTGAAATTGCAAAGAGCTTTTCATGTGGCCAGACAAAGTGCGCCTACATATGCACAATTTCAGACACAATTTTTGGATTGAACATGGATATGGATTGAACCTCTTGAATTCGGGCAGTTGTGGCCTGCATATTGTGAATGGGGCATTTCAGAAAGGACTTTCATCAACAGGTTGGAGGGTCGATGGTTTTCTGTGTGCCATATACCAGCTCCTACATGATTGTCCTACCCGTCGAGAGGAATATATTAGAGTCACTGATGCACAAGATGGTCTTCTTCCACTGTCATTCTGCCCAACAAGATGGGTAGAAAACACTCCTGTCTAGGAGAGAGCATTGCAGCTCTTGCCAAACTTGGCCACATATGTGAGTGCTGTTGGAGGGAAAAGAACACCAAATCCTGACACCAGGTCATTTGATGAAGTCTGTCAAGCACTGAAGAATCCTCTGATGGAAGCACAGATAAATTTTGTTTTATCTACGAGTAAGACTGTCACCCCATTTCTGACAAAGTACCAGACAGATAAACCAATGGTCCCATTTCTAGCTGCAGATCTTCACAAGATGTCGAAGAATCTAATGTGTAGATTCATAAAACCAGAGGTCATGCAGGAATCCAAGTCTGTGAAAAATCTCCAGGATGTTGACATTAAATTGCCAGCAAATTATATGGACTGCTCAAGTGTCGACCTTGGGTCTGTCACCAAAAGAATCCTAAAGGAGTTAAAGGAGGAGGGTAAAGCAAAAGGTTGGCGCAAGCACCCTCATGGATTTCAGGTGGTCCTGCAGAGATGGTCTAGTTGCTGGTTGACAAACTTCAACAGAAGTCTCCCCTGAAATACATCTTGGTGAAAAATATGGGCTTCTTAGATCCTGTGAAGATGGCAGATGAAAATGAGTCAGACCAGTTGAAGGGCAAACTAAGAACCCTTGCCTATCTGGTAGATCAAGGAAGGATCAATGAGCAGGAGTGTGATCAAATTATTCTGCAGTATGCACATTTCATTGATGGTGTTGTGCAAAAAAAATACGTTCTGCATTTGCTGACTTCAACCCACTTTGCGATCGAGTAGACACTCTCCTGCACCTGTCCAAAGAAAAGGAATTACAGAGACTGTGGAAAATGTGCCGTCAACTCCTGCTGCTGTCTCATGGTCAAGGGACAGTTGAGAGGAGATTCTCTGTCAACCGTAAGATTGAAGTGGAGAACCTTGTAGAGGATACATACAGAGCTCAGAGAATGATTGTCGATCATCTCTGGGTTGTAGGAGGAATCGAAAATGTGGCAGTTGACAAAGAACTGCTACTATCTGTATTGTGTGCAAGACAGAGATACATAGCCAGCTTGGAGGAGGAGAAGAAAAAGAAAGAAGAAACACAAGCAAAGAATCAAAAAAGAAAAGCACTGTTTGAAGAAATTGAGGAGCTTCAATCAAAGAGAAAAAGGCTGGAGAGTGACATACAGGCTCTTGTTGAATCAGCTGACAAATATGCTTTGAAGGCTGAAAGTACAGGGCAAGTTACTCTGATAGCAAAATCAAACTCCCTGAGACATGGATCTAAGGAGAAAAAAGTTGAACTTGAAAAACAGCTTAGTGAAAAGCTTTTACAGTTTAAAGGCAAATAGAAAGTCTTTTTTTTTTTTTTTTGGGCAGATTTGCACATGTACAAGGTTTAAAATGTTAAGGTTTTGAGAAACTGCGTATTTGAGCAGCTGCATTCCTCTAGGTCAAAGATGAAAAAATGGGAATTACAATAAAAAGCGATTTACAAAATAATTTTGACTTGAGTTTATTTATTAATGAGTAAGGTCTCTATTGAGTAAATGTGCAAATGTTTAATGTTAACAGGTTTTACCATGTTATTACAACATTTAACAACTTTTTATTCATTTTAAAAATTGAGAAATTCTTAATTTAAAAACTCTTCGGTTTAGATCTTGTACAAGAACTACAGCAAAAACAATTTAATGCATATTTTATCAATCTTTCAGAAACTGCATTTGTAGTTCATAAATGTAAACATCTTTTATGTGAAATATCTTAAAATACAACCCGAATTTCGGAAATGTTGGGACATTTTTAAAATTTGAATAAAATGAAAACTAAAAGACTTTCAAAACACATGAGGCATTATTAAATTGTATGTTGTGACTTACTAACATGTACTTAAAGTTGTCATGATTCACACTTATTCATGTGACTGTCATCGTAGTTAAGATTAGTTCTTTATAATTTATCACCTGTGGTTTTTCTGTATCAATAGCCCCCATTCATTATTTCCCAGGTTGTGAAAGTTAATTTGAAACCTTTCGTAATCATCTACCGATTTCCTTGTTGCAAACATAATGACTCTCTTTGTATGGAACTGAAAACATTACAGTTGTATTTCTGTGTGAAATCTACTTTTTACATTTCCAGAGGTCCTGGCAAAGACACATTTGCCTTGAAGGTTTGACATTCCTAGAAGTGTCTAGACAAGTCTAAAGTCAGAAAAAGCTTTATTATCAGGTATGTTTACACACATAACAAATTTGACTTGACAACAGGAGCTTCAAGTGCAGAAGAAAGTACAGATATAGTACAAACATACATGATAGTGCAGACATACATAGAATTACACAGTAGAGATGGAATATATCACTAATATAAGAAAAAAACCTTAAAATTAAATAAATAATGCATTAATTAAATAATATACAGAACTAGAAGTATTGAGAAAAAATAGTAATTGTTTAAATGAATGTACAGACTGTCACGGTCACCACTGTCAGAACACAGGCCAGAAACACAGACGTAAGAGAAAAGGACAATAGCTTTATTGACTGAAAGGCAGTGATAAAGCAGAGCAGTAGACTGATTTGTATTGCAGATGTATCAATTCCAGGTATCCTGGTGGGCGGCGACGGGTGATTGTCTCTTTACAGGTGATCCGAAGGAGCGGTGGAGCATCAGAGCTTCTAAGGCAGTGATAAACAACTTCAGTCCTGGAAGGGCCGGTGTCCTGCAGAGTTTAGCTCCAACCCTAATCAAACACACCTGAAGAAGCTCATCAAGATCACTAGAAAGTTACAGGCAGGTGTGTTTGATTTGGGTTGGCGCTAAACTCTGCAGGACACCCACCCTCCAGGACTGAAGTTGCCCATCCCTGTTCTAAGGTAAGCGAACACAGGTTAGTAGCAAAGTGAGTAGTCACGCAAAGTGAGCTTATGCAAACTGTAGACCGGACAATGAGGCAGTAAGAGGAGCGCAGGGATATAGGGAGTCTAATGAGCTGCAACAGGTGCGGGTGATCAAAACTCAGGTGATTGGGATCTGGTGTGCGTTGGGGCTGATGACTGTGGTGACTGTCCCTGCGTCCCAATGTGCATACTATCCACCCTATCTGCCCTAAATAGTACTGAAAATTACTAATATCACATAGAATTTAGGATGGATAGTATGCACATTGGGACTCTCTGACAGTCACCTACTCTTAACTACATTTCCCATAATCCTCTTTCTGCTCACCTGCTCATGGTTACTAATCATCCAGTCTCGATCACCAGCTAATTACGGATCACCATCAGCTGTCACTGGCTACATTTACAAGCACAATTTTTGGTTCAATCAGACTGAATTCATTCGGATTGATGAATCTGAATGTAGTGTTTACATGAACGCTAAATAAAGTGATCGGGTTGATGTGTGCATTTATAAGTCACAAGTTTCAAATTGGAATTTTTTTTACATGCGCACACTGCACTAATATAGAGTTTCTCACTGTTTGCACATAACCACTATCCTACACTTTTTCTTTATTTGTTTTTAACAGCAGAATTGATATTTATCCATTTCTGGTTAAATATAGCCTACATATAAACCTACTTGTGCCTTGCTGCTCATATTTATCACGCAGGAAAAATGCCCCTCCCTATGCACAAAACGGGTTGGCTGTGGATGAGAATCCGAGACAAGAACTGGTGGCGGGAGAGTTTTATAATGACTGGACACTAGGGGTGGCACGGTACACAGATGTCACGGTTCGATACGATTTCGGTACAACAGGAAAAAAAAAGAAATCTACTATGCTCAGTTTCTTTTCATTTATTTTGAACAGACAGTAATGCAAATTACAATTTTTAACATGTTATATAAAATCTGTTTTGTTTTCATTGAGAGTGTACAGTACACAAATAAAAGCAGACCTTTATACAGCGATTATTAATAAGACAATAAGTGTTTAAAGTTGATTCTGTTGGTATAAGGAAACAGTTGAAGTGATCGCGCCGGAGCACACACACACACAAAAAAGCACATCAGTTCCAGCATTGCTAACTTGACAGCGCAGTTGGTACTTTATCAAAATAAAATACAGTCAAACATCAGCGCTCATGCCTCGTTGGAAGGTGTCTGAAGTACACTTACATAATAAATAATAGTTTAGCATTCAGATACGTTACATCGCAGATATGGAAATATTATGGAATATTTGGATTTGTGCCGAATGAGAGAGGTAGGATACACGAGCACAAAGCTCCATTTCGCAAACAGTTGAGTGCACAAGCCTTTAAAGTATACTCCTTTGGCAGTCTATGTGAGAGACTCATTCAGAATCAGCACATGGTCACTGTCTAGTGGGCTTTGTTTTCAAGTGCGCAACTCATGGCATTCGCTGTTCTTCTGCTGGCGCTGGCAGTTATCAAACACCGTTGCATTACTGTGGACGCCCCCTTCTGGATTGGGGGTGAATTGCCTGTATTCGTCGTAAGGCTTCATGCACCGAACCGAGACGCCCGTACCGTGATGGTTCGGTACGAATACATGTACCGTGCCACCCATTACATATTACATTACATTTAGTCATTTAGCAGACGCTTTTATTCAAAGTGACTTACAAATGAGGACAATAGAAGCAATTAAAACCAACAAAAGAGCAACAACATGCAAGTGCTATGACAAGTCTTGGTTAGCCTAACGCAGTACACGTAGCAAGGTCTTTTTTTTTTTTTTTTTTTTTTAAGAAAACGAGTAGATAGAATATAGAAAAAATAAACCTTTTTATTATTTTTTTAAAGAAACAAGTAGATAGAATATAAAAAAGAAAGCTAGTGTTAGTTTTTAAGAAAAGCTAGCAGTTAGAGAATAAATATGCATATATACAATATAGAAGTACATATATATACAGTGCCTTGCGAAAGTATTCATACCCCTTCCTCTTTTTTTTTTTTTTTTTCCAGCCATAAGTTAAACTGCTTTAAATAACTTTTTTCCCCACATCAATCTACACTCCATACACGATAATGACAAAGCAAAAAAACAGATTTGTGACAACTTTGCAAATTTAATAAATTTAAACAACTGAAATAAGTACATTACATGAGTATTCATACCCTTAACTCAGTACTTAGTTGAAGCACCTTTACAGCCTCAAGTGTTTTTTGTTTGATGCGACAAAGCTTTGCTCATCAGCATTTGGCAATTAACTGCCATTCTTCTCTTCACCTCTCAAGCTCTGTCAGGTTGGATGGGGGCAGACGCACATTTTCAGGTTTATCCAGAAATACTTGATTAGGTTCAAGCTCAGGCTGTGGCTGGGCCACTCAATGACATTCACAGAGTTGTCTATAAGCCACTCTTGCTGTGTGTTTAGGTCCATTGTCCTGTTGGAAGGTGAACCTTCTGTCTGAGGTTCTGAATGCTCTGGACTGGGTTTTCATTAAGGATATCTCTATATTTCAGGGGCATCATGCACTCATTATTTTTGAGGGAGCACTAGTTGGGGGGGGGGGGGGGTCATCATGTGACACACAGCAGCCACAACAGCACTTATGTTTTATTTATTTTTTCCTTTTTATTCTAAACATTCCCAAACGCATGAACTATATCATGAAATATCTTGATTCTCACCTTTATAGTTTATGTTAGTTGATCTAGTGGGCGATGGTCATGGTCAAAGTAACCAAATTATGTAATCTATTAACTATGCATAAAAACCTGTCTGTTTACTTAATTAAGTGCTTTTAAAAGCAAGTACTTCTGTACTTTTACTTAAGTAAAAATCTGTCTTCACTTGTAATGGAGTAATATTTGACCAGCAGAATCTGTACTTTCACTCAAGTAATGGAGTTGTGTACTTTGTCCACCTCTGAAAACACCACAACGGTTCACAATGTAACATAACCAGATATAACAAAAAACAAACACATACAGTATAAATTCAAAATCATAATTTTGCCATCAGTGAGTAAAATTGAACCAGAAACAAATAGTAATAAGGAGATACAATCAACATATGAAATGATAATGACGTAAATCAAACAATCAACAATGAGAAGGATGTCACAGATGTCATCCGGTACTCCGATCATGCTCTGCTGAAATGAATTCGTTATACAACTCTTTGTGACAATTTCTCCAACACTCGGCTGCGTGACGTAAGTCCTCAGTGTGTTGTTGTTGACACAATATGATGTTTCTTAAAATCGAAATCACATTACCTTGTTAGCTGCAATCTCTTCGGCTTCCCGGTAAGTCCAGCCAAGCATCTGTCCGGCCAAGTCAAAAAGCCGGACCCAACAGTTGCCCGACCAAGTCAAAAAGCCTTTCAAAGTAACGATTAACGTGGTTCAATGCTTTGCGATCAAGCCTTCTATTTAGATCACGTTCGCGGAACAGTTCCTGAGGTATTTCATGCTGTAGTTCCTCCTCTTCTTCGCTCTCCGAATCACTGAAGGATAACTGATCCCAAGCGTGGACCAACTAATCAGACCAAGCTGTTTGTCCTTGCTGGTCATGATCTTGTTCTGTAAAAAAGAATAACAATAACCATTTTATTAATTTATTAAATAATCAACACAAACTCAGCACACCTGAGAAGTCGATAGGTGTGTAAGAAAAAAAGGTTACACTTTATTTCGATAGTCCACTTTAGACATTCTACTAACTATAAATAACTTTGTAACTACATGTCAACTGTCACGAATCTGGTCCGCACTTCTGCTCATTCACCACCAGAGGTCACTCATATTGACTTTCACACCATACATAACACTGGACTTCAATTCCCATCATTCATTGCACTGATTGCACACACAGCTGTAGGCACTAATCACACGCACACCTGATTCCAAGCATCACTAATCACACACACTATATAAACCCTGGACTTTGTTTCCCTCTGGGCTGAGTATTGTATGCGTTTACCGCTCTCCTAGTAGTAGCTACTCTACAAAGCCCTGGATAGTTTTCCCTGCCTGTTTTTTCCCCGTGTTTGTTCTAGCCCGTGTTCCCTGGATTAACCCTTGCCTTGCCCTTTGGACACTGTTTGCACCCCTATTGGACTCTAGCCCGTTTTACCTGGATTATCTCTCTGCCTAGCCCCTCTGGATACTGTTTGCCGATCGTCGACCTTCACTTGCCCTAGGATTACTCTTTGTCTTGTCCCTGCCATACCTGTTTGCCATTGTTTGACCCTGCCTGTTATGACCATGCCATTAAACAAAAGCTTGCACATGGATCCGCCCGTCTCGTCAGCCCCGTAACATCAACTACATGTCAACTAATTCTCATTAATTTGCAACTACATGTCTACTAACTCTCAGTAGGGTAGGTTTAGGGTTAGTAGAATAAGTTTACATGTACTTGCAACGTTTCTTATAGTCAGTATGTTGTATGCTGTGGACCCATCAAAATAAAGTGTTAGAAGATATTAAGCAGACAGTCTACTAGTACTCTAATGACTGCTAGTTGACATGTAGTTGCAAAGTTACTTACTGTTAGTAGAATGTCTAAAGTGGACTATCAAAATAAAGTGTTACCGAAAAAAACTCCAACAACAAAATGCAAAGCTTATCACCCTTGGGGTTAAATGATGAAGCATTATTTAATGTAATGTTGTAGGGTGTTTTTATTGTACTGTATTTTTGAGTGTCTATTTAATTGTGAAGAGATGATATTGTAATTTTGTTTAGATATTTATTGTCTAACAATATGACTTTGCAAATGTCACTGGATGTGTTTGTAAAGTGGGGGACATTTGTTTTACCACTGTAAAGTGGGAATTACCATTTGTTGGTGGTATTGAAAAGTGTTTTTTATTGGATATTTGAGTCCTCGCTAATCATGTCTTACGAGTTGGTGATTGGTTCACATGTAGTGTTGAGTACATTCATTGGTTGATGCTTGATGAAGCTCAGTGGACTGAAACGTCGCTGTTTTTTTTTTTTTAATACATTTAGTCATTTTGCAGACGCTTTTATCCAAAGCGACTTACAATTGGGGAATACATACAGCGATTCATCTTGAAGAGGCAATCCGACAAACGAAGTGCTTGTAACACCAAGTCTCAGGCATTGTTTAAATAAGTACAAGCTAGCAGGGGAAGGAATAAATAAGGAGAAAGATTTTTTTTTTTTTTATATATATGTAGGGTGAAGTCAAGTAGTGTCGAAAGAGATGAGTTTTCAGCTGTTGCTTGAAGATTGACAGGGATCCAGCACTCCGAATATGGGTGGGAAGATCATTCCACCAGCCAGGAATGGTGAACGAGAATGTTCTGGAGAGTGATTTTGAGCCTCTTTGTGATGGTACCACGAGGCGTCGCTCACTAGCAGATCTCAGACCTCTGGAGGGGATGTAGATTCTTAATAGTGAGTGCATGTAGGCGGGTGCTGAGCCTGTGGTTGTTCTATAAGCAAGCATCAGTGTCTTGAACTTGATGCGAGCTGCGATTGGTAGCCAATGCAATGAGATAAAGAGAGGTGTGACATGGGCTCTTTTGGGTTCCTTGAAGACCAGTCGTGCCGCCGCATTCTGAATCATTTGTAGAGGTTTGACTGTGTTTGAAGGAAGTCCAGCCAGAAGAGCATTGCAGTAGTCCAGCCTAGAAATGACAAGGGCCTGGACAAGAAGTTGTGCAGCATGCTCCGTCAGAAAGGGCCTGATCTTTCTGATGTTGTGTAGTGCAAACCTGCAAGATCGAGCAGTCTTTGCAATGTGGTCTTTGAAGGTCAGCTGGTCATCAAAGATTACACCAAGATTTCTGACTGAAGTTGATGGGGTAATTGTTGATGAACCTAACTGGATTGTGATGTCATGCTGTAGAGTTGGAGCGGCGGGAAAGACAAGAAGCTCAGTCTTTGCCAGGTTGAGCTGAAGGTGATGTTCTTTCATCCATGCCGAGATGTCCGCCAGGCAACCTGAGATCCTTGCAGCTACCGTTGGATCATCTGGTTGAAAGGAGAGATAGAGCTGTGTGTCATCAGCATAGCAGTGGTAGGAGAATCCATGTGCCTGTATGATGGGACCCAGCGATGTAGTGTATGTGGAGAAGAGGAGGGATCCAAGAACCGATCTCTGAGGAACCCCAGTGACCAGTGTATGTGCTTTGGATACTTCCCCTCCCCAGGCCACCCTGAAAGACCTACCAGTGAGATAGGATTCAAACCAGCGAAGTGGAATTCCAGTGATGCCCAGTGATGCGAGGGTGGAGAGGAGTATCTGATGATTGACAGCGTCAAACGCGGCAGATAGATCCAGCAGAATGAGGACTGATGATTTGGAATCAGCTTTTGCAATTCACAGGGCTTCAGTGACCGAGAGAAGCGCAGTCTCAGTTAAATGGCCACTCCTGAAACCTGACTGTTTAGTGTCCAGTTTGTTGTTCTGTGAAAGAAACAATGAGACCTGGTTGAAGACAACACGTTCAATTGTTTTTGCTATGAATGGAAGGAGAGAGACCGGTCTATAGTTTTCTATAAGAGAAGTGTTTAATGTAGGTTTTTTGAGCAGTGGGGTTACCCGAGCCTGCTTGAACGCAGTGGGGAAGATGCCTGTGAGGAGAGATGTGTTGATGATGTGTGTGAGTGCCGGTAAGAGCGTGGGAGAGATTGCTTGCAGAAGGTGTGAGGGGATTGGGTCAAGAGGACATGTTGTAGGATGGTTGGAGAGGAGAAATTTGGATACTTCAGCCTCCGTCAGGGGACAGAAGGAGAAGATGGGAGTTTTAGCAGAGGATGTGGTTGGTTGGGGGTCCTGTGAGCGTGGAGGTGAGAACTGATCACTGATCAATCTAGTTTTGTTTGTAAAAAAAGTTGCAAAGTCATCAGCTGTAATAGAAGTGATGGGAGGTGGTGGAGGGGGACAGAGGAGAGAATTAAATGTTCTGAAGAGATTACGCATGTCTGGAGCGCTGTTGATCTTGTTGTGGAAATGTGAGGATTTGGCAGTGTGGACATCAGCAGAGAAAGATGAGAGCAGAGACTGATACCTACTCAGGTCCGACGGGTTGTTTGATTTGTGCCATTTTCTCTCTGCCGCTCTTGAGTTTAGTCCGATGTTCACGGAGAACATCAGATAACCAGGGGTTAGAAGCGGGAGCCCGTGCTGACCTAGAGGAGAGAGGACAAATGTCGTCTAGACAAGAAGTTAAGGTAGAGCATAAAGTTTCAGTAGCTGCGTTTATATCCAGAGATGAGAAATGTGTTAGTGAGGGAAGAGAGGAGGATACTACAGAGGAAAGATGGGAAGGAGAAAGGGAGCGTAGGTTTCGTCTAAAAGTAACTGGTAGGGGGGTTGTTGGCACACTGGCAGCAAAATGTAGTGTAAATGTAAAGAAGAAATGGTCCGAGATATGTAGCGGTTGCACCAGAATGTTATCTGCAGTACAATTGCGTGTGTAAATTAAATCAAGTTGGTTGCCTGATTTGTGCGTGCTAGTAGTGGTAAGGCGATTGAGATCAAATGAAGCTAGGAGTGAGTGGAAGTCTGTAGCATAAGGCTTGTCTAGGTGAATGTTGAAAATCACCAAAGACTAAGAGTGGAGTGCCATCCTCCACGAAAGAGGACAACAACCCGTCCAGCTCCTCTAGGAAGGTGGCTAGAATTTGTCCAGGGGGACGGTAGATTACCACAATCTGGAGTTTTATCGGAGTTGATACAGTAATGGCATGAGATTCAAATGAGTTGTAATTGCATAGGGTAGAGCGGGTTGAGTATTTCCAATTGTTTGAAATGAGCAGGCCAGTACCCCCGCCCCGGCCAACTTGACGCGAAGTGTGAGAAAGAGAAATTAGTAGAGAGAGCAGCTGGGGTTGCTGAGTCTTCTGGACGAATCCAGGTCTCAGTCAAGCCCAAGATGCTGAGAGTGGATTTTAAAGAAAAGGCAGAAATGAAATCAGCTTTGTTGACGGCTGACTGACAATTCCAGAGACCCACAGAGAAAGCCAGAGGTGTAGTGGAAGATGTAGAGATAGGGCATAGGTTAGCAAGATTACGTTGCCGTCTACGTGTGATGTTAGAGCGTGGTCGAGAGAGAACCGGAATGTTTTGGAGACACATGATAGAGGTAGAAGGAAAGAGGATAGGAAAGCAGAGTGTGTGAGGAAGGAAAAAAAGATACTTAAGTGTTTAGCTCAGTGTCGTTGCTCGGTTAAAGTCGCGCAGGAAAAAAAGTCGCAGGTCTTTACACTCCTCGGTCTTAACACGAGGAGGCTGAACACGACGGCTGAACGCTTCCGCAGACGCTTCCGCGTCAGCGCACAGACCTCAAACAAATTCACACTAGAGTGAAAAAAGCTGTGGCCGCTTTTAATTAGCGCAAACACCAGCCAATCGCAGGGCAATGGCTAATAAATTTCTATATTTAGCATGGACCTGTAACGGGGCTGACGAGACGTGAGACATGCGGATCCAAATGCAAGCTTTTATTTACAGGCATGGTCATAAACACAGGCAGGGTCGAGCAATGGCAAATAGGTATGGCAGGGACAAGACAAAGAGTAATCCTAGGGCAAGCAAAGGTCGGTCGACAGCGAACAGTATCCAAAGGGGCTAGGCAGAGAGATAACCAGGGGGGGCTGGTTACGACCGTGTGTGTTCGCATGGGCGGTAGGCATGTGAACTCTTTCCTCCGAACGCGGTGCGTGGGAGGGGGCGGGCATTGTGACGTTGCCTGGTTCGTGACGTAACTCAGTTCCCACCACAATCTCTTGCTGCACGTCCTCTGCAGTTATTATTACATGGTTGTCATCATCATTATGCACACCTATCAAATTTTGTAAACAATGTTTATGAGGAATCAGTACTTTTAACGCGTTAAGAAAAAAACTAATGTCAACTTACCGTTAAGTCCAATGTCGTCCTCGCAAGCAACTAGTTGGGCTTCATCCATCAACTGAACAAATGATAACTAACATTGTTATTATTATTATTAATATTATTAGACATTAAACCACACGATAGAAAAAGTGTAGACTTATCTCCTCAAGGATGTGTTCCAGATCTTCATCAAACACGAGATTCTCAAAAGTAGCTGGAACGTCATGTTAAACAAATATTCACATTAAAAAATTTAAACATCTCCTATGAACAAAACATACTCACCATCATAATTGTCAGCCATTGTTCCAATGCTTGTTGAAGTGTAATGGTGTCGTACGAGAAGAAGTTAGAGTTTACAGCTAATGAGGATTTTATAACTTTTGCTTTTTAAAGCTTCAGGGTGTGGGTGCCTCCTGAAAAACGTGTTGTAAAATCCAATAACAGCCGGCAGGGGGTGACTTAATACCACAAATCTTTAGTAAGGTACACGGAACAACATTAATTTGTGAAATAGTATGGTCAAATATTACGAAATCCGCGTTTAAGATCACTTCATTTAGGTATAACATGGAGCGAAGATGAAAAGAAAAATGCCATCGAATCGTTCCTGAAGACATTCAGAACCTTCAGAGGTACATTCATAATTAATTAATTCATAAATTAATTTGCATAATTCCTTTTAAAGCCTTTAGCAGCCTTTTAAAACCTCCCAGCTTTTCTGCCCTGTTTTCACTCAAAACGAAACTACTCTGCTGCTGTGAGCATGTGAGATTGTTACTTTAAACTGCGCTTCATGCTGGACAGTATTTATTTATCGTGAGTTGTTAAAATCGTGGTAATCAAATACGGTTTTAATGATAATTAAAATATGAAACAGTAATACTAAACGTGGGGAATTTTAGCATGATTTATCGTCAAACCGGTAATCGTTACATCCCTGTTTTAAAGTTTACTTTAATAAAAAGGTAAATACACTTTTACTGCCTTTTACATGCATTATTTGAAATCGCTCTAGGTTTTCTCTCCTCATGAAACACCTCTCCACGTTGCTCCTTTCTCCAACTTAATTGCCCCATGCAATTTTTACTTATCTGGAAGACCAGCAAGAAAGAGTCAAATAAAACTTAATAACAGCTAAATTGTGGAATGAGAGAAAACACAAAGCTGTCGGGTGTTGTGAATGGTTGTCAGGGCACAGTTATTTATTCTGAATTTGACAGTGAATCTGAACTCAAGTGTGGATACAAACCTCATTCACAGGGCTTATTTTGTGCCGGAACAAGCCGGATCCATTTTGTTGGATCCCCCTCCTCACGCGCCAATGAAAGACGTTTGTGCTGACCTATAGTGTGCATATATGAAAAATCCTCTATAATGATCGTGCTTGCAGCACATCTACATTTGAAATAAAGAACCTGAGAGTGCAAAAGACGCAACATGTGAACTGCTCTGCTCTCACAAGACATAATGCACGGATCCAATAGCCTATACACACATGCGTTTTCTTTCTCAACTGTTTACTTAAGAAAAAACCTCGATACTCGCCAGGACGGCCATTTTTGTATAATTTTGTGTGTATTTGGCCACTTAAGCTCAGCAACAAACTACGAAAAATAACTCCATATGATACTTGCTAGGCGGCTTTGGATGTGACTGTGAGCGCTCAGCCTTGAAACCGCCTCTGGAGCACGCGAGTACCGATTGGCTTAAAAAGACGTGCAAATTATACATTTTTGTGACAATGCAACAATGACCCGATTAAACAAGTGACAATTCTGTCAACTGTCCCGAAATGCGAGCAAAATTTTTGGATCGGTGTGCAGCAGCTCGTTGGAAACGAGATGCGCTGATGTGAAGCCGCTTTGAGAGAGTGAAAGAGAGAAGACGCGGTCCACCCACAACCATATCACCCTGCAGCCCAATACCGGTTGCCCATTGGAAGCTAAGCAGGGCTGAGCCTGGTCAGTACCTGGATGGGAGACCTCCTGGGAAAACTAGGTAGCTGTTGGAAGAGGTGTTAGTGAGGCCAGCAGGGGGTGCTCACCCTGCAGTCTCTGTGGGTCCTAACGCCCCAGTATAGTGACGGGGACGCAATAATGTAAAAAAGCACCGTCCTTCGGATGAGACGTTAAACTGAGGTCCTGACTCTCTGTGGTCATTAAAAATCCCATGGCACTTCTCATAAAAGAGTAGGGGTGTAACCCCGGTGTCCTGGCCAAATTCCCTTCTCTGGCCCTTTTCAAGCATGACTTCCCAATAATCCCCATCCACTTGATTGGCTCTATGACACTCTCTCTCTCCTCTCCACCTGTAGCTGGTGTGTGGTGAGCGCACTGGTGCCGTTGTCCTGTGGCTGCAGTCACATCATCCAAGTGGATGCTGCACACTGGTGGTGGTTGAGGAGAGACCCCCCCCCCCCCCCCCCCACATGATTGTAAAGCGCTTTGGGTGTATTGCAATACACAATAAAGCGCTATATAAATGCCTCATTCATTCATCCATTCCAGCTGAATCAAATGACTGATTTAATCTGCTAGTTTGTGTGGATTTATTTACTAATATAACCTACTTGCTATACTGAATAAATGTTCGCAGGAATTTCCCTCATTATAAACTTGAAAGCTGCGGGGATGAATAAAACTATGTGATATACACACAATCCCCACGAAATTCTGACCATGATTAATTATAACTCTATTACAGAGATTTGTGAAATAAAATTCCATTAGGCCTATTTTTTAGTATTTTTTTCATCTTTTTCCCAGGCCTGGAAATTGCTGTTTCAAAATTTCATGGCTTTTTCAGGTTTTTCATGTACGAACCCTAATAAAAGCAACTGATACACGCTGTTAATCACTTAAGCTGGCCCACCAATGTGATCGGCTAAATGCTCCGTTACCTCTCCCTCCTCTAATCGCATGCCGGATCCGTCACCCCACTTTGTTCCGGGACCTCGAAACTTACAAATTAAGCACTGCTTATTCAGAATGGCCGTCTGTAGTGATGGATCATTCAATGTGCATTTTCCAGTACAGGACAATTTTAGTTTTACAATCTGTTTTTTAATCAACTCGTCATCTAGAGAAATACAGAGTTAAAGTCATCCTCAACAAAGAAGACTGATAAATAAATGAAAACATATTACAGATGTTTAAATTGTAATGTCTGTTTTAAGAGTTAACAATAAAATTCTTGTTTGAACGGGGGAAACTCACCTCCATGGCAGATAAAAGGTTGCTGTACATCACAACTGTATTGAGCCCATTTCCCAGAATCGAATCTTGTCGTGCCAGCACAGTAACTAGATCCTGAACTCAGGGATGGTTGATCTGCTCTCCAGTATCTAAAGAAGTGGCTCCATTGGTTAGACCATTCCCAAGAGTCCAGAAACAGACCAATCCAAAGCGATGATTCATTACAGGGCTGCTGATACTTGCCAAATCGGAGTGGTGTTGTCTGCAGTAACTCTGAGCATCTTTCCATGTAATAGCAGTTTTTGTAATCACGAAACCAGTGCTGTCTGTTCAGAAACACAAGATAAGGACCAGCCCACAGTCAGGGATCAGTTATATTAACACACTGTGTTTGAATTGTCCGTATCTCAGGAGATTAAAGAGTCCGAGGTTCTTTCAGCCTCACAGTGAAAAAATGAAGTTAGAGGACTCACCATTGAAACACACAAATGGAAGAACGGTGCTGCAGCTCTCATCATACCAGCTTCCGTTAAAACTCCTCACACACTCCCCATCACCACTTGGTTCTCCTGGATGCCACACTGTCCTGGGTCTCCCATAGACCAGACCCAGCGTCTCGCTCCCACAGCATGGAGACCTATCCATACTGAACCATTGTATCCAAGATCCACTTTATTTACCAGCTTTCTCACATCGTTCATGGCCAGATCAGTGAATCTTGCTCTGCAGTATCTTGCAGCACCTACCCATATCATGCTTTGGTTCATAAACTGGTACATTGGTGCAGAAGGCCTTTAGGAGGAAAATGAAAGGATTGTAATAATCACAGATACATAGAGATATAATCATGATTTAAAAGTCTTTTTAAAAAATCATATTGCCCTAAAACATATTGCATTGACGTTTTTGAGAGCAATTTATAAGCTAAAAGCCAATGAGATTAAAGTATGTAAAGATACAGACTGAATATATGTAGAACCAACACATACTTGTCAATTTGTAACTATTTCACTTTTTGGCGAACTGGTGGCGACTTTGTATTCATACTTTAATTCACAATCATGATTTTCATATGTTTTCAAAAGTATACAACTCTGAAAATAGTTATTTTCTCATGAGATCAGGTTAGTTAAAACTCAGTCACAGCTTTGATGATTATAAATGTAGCGTTCTTTGCTCACTTTCTTTAGGCTGTTTCATTTTTTATGCTTATCATCATACTGTTCTGCAGCTAAACACAATCACTATTTGATTTAATTACATGTTTGCCTTTCATTAAACTCACAAACCCCTGCATTTCCTTTATGAACCCCAGTTTGGGAAACCTTGATGAAATATAATGTTTAATGCACTTCAATGTTGTTAATTACAATGAAAGGAATTTGAGACTTCAGGAATCCTTCTCCAGGCCATCTACCCGAACCGAACAAGGTATTGCACTTTTTCTTATTACATTAAATACAAAAAAAAGAGGACATAACAGTATTGCACACAGTTATGTTGTTCATTAATTATTTTTATTTATTTATTTATTTATTACTGTAACTCTCTTCGAAGCATTACCTTTCACACTTTAGTTTTTTTTAAATCTATATAGTATTGTCTCCAGTCCAAAATCCTTCATTGTCATCCCAGTCCCAGTGTATGTGAGAATTCTGCTGTCACATCTTATCTTATACACATACCTTAATGACAACACGGCCAAATGTATAAATTCATACATTTCTCAGAATCTGAATTCATACAGTTACAAATATGGAGTCTCTCGAGGACCAGGGTTGGCTACCTTTGATTTAGTCATTATAAATGAATATATGGCTACAATAGTTTACTATTAATTGGACTCAAAGAAATATTACAGTTTTTTACAGTCGTTAGGACACATCTCTCAATACTAAAGTCACTTTTTCAAAACTCTTCACACAGTGAGCACAACAGCAGTCTGTGTGAGCTAAACTGTGGATCACTTTTCATTGCTTTGGCACAACATGCATTCATTGACTACTTCTTTCAAATTCCATGAATTCTTTTCTCTTTTCAACAACTGTCAAAACTCTGTGTACCTACAGCCCAGTTTGCACACGTTTACATACTCTTGTCAAAATTGTTAAACTTGAGTTCAAAACAATAACATAATACCAAACTGAATAAAACAGCAATTTTGTACATTTCTACAATAATATTTTATTACAGTAAAATATATTTAGAAAAAGAAAATGAAATGCTATCAGAACCGTTGGACCAACTACAGGTGATTCCTTTTGTAGCTGAAGACCTACATGTGCTACTCCTTTACAAAATTTCATTATCATCTATAAAAAATATTTGGGTTGAATAATTTGCATTGTGATGTAAACATGGACCAAGGCGGACATAGAGAAGTGGCTGAAAGAGCAAGAGGGCAACGTATGTGTGGTGGAAGAAGAATAAGAGGAAGATCAAGAGCTGTAGTCTCAGATGAGATCAGGGCAACTATAACTGATCATGTAATAAATCATGGTCTTTCAATGAGAGCGGCTGGTCTGCGAGTGCAGCCAATTCATCACTAAACACCAGTGACTTGTACATATGGGTTCAGTCATTTTAGACACTTCCAAATCTGTTGCAACAGAGATGGAAATACAATTTTTAAATAAATGAATTATGTTTCCATCTTCGTTGCCACAGTTTTGGAAGTGCTTTTTCTGTTCTAAAGAAGGGGGTGTCCCAATACTTTTGTCCATATAGTGTATGTACAAGTCATTGGTGTTTAGTGATGAGTTTTAGGCTCAATATCTGCATTTAAAGTCACAGCAGAGGTGTTCAACTTGGATTAGGACTTGGCTTCATGCAGACCAGTCAAGTTCTTCCACACTGACTCAATCAATCATTTCTTTTTGAACCTTGCCTTATTCACAGAGACATAGACATGTTAGAATAGAAAAGAGTCCTGTTCAAACTGTTGCTATAAAATTAGAAGCAAACAATTCCCTAGAATATCATTACATGCTTAAAAATTAAGATTTGTACTCATGTAAATTACTAAATTAGTCAAACCTGTTCATTCGAAGGGAGTGACCCAATACTTTTGGCAATATAGTGTATCAGCAGAAGATTGCAGGGATGGATCAGGCATGCCAAAAGATTATTTCCTAGGTGTATTGCCTTAGATGACATACGATGTGATGTGGATGAGAATCTGTGGCCAAATGCAGTACGTAGAGTTGATTAGGATTCCTACAATACAATATATACAAATGTATATACAAATTCTTGCATTTTGGAATAACTTTGAAAAGTAAAAAAAATATATATATATATATTGAAACATATAGCATCATGTCTAATTCATTCCTGTAAGATATATTTTGCTGTAAACAGTAGTCCTAAGTAGGTGTCCTTCTTTTACAGAAGAAAACATTGTTTAATGTCACCTGTTGTTAGTGTTTTTTAGGTCTTACTTTTATAGATGACCGAGTGTGTTTGTTAACTGACAACCCTTGCTAGTGTTATGAAAGAATGAGCTGGTCTGAGACATGTATGAAGTGTTTTGATAGTTGTTGTGCATTTTGAATGTGGAATGAACTGCTGTGCCAAGCTGAAAGCTGGTTAGGAGAAGGGTGTGAAGAGTTTTGAAAAAGTGACTTTAGTATTGAGAAATGTGTCCTAGCAATTGTAAAAAACTGTAACTTAAGCTGCTACACTGTAGCAAGCATCGTAAGGACATTTCAAAATGAGAATCGCTTAGTACAGTCACTTTGCACTAAGATTTGTAGCACTGCCATATTCTAATGAGAAACACAACATGGCAGGAACATTATTGGACACTGTGCCATAATCAATGTCCCAGGACAACGTGGTGGTAACATAACTATTTGTGCAGCTATAAGTCAAAATGGTGTTGTTCACCATCATGCAACCCTGGGCCCATATAACACTGCACACATTATTACATTCCTGGACACCTTACATGACATGCTCACTAATGTTCAGAGACCAGAGCAGACCAGATACGTCATCATATGGGACAATGTTAGTTTCCATAGGGCTGCTTTGGTCCACAACTGGTTTACAGATCACCCACTCTACGCTGTACTCAACCTCCCCCCATACTCTCCATTCTTGAATCCAATTGAAGAGTTCTTCTCTGCCTGGTGCTGGAAGGTCTATGACCATCATCCCCATCAACGCATAGCCCTTTTACAGGCAATGGAGGAGGCATGTGGGGATATTGACCAGGCATCATATCAGGCCTGGATACGCCATTCCAGAAGATATTTTCCCCGGTGCCTTGGACTAGAGGACATTGCATGTGATGTAGATGAAATTGTGTAGCCGGACCCAGAGAGACGACACGATGTAGACTGATTTCTTTTTTTTTCTCAGTGAAATTACTATTTTGTTTTGACTTGGAAAAAAACACCTGTGTTTGTTTTGATGTGTGTAAATAAACACCAGTACTTGAAGTTTGGATCCCTCAGAACTATGACAAAAGTATGACCTCAAACTGACATAGCCTACCTTGTGCACAGAGAAAGCAAAAGCCAGATGTGTTTTTTATTCATACCATCAATGTGCAGTTGGTGCATTGTGTGCTTATTAATGTGATGGTTTGTGTTAACTGTTTGATACGAAAATACCATTTTTACAAAGGTTTGAAGAGTTAAGCAAGGTTTATTGGCTTTTGCAAGAAAACTACAATGTTTTGCTGAAGGGTTTTGTTATTTGTGTGTAGAGTTTTGCAAAAATAGCCAATAGTTACAAAAAATGTGCTTAAACCATCAGAAAAAACTGTAAAAGGAAAATCTGTAAACATTGAGTTTGTCAAACGTCATTACAGGTACAAGAATCAAATGGCAATATTGATACCAATGTTTGTGCTCGCTGTAAATTCAGTCTTGCTCTTGAGTTTTCACAACAATGTTTTCACCAGAAATCAGCAGGCAAATAAGAAATATAAATATTTTCCAAATCAACAGTCAAGCCTAATGCCATGCGTAAGGACAAAATGTGACCGCAAGTGTTACATTCACTTTTGGAGTTTAAATCGTCATGTGTCCATATTTATTTATTTATTTTTTCTCAGGATTCCAAAGGAAGGTGTTTTCAATGCTGTTCAGTTTGACAGATGAACTTCAGAAAATAGCTGCCATTCTGGACCCTGGAAAGTCTACATCATCTTTTAAGACGTTGGATACAGAGAATGACCTCAAATCCTTAGAAGAATACATCAAAAATGATGAAAATAAGTGAATCTGCGTAAGTTACAAATGTGACATGATGTTTGTGTATATATACACACACACACACACACACACACACACACAGAACTGTTATTATTTAAAAGATCATATTACATTACTTCTATTGTGCTGTCATTTTTAGGTTCAGCAACTGTCCAGAGTGGGTGGTTCTTCAGTAAGAGACTGTGTGAACAAAGTCATGAACCGGTATATATTCACCTTGCATATTTTGTGCGTATTGCAGAATAATACTTATGTAAAAATATATATGATTGCCAGAACAACTTCAGCATTTGATATTACTTGAATGAAGGTCTCATACTGTCAGAAAGACTGAAAACAAGAAATCAAAACCTAATGTCTGCGTAAGCAATGAATGACAGTCATTGCTTGTCATACGAATTGTGGATACTGATAAAGACATAGTTCAGAGCACTTGTTAAATGATAGATGAGTGGTTGTGAAAGTGTAGGTTTTTAACATTGCATGCAATTGTCACGCTGAACAGTACTGTTCATTTGTAATGCTGACCTTATGTTGAAATTTTTCTGAAGTGAAGTAATCATGATTACTTTCTTTCACAGAATCATGTCAAATGCCTTAATGGCTAAATTCAATATGAGGGGTGGTGGGCACTTTTCAAGGTGTCCACCACCCCTCATATTGAATTTAGCCAACTCCAAATCCTTTAATATTACGTGGTTCAAGGTACATTTGGCCTCATGACATTTACAAAAAAAATAAAATAAAATTACAAATATTTTGTCCCGTGTCTACTATTTATTTTAAAAGACCACTTGTTCCTTATCAAAAATGTCTAGTTAACTTTCATACAGTTTCACACACTTTCTCAAGAGCACCATAGTGATACAGAAGAGAGGGGGGACAAATGCTGTTTATAGCACACATGTAATGCAGAACATCTTTTGTCAACATGTTTCTAGACTAAAATAACATGTAATACATGTTTACTTTTTTCTAATGCTGCTTTCATTAACCGAATGGAAAGGTCTTGTTCCACTGTTTTAAATTTAGTTGTATAACTATAAAGACATTTTCATGTGCATATCATTTTACTCAAATTTTGGCTTTTAATTATTATTATTATTATTATTTATTTCTCTCAGATGCTGTGAAGAGGTGGAGCCCAAATGCTACAGACTGGGTCATTGATACTGAAATGGCCGAACACCTGAAACACGCTCCAGGAAGAGCTGGAGGTGGAGGATATAAGAAATGAGTCATAAACTGTTTTGTGAGACTCTAAAAACTTCTACGTATGTTCAATTGTTGTTGTTTTGTTTTTTTGTTATTTGATTTACATTTAAATTCACAGTAATGCATAAGAATGTTATCACAATCACACTCCTGTGAGAGCTGGTAGTTGTGGACGAACATTTTCAGGAAAAAATAAAGTTCCATATGTGTACACACATATCCTGTACTTTTTTGTTGTATTATTAATGGCTGCTTTACACTAATGTAAAATTAAAGAAAATGCCATTGCCACAGACTCTATTAACTACATTTTACCAATTCTTTTGATGTTTTAGATGTTTAACAAATGGAAAACATTTTTTAAGTAATGTAATATTCACATTTAAAAATGTTGTGATAAATTACATAACTCTTCTTTTTGTTTAAGTTTACAAATGTGTTGTTTGTAATGCAAACGTGGTTAAAACGTTATATAGTCGTTCAGGTCTGACTGGACCGATTTTGGACCTTTTTTAGAACCTTTGAGCCTGTGTAAATGGATATGTAAGATGTGTAAACCTAAAGACATAAGTGATTGCCTTTAACGATGTTACAGAATGAGTGTGTGATTATTTTATATGCAGGCTTATATACTTAAATTAATACATAAAATTAACACAAAATAGACATCCAGAAGATGACACATTTAGACGTCCAGGGACTTGCAGAAAAGACGTGTAAATCACAGCCAGAAGACGTGGGTTCAATTTTCATTTTGGATATATTTTTCAACCATGACGGGACGTGTCGAAGGGACGTTTTTTCAACGGTCATTAAACGTCCAAATGTTTGCTGGGCTGAGGAAGCAGTCGAATGAATATGCATACTATATGATATTTAGTCCATGATTATTTGATCTGTGCATCTTTGTTCGCTAATTATCTTAGTAAAAGTTAGAAATGTTTATTTTTTCATTAAAATACATGGTAAATTCACTCACCTTGCAATAAATGCCTCTCACGAAGCGTCAGTAACATATCTGTCTGAAGTATTCCCTCCTCCACACACACACACACGTCCAAATTTCCTGACCCCGCCTCTGCTTCAATTTCATTGGTTGAATCTGTAAACCAATCATTTTCCTTTCTGCCCTCAGAACATTAGGCTTGTTTGAGATGAGCAAAATCTGCACAGAACCGATCACCGGTGATCATATCACAAATACACGTCTGCGTATGTGTGCTCTCAGGTTTATGAACCACAAGTAAACTGAATCTTTGCTTATCCTTTTTCATGTTTCAAATTGCTCAAAATATATCCAGAGTTAAAGGGTTAGTGCCTAGAAAGGTAGGAGAGACATCATTAAAGTATTCAACGTGACTCCAGTGGTTTAACCCCAATTTTATGACGTGACAAGTACTTTGTTTGCCCAAAATTAAACATAGTTTACCATTTTATTTAGGAATATATTGACCTGCGATGCATGTTCACAAAGGCATATATTGTTGCATGAACTGTTGTGTGGATTGTGGGATGCTATTATTTTGTAATTATACCTGTGTATACCCTGCACTACACCACTGGTTTCCATCATTCATCAAAATATCTTATTTTGTGTTCAACAGAATAAATAAATGATTACAGGTTTAGAATAACATGAAAGTGAGTAAATGATGACGGGAATGGAACCCATGACATTAGTGTTGCCAGTTAAGGTATTTTTGCAAAAATGTTACTTTTGTATGAAATTCTTAGGTTAAAACACATACACATATATAAGACACATATAAGTGTGTTCCTGTTAATGTGTGTTAATACAGGTGCATCTCAATAAATTTGAATGTCGTGGAAAAGTTCATTTATTTCAGTAATTCAACTCAAATTCAATGCACACAGACTTAAGTAGTTTAAGTCTTTGGTTCTTTTAATTGTGATGATTTTGGCTCACATTTAACAGCACAGTTTTGCTTGCAAAACTTTAACAATTGGTATCCTCAATTCCCAAACAATTAAACATTGTAATTAAAAGGAAAGTTGATGTGACAGTGTTAAACATGCCTCTATTTTAGGACTTAAGGTATGATAATCAAAACCAATACAGATGTAAAATATCAATATAACTGGAGGTTAAAAATTTTAATAAAAGTGAAATGATACCCTATAGACCATAAACAATGTATTATGAGTATGTAAATGAATCAAAAGATGTCAATGAGCACATTACATGCACACCAGTACACTGACAACTCACTAAAATCAGCGTATTGAAATAACCAGTTTTCCCTGTTTACATGTAAATCAGTAACAATGAATACCATACTATATATGATTATGCAAGTTTATATGAATAAAGAAAATAAAGGCAATAATAAATGGAATGTAACACAAGATTATATGCTCTTTGAAAGCGACGCCAGATATATGGTTCTACTTTCTTGGCATGAGCCGGACCAACAGTCACCCCTCAGATAATATCCCTTACTTTCCAGCAACAAGAAGCATAAATCAAACATAAAATTTCTGAAAATTTTTGTGCCTTGTAAGTGCAGCTGTTCTTCTCTATGTCAAGCATCCATTGGCTGTAAATGCTGCCTGGCAATATGTTTCTAGAAATATGTTCTTAAATTGTAATACTGTTGGGGATTTGATCTGGGGACAAATAACAATAATCCATTGTTATTGTTTTATTCCGGCTCTTGATTTGGTCTGTCAGATCATCCAGTTTCTTGCGGAAAGTCTTAATTGCTTCTTTCACTGGTTGCTCTGTGAAGTACATATCTGGATACATACCCAAGAACCGCTGGGGGAAAAAAAGTAAATTCTTCAGAGAACAGAACAACATCTCTCATTCACTTCTGTTTTTTACAAGGTAAAGTGAGCCCAAATCTTAGTAAATAATGTTACGTGAATCCTTTAAATATTGTCCTTCCATAAATTTTGTGTCTAACAGGGACACTCCTACAAATGCATATGCAGTAAGGTTAACCACAAAAATAACCATGTCCATGCCTCTTCAGTGCTAATTTTTCACTGTGTCTTTAGTAAATCCTGGCAGAAGTTCTTTTATGCCACAAATGGGGTTTGTGCTAATGCAGGCTGATAGTAAATCTGGCTGATAGACTGTAGCTAGAAAGCATTCTCATTTTTAAGCAGGATTTTTAAGCCTGACTTCACACATGACCAATTTCCAGGACCAAGCACTCTTTCAGATGCCAATAGCAAACAACAAACGGGACTAATGTACATTCACTGTCTGCTGTAAAACCATACAAAAATCATAATCCTAACCTGTGTAACCATAAGGAGATCTCCAGATGGCCAGACAATGATTCATCTTTTCTAAATCTTTAAAATATTGGTGGCTGGGATGCCGTGAACGCTGAGATTATAATGCACACAAGTAAGTTTATGAAAGCTTATATTAATGTGCAATAAGAAGAAAATTAACACTCTTCATTTTGGCTGTTAGAATAGTGGATGGCTGTTATAATAGTAACAGAATATGTTGACATGCTTTATTGTTCAAAAAACACATTTTTCTAATAACTGTACATTATTGTAGTTCCTCTATGCCCTGCCTCTCTCAAATGTGTCATCTCCTCCTTCCAAAAAGTGCAGTCTGCTCTGATTGGCCAGTTGACCCAGTGCATTGTGATTGGCCGAACACCACAAGCACGCGTCGGAAATGTAACGTCCCTTACCATAATCGCAAGCTTCAGCTTTCAAGTTAGTTTTATCATCAGTTCAAGCCTGAAAGGGGAACAGAGTCGTGTGACAGTGATAATGCTCGTATGTATTTGCAGTACACAAGCCGCGGTTAAGACGATTTCTGACGGGCTGTACACTCCGCTGTGAAATGACCCTGTTCCCCTCACACACACACGAACCGTTATGCGCAAAACTCCGCATTTGACCAGCCAATAGCAAATGCTTGAACTAATAACAAAACATACTTACAGTCGCTGATTCAGAAGCGCCATATTGTCATAGCAAAGTCGGAATTGATCCTTTTTTTTTTTAGAAATAGCCTTCGTGCATAGCCAGCCTTGGACTCTCCTAGGTTCACGAAACTGTCGTCCATAAAATGTGTTGCACAAATTCGAACATTTGGGTTGTGCTGTTGTGTTATAAACAAATCTTAACCAATGATTCCTAATTGCATCTACTTTAGGAAAAGGCCAAATAAAGTGCTTTTGCATAGAAACACACAGCATCTCCCCGACATGGCTGCATCAACACTACTGCGGTTACTGAAACCACGCCTTCTTTCTTTGCGTGAACATTTGGGCGGCATTACGCAAATATTTCCACATCATGACATAGACATGTGGGGGTGTGTTTGAATGAGCCGTTTTAGGGGGGCGTGGACGAGTCTTAACTTTTATAAAGATTATCTCTTTGGGTTTGAGACTTTAGTCTTTTTATGCACGAACAGCTTGTAGCACTCCAAAGAGAAAGGAAAACTTGAAATCTCATCATATGACCCCTTTAACAAGCAGACAGGAATAGATAGGAGTGGTGCAGGGACGCTGGAAAACTATATAAATTGCGTTTGGTCTCATACTGTATAGCATATCTTGTCAGTGTCTGCACTTGCTTGGCCATTTGTTGTGATAAACAGGAAAGTGTGTCCAGCTGAATTCAATTAGTGATTTGTTAGATGGGTATAAAAAAGGTTATTATACCGCGGCAGACATCGTGACCGAAGAGTGTAAAGACAATCGACTCTACCGTGCGACTCCACCGGGCAGGGACACCGGCAAGGGATATAAGTATTGCTTTTTATTTATCCTCTTTCCTACTACTTGTTTCACTTCTGTTTTAGTTTTTATAACCAATTCTTACTATGTGTTTTCAGATCACTACTATTACTACCACTTGCACACCACGCATCACACACTTGGAGACTTCAACATCCACCTAGATAGACCTCAGGCTGCAGACTTCCACACTCTACTTGCCTCTTTTGATCTCAAGAGAGTGTTAACTATGGCTACCCACAAATCAGGCAACCAACTGGACCTTATTTACACACGACACTGCTCCACTGATCATGTGCTGGTTACTCCACTGCACACCTCAGATCACTTCCTCCTCACTCTTATCCTCAACATGATTCCTGTTACAACACATACCCCTCCACATGTCACTTTTCGACGTATCTTACGCTCACTCTCACCCTCCTGGCTATCTGCTATGGTTTCATCTTCGCTTCCTCCCCCTAAACAGTTATCATCTCTTGATGCTAACAGTGCTACTAATACTTTCTGTTCCACTCTGACGTCTTGTTTAGATACTTTCTGCCCCTTATCTTCCAGGCCAGCCTGTACCACCCCCTTGGCTATCTGACGTTCTCCGCAAACATCGTTCTAAGCTCAGGGTTGCAGAAAGGGTATGGCACAAATCACAAAATCCTACTGACCTTAATTTATATTGATCATTCCTTTCTGACTTCTCTGCTAAAAGGACATACTATCACGACAAAATTAACAATTCGCCTAACTCTCGCATGCTCTTTAACGCAATTTCCTCCCTCCTTTGTCCTCCTCCTGCCCCTCCTTCAACTCTAACAGCTGACGACTTTGTCACATTCTTCATTAATAAAATTACAAACCTCACTGCACAATTCTCCACACCACAAACTGTCAAACACATCTTACCAGCAAACATACACTCGTTCACATCCTTCTCTCCACTCTCTGAGGCAGAAGTCTCTAAACTCATCCTTTCCAGTCATCCTACTACTTGTCCGCTTGATCCTATTCCATCTCATCTCCTTCAAGCCATTTCTCCTGCAGTTGTACCTGCACTCACTCACATCGTTAACACATCCCTTCACACTGGAGTTTTTCCCTCAGCATTTAAATAGGCTTGTATTACTCCACTTCTTAAGAAACCTACTCTTAACCCAACTCTTTTAGGGAACTATAGACCGGTTTCCCTTCCGCCTTTCATAGAAAAAACACTTGAATGAGTTGTGTTCAACCAAGTCTTTGCCTTTCTCACACAGAACAACCTCCTGGACAGCAACCAATCTGGCTTCAGAAGTGGACATTCGACCGAAACTGCCTTGCTCTCAGTTGTTGAAGCCCTAAGACTTGCAAGAGCAGCTTCCCAAGTCTTCATTACTTATTTTGCTTGATCTGTCCGCTGCTTTTGATACGGTCAACCACCAGATCCTCCTGTCAACCCTATTGAGAAAGGGCATCTCAGGAACCACACACCAGATAGGTCCTTCAATGTATCTTGGAGAGGTGAGGTATCCAAGTCGCAACGTCTAGCTACTAGGGTGCCTCAGGGCTCAGGTCTTGGACCACTTCTCTTCTCTGTCTACATGGCATCACTAGGCTCTGTCATTCGGAAACATGGCTTTTCATATCACTGCTATGCTGATGACACTCAACTCTACCTCTCATTCCATCCTGATGATCTGACGATAGCTACTCGCCTCTCAGCATGTCTAACAGGCATTTCTTGCTGGATGAAGGACCATCACCTTCAACTCAACCTACCTAAGACAGAACTGCTGGTAGTTTCAGCAAACCCATCACTTCATCACAATTTCATCTTCCATTTAGGCTCATCAACCATAACTCCTTCAAAAACAGCCAGAAACCTTGGAGGTGTGATTGATGATAAGTTGAATTTCTCAGATCACACTGCTAAAACTGCCCGGTCCTGCAGATTTCCTTTATACAATATTAGGAAGATCAGGCCCTTTCTTTCAGAACATGCAACACAACTCCTTGTTCAAGCTCTTGTTCTGTCCAGACTTGACTATTGCAATGCTCTCTTGGCAGGTCTTCCAGCCAATTCCATCAAACCTCTACAATTAATTCAAAATGCCACTGAAAGATTAATCTTTAATGAGCTGAAAAGAACTTACGTCACACCTCTGTTCATCAATTTGCACTGGCTACCAATAGCTGCTTGTATAAAATTCAAGGCGTTAATGTATGCCTACAAAACCACCCCTGGCTCTGCACCCCTTTACCTAAATTCAGTACTTCAGACCTATGTGCCCTCTAGAAGCTTGCGTTCTGCAAGTGAACGATGCATTATTGTGCCATCCCAAAGAGGCACAAAATCACTTTCACTGACTTTTTCATTAACTGTTCCCACCTGGTGGAATGACCTGCCCAACACTATCCGAGCAGCTGAACACTAGCTTTCTTGTTTATATATTCTATCTACTTGTTTTCTTTAAAAAAAATAAATAAAAAAATTGCTATGTGTACTGCGTTAGGCTAACCAAGACTTTTTTGCTCTTTTGTTGGATTTTATTGCTTCTATTGTCCTCATTTGAAAGTCACTTTGGATAAAAGCGTCTGCTAAATTACTAAATGTAAATATATAGCCTCACATACTAATTGAATTGATTATCTGAATGTGATCTACTTGTGCCAAATTGGTTGATTATCTGAATGTGCTCTTCCAGAATTTGGTTAGTAAAAATCATTTGAAAGAATAGTTTTTTTAAGTTTTCAAAACAATCTTTGGCCTTTTGTGTTTTAACTCATACATTGATGCTTTTTACCCTCACCTAGTAAAAGGTAAATTCTTTTTCACATTGATTTGGACGAGGCTTCTGCCATGTCCTCTAAAATTTTAAGAGGAAAGTATATCCAAATCAGATGTCAAACCTCATTTTCCTGGAACCGACTGAGGCTCCAAACCGTTCCTAGAAGCAAACTGGAACAATTACGGTCAGGTAAAGTTTTCATTATGAGGTCCAGATCCGTTGTGCCCTTCTGTGTAGGAGGCAGCTTGCACATGGTGGAAGGACTGTTGGGGATCCAGCCATACCATTCAAACTGGAACGCAAATGTTTTCTTAAAGATGTTAGCTCATAGATATCATCCACAATTCTGCCTAGCACTTTTTAATTCTCTTGCCGATAATCTGCAAGTGTGTTATCTCACCTGTCCAAAGTTGACAGCAGCATGCTGTGCTGAGCCTGTGAATATCACAGCAGTCAGGTACTCGGTTAGCTCCACTCGACTATTCAGAGACTTTGGGAACTCTGTAAAAAGTGGCAATATGCATTTATCTTGTGTACATTTACAGTTGATTTGATACACACAAACGTGCATATAGAATATACAAGAATATAAACAATCACACATGCTTGCACATACAAACGTACACTGACATTCTGCTAAAGTCGAGCCTGTACTCACTATCAGTCTTGTCTTCCATGCCAAAGAGGGAAACGTCCTTAACAAATTCTTGAATCTCCACATCTTTCAGAACCGTCTCATCGCTGTCATAGTAGATCTCGACCACATCAGAAACAAAACTACAGGAAGATCAATAATATGATGAATCAACAAATTAAAAACAAACAAAAACAAAAAACTCAGAATGCCAAACATACAGTGGTGGATAAAGAACCTGAAAGCCACACTTAAGTAAAAGTACAGATATCTTACCAGAAAAGTCAAGTCAAGTCAACTTTATTTATATAGTGCTTTTAACAATACAGATCGTGTCAAAGCACTTAACAGTATCACATTGGAGGATAGAGTGTCAGCAATGTATAACGATATGATTAAACACTCAATTTTCAGTTAAAGGCATTTCATTATTGAATTCAGAGATGTCATTGTCTAGCTCAGTTTAGTTTAAATAGTATCTGTGAAATCAAATTGATGATAATCGCTAGAAATTAAGTGTCCCCAACTGAGCAAGCCAGAGGCGACAGCGGCAAGGAACCAAAACTCCCTCTGTGACAGAATGGAGAAAAAAAAACCTTGGGAGAAACCAGGCTCAGTCGGGGGGCCAGTTCTCCTCTGACCAGACGAAACCTGCAGTTTAATTCCAAACGCAGCCATGTCAGATTGTGTAAAGGGCTTATCTGATTCCCGTGGTCTTGTCCCGATGGAGCATTTTAATTTAGAATTTAATGTATTTGTTATATTTGTGTTTTATTCATTATTTGAAGTTTTGCATTTATATGATTTATTCATTTGCTGAAAAGGACTTTGGTAGAAGTTGAAGTCACTGTTTAGAATATTACTTGAGTAAAAGTCTTAAAGTATGTGATATTTCTTGTACGTAAAAGATAAGTCCACTTCCAGAATGAAAATTTCCTGACAAGTTACTCACCCCTATGTCATCCAAGATATTCATGTTTTTCTTTCTTCAGTCGTAAATAAATTAATCTTTTGAGGAAAACATTGCAGGACTTTTCAACATACAATGAACTTTTATGGTGACCAGCAGATTCAATGAAGCTTCAAAGGGCTCTACACGATCCCAGCTGAGGAATAAGTGTCCTATCTAGCAAAACGATCTGTCAATTTTTTTTTAAATTATTATATTTATACTAGGGTGACCATACGTTTCCCCAGACATGTCCTCATTCTGGACAAAAAAAAAAATAGCCCAAATTTTCTGGGATTTGGCTTTTGCTTTCTTTAATCGCCATTTATTGTGTGCATTTTTGTATTAAAGCCCTGAGCGCTGTTTTCTTAATCCCAATCCCAATTTCTGACCATTACCACCTGCTCCCACAAACATTCTAATGTTGAATATAATTTTTGCGCATCAGGGTGCCGCTATCAATATGCGGAGTATTTAAATCACTTTGGATGCAGCTCGTGTTGGATGCAGGGTTGCCAAATCCGCATTTTTTCCACAGAACTGAGCTGATTTTAAACTGTTGCGGTGGGTTGATTTTCTCCTGTGGGTTAAAGTTTTGAAATATTGCATGAATTGCATTTGACTGAAATGCTTGTATTGAAACATTTTGCATTCTATCTATGATAAAACTGTGGTAGGCTAGATAAGTTTTGTGAAGGATGGCCACTGGTAGGAAGCCTTTTAGTTGTGTTTATGGTCAATCTGCAAAATGGTGACTGTAAAATATGTATTTTAAGTCAAGTCAAGTCACCTTTATTTATATAGCGCTTTTAACAATACACATTGTGTCAAAGCACTTAACAGTATCAAATTGGAGGACAGAGTGTCAGTAATGTATAATGATAAGATTAAACACTCAGTTTTCAGTTAAAGGCATTTCATTATTGAATTCAGAGATGTCATTGTCTAGCTCTGTTTAGTTTAAATAGTATCTGTGCAACCAAATCGGCGATAATCGCTAGAAATTAAGTGTCCACATTTTAGGTATGGAAATGACATATTTTGAGTTTTCATACGGGATATGGTCATTGCACTACTTTGGGTCTACTTTAACCCCCCTCAAACCCAAATCCAATCCCAAATTCCTGGAACATTTTCCTCAAAAAACTCAACTTCTTTGCAACTGAAGAAAGACAGACATGAACATCTTCATGTCATAGGGGTGAGTTCATGACATGCAGTAGGGGTGAGTAACTTATCAGGAAATTTTAATTCTGGAAGCAGTGGCACCTCCAAGGGGGGGGCACGGCCACCCCTAAAATGACACTGGCCACCCCATTGCCCCCCCCCCCCCCAATCAGAAAGAGTGGAGTTTTTTTAGAATAATATTTTTTTATATAAATTAACACGGACATTGATGAAACACTACATTAAAAATAAAAAAAATAAACTTGTATTATGTGTACTGTAGAATTCACTCTCAACCCCGAGAGACTTCGCGCACTCACACAGCCGCACTATCGAAGCATACTGCAGCACATGGTCTGTTCAAGTTCGAGAGAAGCAATCAACGCGGGAGAGGAAACTTAGTTTTCGTATATTATATAAAACTTAGTTTATTCTGTCAAACTCACATAATACAATACTGTTTGGCTATAGATTAGGCGTCACTAAGGCATTAATTAGGAACTGATCTATTGCTGTTGCTCACATGTCAAACACTTTAAGTTTTTATTAGATTAATATTACTCAGGGCTCTATAGTGCGACCATTTCAGTTGCATTTGAGACTGAAAACTAGGCTACTGCGTGTGACTATGAAAAAAATATTTAGGAGAAACGTGCGACTGACCCAATCAGCATATTTGAGTTTGCGCTGAAGGAGCTTCAAAGGTTTCTAACTTACTCACAACGTGTTTGGCTGCCTTGAGTAATGTAGCCTATCACTTACAGACATATCCACTCATAACAAACAACGAGAAGACAGACTGTAAATTAGAGATTCACTGTGCAGTGTAAGGAGCTGATCATAATAGAGTTTTGTGAGATTGCAAACTAAGATGAGTGACAGCTTTGTGATTGATTTAATACAACAGTTCATTTAAACAAGAAGTTAATATTAATTTAAGTGACTTATATTTTCTGACTACAACAGTATTGCCTTATTTTGCTCTATTTCGTCAACGAAAATAGTTTCCGACAAAGTAACAGCTGAGCTGCTGCGCATCTCCAATCAAACACAACAGTGTTTTGTTTATGCATGAGCTGCGTTTTTAAACGAATCTAGTGTCAATAAAGACAGTCATGTACTTCGTTCCTGAATGAATCAGCCGTTCAAACGAATCAAATAAATGAATGATTCAGTGATAAAATCAGTGACATGCTGCCACCTGCTGGCAGTTTTAGTTTAATTTTTGAAGTGTATTTCCTCTTATTTAAATCATTTAATATTTCTAAATTCAAAAATTTATATTTAAAACATTAACCTCAACATGAATTTATTAATTTAATTGCACTCTCAGCCTCATTAAACATTTGAAAATACACCTACAAGCCACTTGTGTGCCACCTCTGTAGTACAAATTTATTCTTTAAATACTGATTTCATTTGATTGATAACTTATACTTATTCTACTTTTTATTCTGTTGTTTTAATTAGAAATATTACAAAGCTTATACATTTTTGAATTGATAAATAAAAGATGACATACTTTTAATAAAATTAGAAAAATGCCATTACAAAGGTAAAAACAAAATTCCCTGTAAATCACTTTAAGGAGTCAAATATCACCTCGTAATGGGAAGGTTAATTTTATATCAGAATTTTTAATTATTGATTAGAAGGTGCTCCTAAATTTTTGACCGTGCTCCTAAAAAGAAAATAAGCGTAGAGCCCTGTTACTCCATCAGTTGATCTGTAAATTATTGCAGATTTGGGCAACATTTAATCTTTGGCTCTTAAAGTCACATATGTAGAACAGTTCTTGTTACCCAGACAGACGAGTATTATTTTATTAATTTATGTCTGACAACAGAAACAGAAAATATTTAAATTAAGCACTGACAGCATATTTCCACACAAATGTAGGGTTTATGATAAACATCCACCTTCTTCAGCAAAAAGTCTGTAAATTCTGGGAACATTTAGGGCTTCATTTACTGCAACAGTCAGTGTACCAATTGTTTTGATGAAGTGACGGGTTAAACATCTATGCTTCTTGTTTACTTTTACTCATTTGAAATGAATTTGCACTCCAAATAAATATGAGGGTACTTGCAGTTGAATTGCAGAGCGACTTTTCTATTTTGCTCTATACAGAATTTTTATATTTTGCTCTGTATAGTAATAGCCTACTTAACTTTATATGCTCCCAGAATGAATGGTAACACCAAAAATTATTGTCTGCCATTAGATTTAGACATGCAACATTTTTTTGTATTGTGCCACCCTAACATTTTATACTGGCCCCTTTCGGCCACCCTATAAAAAAAATCCTGGAGACGCCACTGTCTGGAAGTGTATCCATTTTTTTCTTATGAAAAGTATTTTTTTATATATTAAATGTACTTATGTATTGAAAATGAGTAGTTTTTTAGTGTTACCCAGCTCCTGGGTCAGACATAACCCAATGTTTGGGTAGTTTTTGTATTACTCAGATCCTGGGTCAGACGTAACTGACTGTGGATTTTGCGTCCTCTTCTGGAGAGAGCAGTTCCAAACACCATCGAATTGATGCATTTCTTCGGTAAATACAGGTTTGTGTACATTTTATTTTATGTATAAAATTGTTACTGTGCTGTATATCGTTCAATTTCATGCAGAGCAACATACAGGCACGCGGTGTGAATCACCTAAACGTCTGTCTTATAGAGAAAAGCCTGATACTCTGCATTAAATAAACAAATTTGTTCATAAAGATACAGAATACAAATACTTTGGATGTTAAAATATGTCCTCAGAGCTGTTTACTGTTTGTTTTTGGGCAAGTTATGAGGGCAATCGCAGTATATTTTGGCTATGAGTGAAACGCAGGGCGGTGGTCTCAGTCATGAGCAGTTCCCCACCGAACACGACTCCAGATCGGGCACGAGAACCAGCGTCACTACGGTGGAAACGGAATAATAGAGACTGGTCGATTACACGTGAATTACTTCTGTTTAATGTTTAATTTTTACTTTTAATGTTTGTTAAACGAGTTTAGGCAATATGTATACATAAAAACGATAAACAGTGCTGTAAATGATAAAGGAAAATAAAGGAAGTTATCATGCAAACCAGTGGTTTTGTGAAGTATTTTACAAAAGTTTAGAGAATTTAAGTTAATATGTAAACATTATTTCACATATAAAGTAAAACAATTTGCTTTAATGAATCAACCCATTAGCTGGGTTAAATAAATAATTTGCTGGGTAAAATTAAACCCAAATGTGTTCTGTCCTATATTTACCCAGCCCTTGGGTTAAAAACAAATGTTTTTAACCCAGTGGTTTTTTTTTTTAGAGTGCACCTACCGGTATATTATCTCCCAGATCTTCATGCCATCATCTCTATAATAGTACTTGGGTGCATCTTCCATTCCTCTAGCTTTTATAGCCTCAGGGAAACACAGGGACTTGAAGGTTAAAGTCTCCATGGCCCTTTTCATCAGTTCATCAATCGCATCTCCGCTTAAGCTACTAATCTGGAAACAAATAATTCAGTTATTATTTTACCTAAACATTTGCAGAAATCAACTAGGCCATAAACACATATTTAGCCTACTGAACAGATCATCTAGAAGAGTAATGGTGATTGGCTGTTTTTGTGTTTGCAGATACTTAGGGACTACATAATATACAGTATTAGAGCAAACACCAGCTAAATAAATACAGTGGCTATGATTACATGCAACCAAATAAGCCTCCAATCCTGCTCCTCCATAGCTGCCGCCCTGCAGAGTTCAGCTCCAACCCCAATCAAACTCACCTGAACTAGATAATCATAGGCCTGGGTATCCATTCAGATGTCCTGCTTTGATTCAAATCCAATTCACAAGATCTCAGTTCGATTAGATTCACAATTCAATTTGATTCTCAAGTAATATTCACTGGCCACGCCACAAAGCATTAAAGGAATAAAATATGTATTGTTTTTGACACATTTATACTTGTATTGCAATTTATAAAGTTACAAAGCCAAAATTTTAGAGACCAGTGAAATTTGTACAATTCTTTATTCCAACTGACACCACAGCTAACTAACAGAAATTTCAATCATTATTAAAGACAAGTAAATATTAAGTAAGGAATAATTGACTACGGGCCTTTGAATTATTAGTAAAATGTGATGCGGCCACGACGCATTATTCAACGGCCCGGAGTCAATTATTCCGCTTATACTACGGTTGCCACACCTCAAGACATCGATCAGATGATATATTTCAAGGCATTCATCCGGTTTTTGTACTTAAAACGTTATTGTGAGTAGGATTAGTTTCTTCTGCATCTCATCCAACGCCTCCGTTGCTAATTCAAAAACGTAATTTTAGACCTATAACTCAGGCTTGTGCTGTTGATAGCAGACGAATGCAACTATTTAATGAAGCTATTTAGAGAGAGAGAGAGAGAGAGAGGGTGTAAATTACCTCTGTGAGTCTGTGCGTCTCTCAAAAGTGTTCAGGAGCAGGGTCTCTACTAATAGTGAAACTTTAAGTTAATTTTCTTCATGAACAGCGCCGTCGTTACCTCCCTTGTGAAAAATGTCATGTAGCTTTTAAGTCGGTAATCTATTTTACTGATAAAACTGATAGCGCTGACAACATAAGTGCGTATGTATCCGTGTGTGCAAACAAGGGAGAGAGAGCAGGAGAAATAGAGTATGTGCTTTACGTATATAATAAAACATAATTTTGTGGCAAAACATGGAAATAATCTCTCATTTTTATCCTATTGCTTACTATATTTATTTGTTTGGTCAGTGCCGTTGTGGGTTTTGGTTGTTTTGCTGTTTTAGGCTCTAAGAACCTTCGAAATAACTGAAATCATTTGGCGAAGTGATATTTACATAATGCGGTCAAGATCTGCCTGGAACTACGTTCGCCATGTGTTTCCCTGAAAATAATTGCACACCTTAGAACATTGGTCAGCCAATCAGATTCAAGCATTCAACGGCCCCGTAGTATAAAAAATTTTTATAAATAATCAAACTACAAGCAAGAGCACAAATAAATAAATACATTAGAATGTTTTTCAATATAATGCCTTTCAGGTAGGTCTAACAGTAGTTTCCAGGTACCTGTTACACTTAATGTTTTCACATTTTCTTGGTTAAATAAACATTAACGAGAACAAAAATAATTCTATTTTGTATTTTATTAACATAATTTTTATTTTATTTTATATTTTAAATAATAACTATACATTTCATAGTGTTTTTATGCATTTTTACATTTATTCCAAAATAATAAAGAAAGGCAGTAACAATTTGAACAATTTTTTATGGAAAGACTTCATTAGACCTAATATCGCGACAAAAAAAATAAATCAATAACATTTCTGATTGCGTGCATGATATTAAAACTTGGCTTAACTCTAATTTTCTGAAACTAAATATGGAAAAAACTGAGATCATCATCATTGGTACTTCAGCACTTACCACCAAAGTTCCCGCTGACTTTACTTGTGATCTTACTGGCACTTTAATTACTCCATCTAGTATCGTTAGAAATCTCGGTGTTATGTTTGACCCATCTCTTTCATTTCAGTATCATATTAACTCTCTCTCTAAATTGGCATTTTTTCACTTACGACGAATTGTCCAGCTCCGTCCTTTCATTAGTACCAAAGATGCAGAAACTCTCATTCACGCTTTTGTCTCATCTCGTCTCGATTACTGTAATGCCCTCTTCATTGGCTTGCCAGCTACCACTATTGCTAGATTACAGTATATTCAAAGCTCAGCCGCTCGTATTCTCACTCACACCAAGCGTTCAGCCCACATCACCCCTATTCTAGCTGATCTGCACTGGCTACCAGTGGCCTATCGTATCAAGTTTAAAATTATCCTGCTTACTTTTAAAGCCTTGAATGGTCTGGCCCCTTACTATTTTTGCAATCTGCTCCACCCCTATTCTCCACCACGTTCATTGTGGTCCTCTGATTCTCGTCTTCCATCCCTCGATATCGCCTCTCTTCCATGGGGGGCAGATCGTTCAGTGTTGTTGCCCCTAAATTATGGAACTCTACCCAGATCACTCTGTCTTGTCAATAACCTGTCTGAGTTCAAATCGCTGCTCAAAACTTACTTGTTTTCAGAATGTTATCTTTCTTAGTTAACTTCTGTTTATTTTGTTTTATGTTGTATATTACTCTGTGGATTTCTGATGTTCTATTCTTTCTGTTTAATGTTTGATGTTTTCCCCCCATTTCTGATGTTTATTGTAAAGTGTCCTTGAGCTCTGGAAAGGCGCTGTATAAATAAAACTTATTATTATTATTATTATTATTATTATTATTATTATTATTATTATTATTATTAGGAACAGTGCCACCTATGGATCGTGAGATATGAAAAATTTATATTTTGGCTTATAACTTTTGAATAGTTAGTCAGAAAATCATGATATTGGGATTTCCTTGGGATGTTATGTCGATTCTGGCATTATCTAACTCAGTGTGTCTGTTCTCAATAATCAGTAATTGAAAAAAGTTTTTTCGCTACTCCTTCTACAAATTTTGCACAATTTTGTCCAAAATCTGATCATATGACCTTTGGACCGAGCCGCACAGAAATGACTGAACAGATTTTTGATATTCGCTTCCATTCCTGAGAAGTACCTCTCGGAAGTTGACTGTCCCTGAGTTTGTTTGAATAGATTCTCAGTTGAACTTCTGAACTGCAGCATCTGTGAACACCCATCTCCCCAGTGGCGCAAAAAGATCGGTGTCAGGTGCATGACCTGGAGATTCTGGGTTAGAGTCCCGTGTGGTGCAACTTTATAAAATTGTGTGTAGTCTTGTGCTGTTTTGATTCCTTTATTATCCAGATCAGCATTGTACAAATCTTTATTGCTCCTGGATTAGAAATAAATGTTTTATCCATGCTGTGTTCATTTTCCTTTAAACTTCTGTTCATTCTAAGTTCATTCTCACCAATAATTCTGAACCGGCTGATTTTCACGTTCATTCAGGTTCTGCTGTCTTTGATTTTTGATCTTCCCGCTCTGCACTGCACTACAGCCCCTTCAGCGGCTTGGCCCTGTATCGATGCTTGCAGCTATATTTTTATTTATTTTCATGGCTGACATTGGGCCTTCCTTTGGCTTACTTGTGGCCCAAATTTGGAAAACAGGAGTGGACCTCCCAAGTGCCATCATTCTTCCCAGTATGAGGGCTAGAGCAAGGTGTTGGATCTGGGCCAGAATTAAAATCAATGTGGCCCAGATTTGGGCCAGTTCTGCTTTATTTGGTTTATTAATGGCTGACATTGGGCCTTCCTTTGGCTTGCTTGTGGCCCAAATTTGGCAAACAGGAGTGGACGGCCCAAGTGCCATCATTCCACTTGGTATGTGGGCCAGATGAAAGTTTCAGTTGTGGGCCTGATCTGGGCCTCAGGAATTTTGCTATCTGGGATTCAAACCTGCAACATTCAGGTCACAAATTCAACTCTCATTAGACCACAACTACCTCCAAATACATACATAATAATCATGGCCGTAGCCAGGCTTTAAAAATTAGTGAGGTCCGGATGGGGGGCTGGTTGGGGGGGAGATTGGATGCTATAATAACCTCTTATTACAGAATCGTGCTATAATAACCCCTATATATACAACTCATTATACACTATTAACACTTTAAAATAGACACATTTTTGTAAAAGAAAGATGTTTTCTCTGTTTTGGAGGGATTTTAATTTTTAAATCATACCCTATTTATTGCATCAAAATTTGTTAATACTTTTCTATAGTTATGGGGTTGGTAATTTTATCAGTTGTTTATTATTCATGCAACAATACTGTTATGGTTTTTATTTATAACCATTGCTGTGTAGCTGATAACTTTGTCTAGTGCTCTTATGAATGTTTATAGCATGATTTGTGAAAATTTAACTACTATGAATGACTCGGCATATACTTCTTCATAGTGTTTGCATATTTCATTTCATTCTGTAACCTACTTTTTCTACAGATCTCTGCACTAGTGTTAAATGCTACTGTTTTTGACAGCGTTTCTGACAGATATGATTTTTTTTTTTTTTTTGCATTTCCCTTATCTAATGTCGTAGGGTAGGGCTTGTGTCAGAAATGAGCTTTTTTGATTACTGGTGATTACGGCAATGCAGTGTTGCCAGATATTGCTATTAAGATGAGCAAAAGCCCATCAGTAAATAAAAATAAACCAAATATATTACAAATCTTTTGCAAATAAGATAAGATAAAGATATCGCTGACCCTAAACCACAACGTACTACATTATTAACTTTCTAAAGTGTCAATTTAAGTGGAAAAGACAAGTGAAAAACGCGCAATAGCTGGATCTGGCAACACTGCGCTCGTGTCCTCACTCGCAACTCTCTCAAGCCTCGTTCACTCCGCCAGCGTCTCGCAGCGATCATTTTCATACCACGGATGCTAAACATTCTTGCAAACTGTCTAAACTGAATTATACATACAGACATATGAGGAGTTTAATAGCAAATTGGTCATTCAGAGAACAAATTTTATTTTTGAACATTAAAAATTTACCGAGGTTCGGACCTCGGTGACCTCATAGCTGGCTACGGGCCTGATAATAATAAAATAAAAGGTATTTTTTATTATGGATGGATGTGCTTTATTGCACTTCTTTTGGACAGTTGAACAGAAACACCCGCCCACTGCCATTATAAAGCTTGGAAGAGCCAGGATGATTTTTAATATAACTCGGATCGGATTTGTCTGAATCGTGGGCTAATTTTCATTTTTGGGTGAACTAACCCTTTAAGTCTGCTGTTTAAAACAAATATAAAAAGCAATTAAGGAGAAAGTTTATTATGCACAAAGAGCAGGAAACTCTGGATATTCATGCAATGATGATTGAATTAAAAAGAGATTAAAAAAAAAAATGATCAAATCCAAATAAAATCTTGTGACAAATATGCACATCAACCCGATCACTTCATTTAACGTTCATGCAACCATGTGTACCTTTGGATTCATCAGTTCTAATGAATTAATTCTGATTAAAGCAAAAAAGTGTGTATGTAAACATAGTCAGAACAGAATGAACAGAATTGCTTTGGATCCTAACTAGATGCTGTTTATCTGTGGATATATAAAATCAGGTGTAAAGCTACCTTGACGATGATCCCGTCTTGACTGATGAGTCTTTTACGGGCCTTTGCATTGATTGCAATTGTGAAACGGACATGAGGCATCAGTAACTGTAAGAAGCAAAAAAATCCATTAAAACATGCATTAAATCATTAAAAAAGTATTTAAAAAGTTCCTCAAACAGGAAAAGTGTTTCCCTTTCAAATGGGAAGTCGTGCTGAGGAATCATCACTGAAGGCTCTAATCTTGCTATTTTGATCCTGATATGATTTGGATCCTAATCGATCCTATGATGCACAATGATGCTTTCTACATGGCATGCACAAAGCATAGGATTCACACATCATTCACGTAACTGCAGCACTTGTGCATGAAAAAAAAATGGATAAAAATGAAGTAGGCCTATATAAATGGAAAAAACTAGCATTAATATGATTACATGAAGTACTTTACATTTCACTTTCATAATTGATAAATTAACAAAACAGAACAAAAAAACAAAAACTGTGCGACAAGTAGTAGCCTACACTCATTTGTGTGACACTAACGCCTATATTTGCTATATTTTATTAAACCCTATACTGACACTGGGGTGCGTCACATATGCACAGCATACCCTTTCTAGTGTTGCCATCTTGACATTTCAACCTTTCATCTTGAAACTAAACTGCAGTCAATTTAAATGGTCTGCTGTACAACACATTTTTGCACATCTGAAGGAAGATATGTGGATATTGGAATGGGAGTGAAGAACAAAACCAATTAATTTATTTAAAGCAAAACTGAAATGGCATCGGGATCACATATCTCACTCATTTGGCAAGAATCTAAACGTTCCCATATTCGCAATGTACATCTACAACAAATCTAAATTTGTTTTGTTTTTCAATGTTATATACTGAATGATTTTATAGCTATTATTTTCTTATTCTTGTTTTGTAATGAATAGTGTTGAAATTTGTTGTGGAGTGAAATTGGCTGGGTTACGCTTCTCTACATCGCCCTATAACTATATGGCAAGCCTTCTAAAATTATGGTGTGATTATTATGATTATGTATATCTAAAATTTGAGGCATTATAATTATAACTATATTATTGTTATTATGTGGTTATTGATGTTTTTGCTCAAAACCCATTTTAAACCATCTTCAAGAGCTTGAAATAACTTCCGATTGTGATCTATAATGGATTTCAATTATATAAGAGGCTGGCATTATTTGTATTTTTTATTTTTTAAATGGACTGAATGCTACACCTGCTTATCTCATCATAAATATTGTTTATTGTTATTAAAATAAACCAAGCTGCATGAAAAACACATACATAACATATATCCTCATAATCATATGTCTGTTTGGCTTCATGTTTCATCTGTAGAGACTTTTCTCTCAATCTTTTATGTGTGGAAGGGCAGGAGTTATGATGATTGATCTAAGATCTAGGACATCTAACCCTTCACTGCAGCACCCCTTGCCGCAGGGCCAGGCCTGAGATTTTCCTTGTGCCCCTCGATCATCCCCAATATACTTGATTTTTCTGAGAGTTTTGTGATTACCGTAATTATATATTAAACTGACCAGAAATATGCGGCTGTATTTTTCTTGTGCACCTCGCAGCACGCGTCTCTACATCTCCCCCTCACTGACAGAATGTTCACGCGATTAATTTTAGATCTTAGATTTTAGATTTTACATCTTTGTCCTTTTTAAGAGCCGTCTTGCAAAGCTTTCTCGCTTCTCAAGACGGCCACCGACAATCACATAAGCACAGCTCTTTAATTGCGCTCTAATGTAATCTATTAACTACGCAAATCATAACGTTTTAGGCAAGCAGCCTACCATATTATGTCATAAAATATTTGAATCACGTTTAATAAAAAGACATTTGTTTAATTATGAGCCACATGTCCACAATTATTCAAACAACAAACAAATGTATGGAAAAACACGTACCTTGTATACAGGGTGGACCGCAGAGAGCTGTCTGTGTAGGGCTACTTCAAACACCTCTAATATCAGGTGTGTCTTGAGAAGGTGTGTGACCAGCTGGTGTACATTAAAGTCAGCAGATTTTACCCACATCTTGGCAAGCATCCAGTCGCATTCATCATCGCTTGAGAGAAAGATTGGGCTCATTTCTCCTGGTGTTTGACTGAGCTGTGTCAACCAAGCAGACATTTTGGTCAAACAACAAACAATAAGTAAATTCATAGCAAAAGCAGGTAATTTAGGTTTTCAGTTGACACTGATTCTTTATGCAACGCATACCTGAATGGCGATTGGCACAATTTGGTTCAGTCTGTTGTTGTACAGTAGACAGATGGGTGCAGTCAAATAGCCTAATTTATTGGCTTGCAATCCCTCCAAGATTTCATAATTCGCAATGTAGATGTTTCCTGCCTGTAAACGCAGAGATATTTTATTTAGAGTACACAGATGTATAGTTTGGAACAAATCATTTACAGTTATTTACTAAAGTATGTGAAGCATGTCACAATACGTCAAACAAGTTTGGATTTCATTAAGTGAATTACATGTTCATGTTACTGACCTTTAATTCCTCTTCTAGCGTGAGACCTCTCTGCAGAGAGCCCTCCACCATTGCATGTGTGACTGGAAAGTTGTCTGGAAGTTCCACACACTTGCAGATCATAACAGGATTGCAGCCATTCAAAAACTGATAGCCAAACATGTAATCCGTATTCCAGTCTTGGATCACGTTCTCTGTCCAGTTTTCAAAAAAGAAAATTGAGTCAACTGTCAAAGGTTTACAGGTGTGAAAAAGTGTTTAGTTTCCCACAACAATTGTGTTTGGATATACAGAATTATTATTTTTTTTTTAAATGTAGAAAAACAAACAAAAACAACAAACATTCTTGACAAAGAAATAAATCAAACCTAGTAGAGAGTTATCGAGGCGATAACGTGTCAGTATTTGTTCAAAATCGGCTAAATCTTCCCAGGGCTGAATGTACCCTTTAAACCAGTCCAAATAATTTATGACAAGCCTGAAACAGAATGCACACAGTATAATTATAGACATGAACACTATTTGCATGGTACTGTATTTATTCTGAATCACTCTGGAAAAGTAAGGAAAAATTCATTATCAAATAAACAAGGACTGTGGCCATGACATATTCCCCAGACTTACACTCTAGTGGAATTCCAAGTAAAGTGTGAATGTTTTTCTTTGTCAAACTGAATATCTGGATGAAGATCGTTCTGTTCGCTATCCATGTTCTTAGGGAATCCCGGGCTCCACTGATTCCATCTTAAACAAGAATAATGACAACATTTACTTGTACAATTAAAAATAGCCTATATACAGGTGCATCTCAATACATTAGAATGTCATGGAAAAGTTAATTTCAGTAATTCAACTCAAATTCTGAATCTCGCGTATTAAATAAATTCAATGCACACAGACTGAAGTAGTTTAAGTCTTTGGTTCTTTTAATTGTGATGATTTTGGCTCACATTTAACAAAAACCCACCAATTCAGTGTCTCAACAAATTAGAATATGGTGACATGCCAATCAGCTAATCAACTCAAAACACCTGCAAAGGTTTCCTGAGCCTTCAAAATGGTCTCTCAGTTTGGTTCATAGGCTACACAATCATGGGGAAGACTGCTGATCTGACAGTTGTCCAGAAGACAGTCATTGACACCCTTCACAAGGAGGGTAAGCCACAAACATTCATTGCCAAATAAACTGGCTGTTCACAGAGTGCTGTATCCAAGCATGTTAACAGAAAGTTGAGTGGAAGGAAAATGTGTGGAAGAAAAAGATGCACAACCAACCGAGAGAACCGCAGCCTTATGAGGATTGTCAAGCAAAATCGATTCAAGAATTTGGGTGAACTTCACAAGGAATGGACTGAGGCTGGGGTCAAAGCATCAAGAGCCACCACACACAGACGTGTCAAGGAATTTGGGCTAAGGAGAAGAAGAACTGGACTGTTGCCCAGTGGTCCAAAGTCCTCTTTTCAGATGAGAGCAAGTTTTGTATTTCATTTGGAAACCAAGGTCCTAGAGTCTGGAGGAAGGGTGGAGAAGCTCATAGCCCAAGTTGCTTGAAGTCCAGTGTTAAGTTTCCACAGTCTGTGATGATTTGGGGTGCAATGTCATCTGTTGGTGTTGGTTCATTGTGTTCTTTGAAAACCAAAGTCACTGCACCCATTTACCAAGAAAATTTGGAGCACTTCATGCTTCCTTCTGCTGACCAGCTTTTTAAAGATGCTGATTTCATTTTTCAGCAGGATTTGGCACCTGCCCAAACTGCCAAAAGCACCAAAAGTTGGATAAATGACCATCGTGTTGGTGTGCTTGACTGGCCAGCAAACTCACCAGACCTGAACCCCATAGAGAATCTATGGGGTATTGTCAAGAGGAAAATGAGAAATATATATATATATATTGTGACGGGAGGAGCCAACGACAGACACAGTGGGTGTGGTGTCAGGCCTCGGAGAGGCTTTTATTAAACAAAACAATAAAATAAAGTGTCCAACGAAACGGGGATCTGGTGTCCTCGTTGTGCTGCAGGGCTCGTGAAGGAGGGCAGTGTCCAGGGAAGGGTCGGAGTCTGGTGGCCCCACACACTCCCGCTCTGGTCCGGTTACGAGGGGTGGCGGCTTCTTCTGAGCGGCGGCTCTTCCTCTTTTTCCTCGGCCTTTGGCGGGACTTGAACGGCCTAGCATCCGGGTGCAGCTTTCAACCTGACTCTGGATCCTGCGGCTCACATCCCTAGTGGTGCAACGTCCCTCAACGCACCCTTCCTGGACCCACAAGGACACCAGCGTGCATGCACGGGGGAAGAGACCGGTCTCTCGAGGAGAGGCGCGCTCGGCATTTAACAGCGGCGGTGATGAGGGTTCATTCAGTCCAGCTGTGCCTCATCACACACTGCCAGCCCACGTTGTTTCCACGCCCCTCCTCTCTCTCACACCCACTCCCGTCGGGAGCCTGGTGAAGGGGCGGCGAATAAGGGACGGGGTGGTGATGATAATGAGGGGGAGGGCCACTGACTCGTCACAATATATATATATATATATATATATATATATATATATATATATATATATATATATATATATATATATATATATATATATATATATATATATATTTGATCCCCTTCTGATTTTGCCCACTTAGAAAGAAATGAAGGCTCTATAACTTTTTTATAAATATATATATATATATATACATAGATATAGGCAGAATATCAACAAAACATCCAGAGAAAACACACTATATAAAGGTTATACAATTATTTGCATTTAGTGAGTCAAATAAGTATTTGATCCCCTACCAACCAGCAAGAATTCTGGCTCCCACAGACTGGTTATATTCCCATGTTGAACAAAGATTTGTTTTGTCACTTTAAGAAAGTACTCTTATTGTCAGTTTTTTATGTATATAAAAGACTCCTGTCCACAGAATCTTTATCTTCCATTCCAAACTCTGCAACACCATGTGCAACACCAAAGAGCTGTCAAAGGACGTCAGGGTCCTGCACAAGCAGCAAGAAGTTTGGTGAGAAGGGAACAGCTGTTGGTGTAATTATTCGGCAATGGAAGAAATACAATATGACCATCAATTGTCCTCGGCCTGGAGCTCCATGCAAGATCTGACCTCATGGGGTAAAGTTGATCACAAGAAAGGTGAGGGATCAGTCCAGAACTACACAGGAGGAGCTTGTTAATGATATAAACGCATCACCGCAGTCACTAAGACAACCATTGGTAACACACTACCCAGCAAAGGACTGAAATCCTGCAGCATCTGTAAGATCCCTCTGTTCAAGAAGGCCCATCTGAAGTTTGCTTATGAACATCTAAATGATTCAGAGAAGGATTGGGAGAAGGTTCTGTAGTCAGATGAGACTAAAATTGAGCTTTTTGGCAACAACTTGATTCAATGTGTTTGGAGGAAGAAAAATGCTGATTATGAGCCAAAGAACACCATACGGTCCACAATGTGGTTAAGCAAGGAGGTGGAAACATTATGCTTTGGGATTGTTTCTCTGTTAAGGCTACAGGTTGACTTCACCGCAATGAGTGGCCGATGGACAGGGCCGTGTATCATAAAATTTAGGATGAGAACCTCTGCCAGAACACTGAAGATGGGTTGTGGATGGGTCTAAACACACTGTCAAGGCTACAAAAGAGTGGCTCAAAATAGGATGTTAAGGTCATGGAGTGGCCTATCCAGTCTTCAGACCTTAATCCTATAGAATATCTGTAGAGGGAGCTGAAGCTTTGAGTTCAAGCAACAACCAAGAAACCTACAAGATTTAGAGTGGATCTGTAAAGAGGAGTTGACCAAAATCCCTCCTGAGATGTGTGCAAACCTGGTGACATACTACAAGTGACGTCTTCTGTGCTTTTGCCAACAAGGGTTTCTCCACCAATTTGCTTGGGAATCAAATGCTTATTTGGCTCACTGAAATACATATCAATATCAATATAACCTTTATTAAAAGGGGACCTATTATGCCCCTTTTTACAAGACATAAAATAAGTCTCTGGTGTCCCCAGAATGTGTCTGTGAGGTTTCAGCTCAAAATTTTCCACAGATCATTTATTATACCATGTACAAATACCTAATTTTAAGCAATATAATTTGACAAGCTGTTTCTGTATGTTTATGCCATTAAATGTAAATGAGCTCCTGCTCCGCCCCTTACCAGGAGAGGCTGTGTTAGAACGCTTCATTCCTGAACTCAGCCATAAACAATACTAGAGAAGATCATGGAGCAAATATAACTATGTTATCTAAACAAATATAAGTCGCAGGCGGGGCTTGAGCATTTCTATGTTAATACGGCTGTCAGTCAGGGGTCGTGGGTGGAGCTTGAGCAGTTCTATGTTAAAAGGGCTTTTAGTCAAGAGTCGTGGGCGGGGCTTGACCAGTTCTATGTCAATACGGCTGTCAGTCAGGAGTCATGGGAGGGGCTTGAGCTCACAAACTCAAAACAAATATTTATAAAATAAATATTTACAAATATTTATAATATTTGTATATTTGTGTGTCAAGCACATTGAACTGCATCTATGGGGTAATAAAGGAAAAACTACAACAAATTAATATTATTCAAGACTGTTCAAACCTGAATATTTTCCATCTAGATTTCAGTTCCTTTTTTCTTTGCTCTTGAAGCCATTTAGTGTCATCCTGAGGCAGTCGAGCTAAGTGAACACAGAAAGAAATACATTAAACAACACAAATAATAATCGTTAACAACTGGATAATGAACAAAATGAGTCTGAACATACCAGTGCCCTCTCTGATAATCAATTCACTATCCTTTATCCAGCGGTAACAGGGAAACTCAAAAAACTTTCCAGAGGGTGTTCTCACTCTGATCCGCTTACAAAACCACTTAGAACTGTCCATTTCAAGTTTCACCTGGACAATGTCTCCAAGGTTCCTCATCACAGAGATGTCAACAATGATCTCCTGTAACAGCATATTTTATTAGACATACGTTATATGACACAGAATGGATAAATGTAAAAAAACAAAAGTAGAACTAAAATTAGAACTAAGCTAAACTGAAAATTCAGGATCCTGTTTAAAATGATGGCACTTGATGTTGACTCTTAGAATGTTTTAGAAAAACAAAGTATAACAACTACAACTCTTTACGAAAAGGTTGAATTATTATCACAGGAAGAGCTTGATTAAATTGATCCCTTTTACTTGTTTGTTAGACAGTAATATTAAATACAACCTAAACTGATAACACTTAGAAATTCAAACATCATTGTCCCAAGCAGGAAAGGTCATAAATAGGCTTGTTGGCTGCAACACACTAGTCCATTAGTCCATAGGAAAGGAAAAAAAGAAAAGAAAAATAATGATAGTTGTAGAACCTGGTCGAAAAGAACGCACACACATGTTTAACTTAAGAAACTAATCTAACTTCATCAGCTCGTAAAATGAGCAAATGACCAACTAGCGTCCGGCCATACTCCCTTACCACCCGAGAGACTCGTAAAACATGATAAGGTGAGGATGAACGGCCCGCGCTACATCTGTTCGGAATTTAAAAACGGATAATTACTCCTTTGGAGACGCTCCAGAACCAGAGCGTTCGCGATACTGCGAGACCACTTGCCATAAAGTACCTTCCGATAAACAAAATTTGACGGACTTACAACTTCGTCTTAGCAAAGACGATCACCAGAGACACACAACGTGATATTCCTCATGACCTTACAACCTCAGCTCTGGTCTACTGCATTCCAGGAGAAAGCCGTCTCTTTTCTCTTACAACAAAAGGAACTTGTTCCAACATTGCATGGACAAAGGATCTTCCAGAAAGGACTTCTGCTATTAAAACCAATATACTCAAGAGACGATATTTGTATATGAATGTGGTATTTTATGTTTCATATATCTGACGGTAGTTATCAGAACTTAGGATATTTTAATCTGTGACAAACCATGTAGTAGGTAAAATTATAGGTGTTCAGTATAAGTACCTCATGTTTGATATTGATGTAAGCCTTATTTTTATTCCAATAAGATGAAAAGGATGAATGTTGACTTTTAGCATCATAAGGTATGATTATAACACTTTATAGAAATCTGCTAGGATATTTGGGCTCATGGGACATATTTATGAGCAGATAATGTATGCACGAAAAGAAATCGTGTTGGGCGGGGCACCGCCCTACAGAGACAATGTGATTGGGTCAGACAGTGAAAAGGATGGACTTAATTCTGTCCGATAAAACAGACACCCCCAACTTTGAATTAGTTGGAAGCCCAGCTCAGAAAAGATGAAAACGAAAAGATAACGGTTGAAACAACTGGTGAAAACCTGCAAGGAAACTTGGCTGAAAGTCTGGGCGTTGCCCTCCTGATCGTGCTGCGAAACATCTGGCTGATCATCTCAAAGACTTCAACACTGTCAACTTCAGACCAAAAACTTGCAAAGAACTTCAAAGCCTTGCCATTCGCGCGCTGCCAGGAAGCCACGAATCGTAGAGAGGACTCCCGAGTGACGTCACGCGACAACGACATAGAAAAGAAAGTCCTGGGTTTCCCTCCAGCACCCTTTCAAGAAGTACAGCCTTCAATTTCAACGCACAGCAAGTAAAACAAACAAGTCTCTTATTCGCTGAAGCTGAATTGAATTGAATGAATCGTTAAAAGATAACAATAACTGAGTCTTCTGTTTGTGACGGCCTAAGGTCGTTTTATTCTCGGGAAAAGAGAATAGCTTAACTCTTCAAACTGCTTTGATCTTGCCATAGTGTGTGTATATGTGTGTGTATGTGTTTTGTTTGTATTATACCCTAGAATAGTAAATAAACTCTCGATTCATTTTTAATGAATAAGTCTGGTGCCGTGATTTTCAAATCTTAAATTATTTGCCATAGATCGTGTTACCTGTGCTCAGAGATTTCCCAATCAAATCTGTATTATTATCAACAATATGAAGAATTGCAAATTTATACTGTATTAATACTTGCTGGTCGAGCGTTAATAAGGTATAAATTGTACATTTTGATTAATATCAATTAATCTATACATTGGTGATTAATATCAATAAATCCGATCAAAGTCGGATTTCTACGATTTGATTCCCTAAAGCTAAAATATTAAATAAAAGGATAAAACCCTTACTAAATCCTTACATAGTACTATCAGTCTGTCGTCTCAGTTCATATCTGATTTAGGGTGGACAGCCAACCGATAATCCAGATGAGAACAAAAAAAAAAATCAAATGTCCCCAAAAAGAGAAAAGGTATAATCCAAGGTCCCTAGAACAGGTTATCCTCCTGCTGGAAAAAAGGTCCTCAGAATATAGTCCGCCTCTATATACCCCAGGCCAGAGGGTGCACTAAAAAAAATGCTCTGGAGTATAGTATATCATGTCTTTTTTTTATAAGACATCCTTTAGGACCGTTGCTCTGAAGTTAAGGTAACAAAACATGCCACCTCACAAAACATACCTCTCTCACAAAATGCCCCCCCCCCAAAGTATTGCTTAAGGTTCACGACATTTACATTATTCACCTTTTCCCCAGAACCCCATTCCACAAGATAGTTCACTGGCCCCAACTTCTTCTTCATCTTCACAGGGCCCTCCCATTTAGGGGCTAGTTTAGATGAAAAGTAGGCATCGGCTTTTGACACAGGATGAGCACGGACCCAAACTAGGTTTCCCACTTGGAACTGTACAAACTTCCGTCTGGCATTATAATACCTGGCCTGTTTGGTGTGCGCACTTCTCATTGCCTTTAGAACATCCTGCTTAAGCTGCTGTTGTCGTTCTACCAGGGAATATCCCGATTGCTCTGGATTTGGTGGATGAGCAATAAGTCGTTCAAGGGGTCCTTTCAACTGCCTGCCCAGTGCTAATTCAGCAGGTGAGTGTCCTGTGGTTTCACTGTAGGCAGTATTAATAGCAAAACAAAATTCAGCCAGCCATCTATCCCAGTCACGATGGCTTTCACCTACAAAGGATGCAATCATCGTCTTAACGGTTCTGTTGACTCGCTCTGAGAGATTTGTTTGAGGGTGGTAGCTGGTGGTGAGCTTCCTCGTTATTCCCCATCTCTTACACAAATCCTCCATCAGCTGGCTTAAAAACTGAGGTCCACGGTCTGACAGTAAGAACTTTGGAACTCCCCACCTTGTTAACACCTCTTCTTGCAAAATTTTGCAAATTCGGTGAGTCTTGCTGTCTCTGATAGGGAAGAGCTCTACCCATTTGGTGAAATAGTCGACTACTACCAGAAGATACACATTCCCCTTTTTACTTTTCGGAAGGGGCCCCATAAGGTCCACCCCTAACATGTACCCAGGCTCCTCTATTTCTGTGGATTGGAGGAAACCAAAGGGCTTGGTGTTACCAGGTTTATATTTCTGGCAGACCGTGCATTCCTTCACGTACTTCCATACGTCTTTGCGCACCTCGGGCCACCAAGCAACTTCTAAGATTTTACGAAGAGTCTTCATTCGCCCCAGATGTGCACCCAGCGGGCTGTTGTGAAAATAGCTGATAAAGGTTGTGGTTAGACTCTCGGGCACTACCAGCTGGTACTTTACGCCTGCAGCACAGGGCGACACTCTGTGCAACACCCCTTGCTGAACGTCCCATCCAATCCTCCCCTTTAACTCACTCACCCCAACATCCACACTCTGGGCTTTTAATATTTCTGCCATGGTTGATGGAATATCCAAATTCCAATGGGAGGATTTGTTGTCAACATACATTGCCAAAGAAACATTGCAACTTTGAGCTCTCGACAAAGCATCAGGCACTACATTCATCCTTCCCTTTCGGTACTGTACCTGGAAGTGAAAACGCTGGAGCCTTAAGGTCCATCTCGTCAACCGAGACGTAGTTTTAGGAGAGTTAAAAGCCCAGGTCAAAGCCACATGGTCCGTACACACCACAAATGGAACTCCTTCCAGATAGTGATGCCACTTTTCAACAGCCCATATAACCACAAGACATTCCTTTTCTGAGGTTGAATAATTCACCTCTGCTCCCCTCAGACCCCTTGAGGCATAGGCAATCACCTTTTCCTCCCCTCCAATGTTCTGAGTTAGAACCGCCCCCAGGCCAATTGAGCTTGCATCTGTCTGGACCAGGAAGGGTTGCGACAGATCAGGTTGAGCTAGTACAGGGGCATGTTGCAATGCATGTTTGAGATTCTCAAAGCTTAACTGGGTTTCTTTGGTCCATACCCATTTCACACCTTTCCTCTTGAGGTGGTTCAATGGGACAGCCAGTTCAGCAAAGTGGGGAATAAATTTTGTGGTACCACCCAACTAACCCCAGGAATCTCTGAAGTTCCAACAGGTTTTGCGGGATTGGGTACTCACTGATGGCGGCAACCTTGTCTGAGTCAACTTTTACTCCCTGCTTGGACACCACATGTCCCAAAAACTTAAGCTCTGCTTTCATGAAGTGGCATTTCTTAAGATTTAGGGTAAGATTAGCCTCCTTCAGTTTTTGGAAGACAGCTTCAAGATCTTTTAAGTGTTGCTGCTGACTTGGGGAATAGACAATTATGTCATCTATATAGACAAAGCACACATTCCCTCTTAGCTTACCTAACACTCTCTCCATCAACCTCTGGAATGTAGCCCCTGCATATTTCAGCCCGAAGGGCATGGTCAAGAAATTAAACAACCCAAAGGGGGTTATGAAAGCGGTTTTCTCCCTGCTGCTTTCTTCCATTTCGACCTGCCAATATCCCGATTTTAAATCAAGGGTACTAAAATAATCCGTTGTTATAATCTGATGGGTAGCTTGATTAGTTCTCCCTAGACTTCCAGAACAGACCGTAGCCCATTTATTTAAGAGGGATTGGATTTCTGGTGCATATCTTACAATGATGTCCTTTATGCTATTTGCTGATGCCATTATCTCCAGCTCTCCACCCTTCCCCGCTGGTACAGCCATGAACAAAGAGATAACTTGTTCCCTCTTCAAAATGTATGGCTGCTCCCACTGAGGCTGCTGGAGAAAAGGGTATACTCTAACTTGCCCTTTAACCATCAACTCATAGCTCATAGTGGCAACATTCAACTATACCCTCGTTTGTCTCAGGAAGTCTAGTCCAAGAATCAGAGGGAATGCCAGGTGTTCGTCTGACATTATATAAGTGTCAATGGACCAGACCATTCCATGCCAATCATAATTCACAGGGGTTCTACCTTCTGACACATGAGCCTTTCCATCGGCCACCATGAACGTCTTGCTTGAACCCTGCAGCAGACGTTCTTCTGTTTTTTTTTACCACCTCCCATAACTGTTTCTGCATTAAGGAATAGGTTGAACCAGTGTCGACAACAGCTTCGATGTGGTAATCCCCCACACCTATAGCAATTTTCAGCAGAGGAGGTGTGGTGGTTTGAATCAATGAGACATGTTGAACTGAGGAACTTGGTGACTTGGGTAGTTGATCACGTCGGGAGGAGGCACTCTTTTTCCCTTCACTAGTTCCTTTGAGCTGGTTGACTCGAGCCCAGTAATCCTTCTTTGAATTCAAGTCCCTCTCCACCAAAGATCCCACTTTAACTAGCTGCTCCATGGTATACACGGCACCTCTTAGACTACCCGCCAAGGAAGGGTTACAACTATTTAGAATTCGTCTTACCACCTCCTCTTCTGGCAAGTCATCCTTCCATCTAAGGCACAGGGCCCTATAATCATAGGCAAAGTCGCGGATACTCTGGTTTGGGGCTTGAACCATAGCCTTGAGCTGATCTTCCAACTCAGCCAGGTAATCAGTAGAAAGGAAAGCAGTCATAAAAGAATGTTTGAACTCATCCCAGTTGTGTATCTTTAACTTTTCAGCCACCCACCAGCTCCTAGGAGGAGTACCTGATTTTTTTTTACGTCCCATGTCAAACCAAAATAGCCCTTTTCCTGTTGGTTAGCACTAATTATTATAATTTAGAATGTTCTCCAGCTGAGAAGAACATATACAGAATTTGGTGACTGTGGGTCAGATTTATTATCAGTCTGTGTCAGTGCAAACCCTCTTTTTGGTGTTAAAAAATTACTGCCAGGATTGACTGAAAAATTAATGCTGAAAAGTAGTGGCTGATCTTATTGCATATGCATTGGTAGGAGTTTCCGAAAGTATTTAAATGAATCATGCAAAATTATTTCCTAACATTTGAGCTTGTCAATTTGCTGGTAATTGCGCCCTTATTTAATGCCCGAAAAAACATTTTTTGTTATACTGGTTGAAATTCTCTACACAGTCTGAGAGCAATCCTTTTTATAAAAAATTGGTAAATTAATTTATATAAATATAAGTGTTTGTGGAAGGCATAGGACTGGAAAAAGTTTGTCCAATCATTTCATTCAGTCCGACTGCAATGATTGTATGTCCTACCTGTCAGTTCACGTCTGTGTTTGCATAAAGTATCACTACGCAGCCTCTTCATGCAAACATCATACTGTACGTCATCGGCTCGGCTTCGAGCTTTATTTAGCTGTCTTTGTATAACTGAAGAAGAGTGCTGAAGACAGATCTTTACATCTTCTCCTGATCTAAAACAATGAGTTTATGATGTTCAACACATAACTAACTCATGAAGAGATGGACCCTTGAGCTCATCTAGGAGGCGCATTTATGGTTGACTCATCTAGGAGTCTTGGTTGGATCTATGTTTTTAATGGCAACACATTCAACGTTGAAATGGATCATTCAGTCTCTAATTTACAGGTCAGTGCTCTAAGTTTACGGCATTTTTTTTATTATTATTGTACCATCATGGTGTGTTGGATGGGGCATGGCTTGGAGAGCAGTTTGAAGCAAAAGTGGGTCTTATACTTTCATAGCTAACAGGCTAAAATTAGCTTCGCAAAGGAAACCCTATTATCCGCTGATTCCTCTAATCTGCTCTGTGTTTTCTTGGCCACTCTGCAGCATCACTAACAATCTGTGTGCTGTTCTCTGGCGAGTGGAGACGACAGTTCCCGAAGGTCGTTGCATTAACAGGTACATGCATTATGATCCACATTACAGTCAGTGGATGATTTGCTAAATTAATAATTTGGTAGTTTGTTTTTGTATTTCTGTCGGTAATGATTTGCTTTCGGTCTTCTAAAAGTGGTAACGACAAAATATCCACATTCTTAGACATAGAATGTCTAATCAAACTATTGTACCCGACCAGATCTAATATACAGTAACACAAAATGTGCTGTTGTTCACACACTTTGTAGACAAAAACAAAGCCTTCACAAAAGAGAGAGGGAGAGAGAAAGAGCGAAGGGAGGCTGCTAAAGGCAGTTAAACATTGCAAACATGAATTCAAAGCTCCAGTCAGCCAGCAGGTATATCTTGATACTAGCAATCTATAACACATCATATTTTATTAAAACCATATTAATAGTAGGCCTATAAATAGTTAAAAAGTATATAAATGTTCTAAATGAGTTGTTTATTAGTATATAATATAGATTTATGCTGTGAAATATTAAATTAAATGTCTAATACTTATAGGGGAGAGTGGGGTAAGATTAGCCCTTTTATTATTATTTTTTTTACTTATGTGGTCCTCAATATAAGGGAAAATGATGCAGAAGTACAATGAAAGTATCTATCCTATCCTATCAAAATGAAAGCATTCCTGACAAAGGGTTCTAAAAATATGGCTTCTTATGAAAAAGTGTTCCTATGGCTAACAGATTTTTAGATCTGAATAAATTTGCTTTGATGTAACAACCATTACATCTATTATGCTCAAATTTTACTTCGAGAAGCCAAATACAGTTTTTAAACTAAATGGGTGCCTTCCATTCCCCCCATGTGTTTCTCATTTTCACAGTCTGGAAGAAATGATGGGTGGTTCCAAAATACATGGTCACATGACTGTAAAAGTGTACAGTTGCCAAGATACAGGGGGTGGGTCTACTTAACCACTGGCTCAACTTACCCCACTCTTATCAAAACATATACAATAAAGTCTGAAATTATTACAGAGTGTGCTCTCTTCTCTTTTAATTGTATATTTTTAACAACTGGATAATTTGTATTAACAAGCACCCACCCCCCCTTGTGCCCCTTTTTTTGGTTTGGGCCACTGCCCCTGAAAACATCTGTGCACGGCCCAGCTTTTTAGTAAATCTGGCCCTATATGTAAAACTATATTTGATTATACTTTCATAGATTATGCAGCAAAGGAAAACTGAGGAAGGTACTTCTATCAGAAAACCTACAAATAATGATAATTTTAGATGTTTATTTACTATTTGGAGCATTGGGATCACTAGAATCACTAGGCTTAATGAACTCATTTTTTGTGAAAACCTCAAAATTGACATTTTAGACGTCGTTGACCTGTAGCTCGAAAACAGACTGTACGCATTCACACTCATTTTTACAGCACGGGTCACATATTTATATATTGTATTAAAATAATGAAGTTCTTACCTCTCCACTTTTTTTCACCAGGGTTTTGTTACTGCTCTCATTGTCTGAGTTCACCAATGTCAGGAAAGAGTTAATTATTACATCACCACCAGTATATATAAACGCCTTGTAGGTCAGCTTTTTGGGTGCTTGAAAGAAAAAGTATACATATATAATACAATACAATGTTTATTTATATAGCATATTTAAAAACAACTGAAGTTGACCAAAGTGCTGCACAAGATATTTAAAAGAACACAACCGTAAAAACACATAAAACAGTAAACAATATAATTACAAGACAGCAAAATAATCAAAGAATTCATAAAACAACAGATCAAGGAATATTAACTCTTTCTCCATCAGCATTTTTTTAAAAAGTTGCCAGGATCAGCAGATCTAAGTTTTCTTGACTGAGGGACAAAGGCATGCATACGTGTTTCAAACTTTTTTAAGGACAGGAATGGCAAAGATGATTAAAAAAAATCAAGATTTGGCCACATAACTTACAGTATGTGCTTCTGAAATTTAAGGCTGTTGTAAAGAAAACACTCACATTTTTAACCCATGTGGTTCTGTATGGTGAAAAGGACTTGAGATCAAAGTCACATTCACTGGGCCTCATTCATGAAAAATGAGCTGAACTAATTTTTGTGTAAATCGTTCATAAAGCTGCTCTGACACACATTGTCAGATACAATTTTTTTTATATATTTTCATAATGTTAGTTAAAGGAACACTCCACTTTTTTTGGAAATAGGCTCATTCTCCAACTCCCCCAGAGTTAATAAGTTGAGTTTTACCGTTTTTGAATCCATTCAGCTGATCTCTGGATCTGGCGATAGCACTTTTAGCATAGCTTAGCATAGATCATTGAATCCGATTAGACCAGTAGCATCGCGTTCAAAAATGACCAAAGAGTTTCGATATTTGTCCTATTTAAAACTTGACTCTTCTGTAGTTATATCGTGTACTAAGACCGGCAGAAAATGAAAAATTGTGATTTTCTAGGCTGATTTGGCTAGGAACTATACTCCCAGTCCGGTGTAATAATCAAAGAACTTTGCTGCCGTACCATGGCGCAGTGATATTACGTAGTGCCTGAAAGTAGTCCCCGGAGATCGGCTGAATGGATTTAAAAATGGTAAAACTCAACTTATTAACTCTGGGGGAGTTGGAGAATGAGCCTATTTCCAAAAAAAGTGGAGTGTTCCTTTAATACGAAATAAATTTACACCTGCTCCCTACCACATCTCAATGGTGTTTAAACCATCCAAATGTTTTGTGTTCCCTTAGATGAACTGATGAAATTGAATTTTGATGAAAAGTAACAAATAAGGCATAATTCATGGTTGGCTGTGCATTAAACAATTTTATACTACAGGGCCGTTGAATGCTTGAATCTGATTGGCTGATGAACGTTCTAAGGTGTGCAATTATTTTCAGGGAAACGTACGGTGAACGTAGTTCCAGGCAGCTCTTGACCGCATTACATGACCATATACTGTAACTTCACCAAATTATTTGAGTTATTTCAAAGGTCCTTACAGTAAAATAACCTTAAAACCCACAACTACACTGGCCAAACAAATAAATATAGTAAACACAGGGATAAAAATGACAGATCACAAAATTGTGTTTTATTATGTAAGGAAGCACATACTCTATCTCTCCCGCTCTCTCCCTCACAGACAGTTTGCACACACGTTAACATAAGCGCTAATGTTGTTAGCGCTACTCTGCCGATTTTATCAGTAACATAGTTTAACAACTTAAAAACTACATGACTTCTCACAATTGAGGTAACAACAACGGCGCTGTTCATGAAGAAAATTAACTTAAAGTTTCATTATAAATAGAGACATTGCTGCCAAACACATCGAGAGACGCACAGACTCACAGAGGTAACATTAATCTCTCTCTCTCTCTCTCTCTCACATAACTTGTGTCACGAATCCTGTCCCTGCACTTCCGTTCATTCACCACCAGAGGTCACTCACTCACCACATTGACTCTCACACCATACATAACACTGGACTCCATTTCCCATCATTCATTGCACTGATTGCACACACGGCTGATTGCACTAATCACACATACACCTGATCATACGCACACACTGATTACATGCCTTATTTAAACCCTGGACTTTCTTTCCCTCACTTCCGAGTATTGTATGTACATATCCCTCTCCTAGTGATAGCTACTCTACAGAGCCCTTGTTAGTAATCCTAGTCTTGCATTGCCTGTTTTCCTGTGTTCGTTTTCTAGCCCGTGTTTCCTGAATTAACCCTTTCCGTGCCATTCCGTGTTTCTGTTCAGTTCCTGTATTGTCCTGTGTTTTTCACTCCCCTAGTGTTAGCTGCTTTACGGAACGTTTGTTATTTTCTAGTCTGTGTTCCCAGTATTTACCCCTGTCTCACTGTTCGGACTCTGTTTATTCCCTTGCCTGGATTATAGCCTGTGTACCTGGATTATCTCTCTACCTTGCCCTTTTGGATACTGTTCACCCATCATCGACCTTCGCTTGCCCTAGGATTTGTCTTGTCCCTGCCATACCTGTTTGCCATTGCTCGACCCTGCTTTTCACAACACTGTTTACTTGTCAGTCAAGATGGATTTCGGAATCAATAATTACTCGCACATTCCTCACATAACCACATAGATCATTGAACAATGGTCTATGGCTTCCAACCATACCTTTCTGAAACTGTTATACCAAATATAATAAACTCAGTTGGTAACACTTTATTTTAATGTGTCATAATACAAATGACCTAATTAAGTACTTAGTAGTAGCCATTGTAGTTACACAAAATAAAATGTACTTACCATGTAACTAAGTTATGGAACAGCCTGTAATTACAGTTTGTAATTATGTAGATGTAACAGGCAGGTACTGTTACACATATGTAACAGATGGAGTCTGTTACACAGCTACTTTTACACTTAAGTACAATCTTGATACACTTTATTTTAAGTAGCTTATGTCTGTGTACTTACATTTATAATCACGTTGTATAAAGACTACAATACATATGTAACAATCTTTTGGTAACATAAAGTTACATATGTGTAACAGTAGCTGCCTATTACATGTACATAATTACAAACTGTAAGTACAGGCTGTTCCATAACTTAGTTATATGGTAAGTACATTTTGTTTCACGCAAGTACAACGGCTTCTACTAAGGTAATTACTCTGTATTATGGACACCTTAAAATAAAGTGTTACCACTCATCTTCATTTAATTGAAGGAAATTATTTTAAGCTCAGTCAAGCACTTGTTAAAGAAATTTGTTGAAGGAAAACAATTGTCAAGCTCTAAAGGAAAATAAATTTGCAAATCATCAGCATACAGATGATAATTAAAATTGTATTGCCTAAAAAGTGACCCCAGGGGCAGCATATATAAAGAAAACAAAGTTGGACCAAGAATAGAAGAATAGATCCCTGTGGGACCTCACAGGAGAAAGTAGCAGATATAGAAACATAGGGTGTATTCACACCTGCCTTGTTTGGTTCGACTGAATCGAACTCAAGTTCGTTTCCCCTCTTGGTGCGGACCTTTTGGGCAGGTGTGAATACAGCAATCGATCTGGTGTGGACCAAACAACTGCACCGAGACCCAGCTGAAGGGGTGGTCTCGGTCCGGTTCTGGTACGGTTCGTTTATGTGAATATGACCCGACTTCGATCCGACCCAATTGCAGAAAGCAAACAGACCGAGTTTTCCTGGTTTTATTGTGTTGTTTTAAAGTCCCGTAAACATTGTAAATGCACCGTTCTTACAAAACTTGTCGCTTTTTTTGTCATTATTTTAAAGGGGCCATCGGTTGCAAAATTAACTTTACAAGTTGTTTGAACATAAATGTGTTTTGGAAGTGTGTGTAAACATCCATCCTATAATGATAAAAATCCACCCAGTGGTTTTTTTAAAATCCCTATTTTAAAATCCCCTTTCTCAAATCAGGCTGTTCTTAGGTTCCTGTCAGAAAGACGTAGTTCTGCACAGCCCGCTCCCACGATAGTTGATTGACAAGACCATCTTACCTTAGACCCGCCCTGAGTGAGCTGAGAGCTGTCTGCCATTGTGTCGACTCCAGTGCAGGGGAAGACAAGATGTCTCCGATTAAGCGATTGAGGTGTTTTGTTGTTGGATGTAATAATGAATATAGCAGTCGTCATTTACTCCCCACATCTGAGCTGCTGAAGATGCAGAGGATTAATGTTACTTTCGCTTTGAAGGGAATGCGCAGATCCCCGATCGACATAAATGCGTCTATGTTCGCGCGAATCATTCGTGATCCCGCTTTATCTACAGAAGATAATACAGAAGCTCCAGGTTGTTAAGACTGCACCAGACAGCCAGCTCCTTAACCTCCTGTCTGTAAGCAGACTTGTCACCACCCTGGATGAGGCCGATGACTGTGGTGTCATCTGCAAACTTCAGGAGCTTGACAGAGGGGTCTTTAGATGTGCAGTCGTTGGTGTACAGGGAGAAGAGCAGTGGGGAGAGGACGCAACCCTGAGGAGCTCCAGTGCTGATCATACAGGTGTTGGATGTGTATTTTCCCAGCCTCACTAGCTGCTGCCTTAATTGTCAGAAAGCTGGTGATCCACTGACAGACGGAGGTGGGGACGGAGAGCTGAGTCAGTTTATTCTGAAGGGTGTCCGGGATGATGGTGTTAAAAGTGGAGCTGAAGACTACAAACAGGATCCTCACATAAGTCCCTGGTCTGTCCAGATGCTGCAGGATGAAGTGCAGTCCCATGTTGACTGCATCATCCACAGACCTGTTTGCTCTGTAGGCAAACTGGAGGGGGTCCAGTAAGGGTCCAGTGGAGGCCTTCAGATAAGCCAAAACCAGTCTTTCAAATGATTTCATGGCCACATACGTTAGAGCCAAAGGTCTGTAGTCATTAAGTCCAGTAATTTTGGGTTTCTTTGGGACGGGGATGATGGTGGAGCGTTTGAAGCATGAGGGGACTTCGCACAGCTCCAGTGATCTGTTGAAGATCTGTGTGAAGATGGGGGCCAGCTGGTCAGCACAGGTTTTTAGGCAGGCTGGTGACACACCATCTCGGCCTGGTGCTTTCCTTCTTTTGTTCTTTCTGAAGACCTGGCACACGTCATCCTCACTGATCCGAATTGTATGTGTGGGGGAGAGGGGGGTTGCTGGAGGTGTCAATGGTTGTGTGGAGAGGTGTTCAAGCCGGGTGTGGGGTGTTTTTTCAAACCTGCAGTAGAACTCAGGTTCAGATCGTCTGCCAGTTGTTGATTCTCCAGAGTGCTGGGGGATGGTGTCTTGTATTTGATGATATCTTTCAGACCTTTCCACACTGAAGCAGAATCACTGGAAGAGAATTTGATCCTTAGCTTGCCAGAATAATTCCTCTTTGCCACTCTGATCCCCTTTTCCAGTGTGTATTTGGCCTTTTTATACAAGACTTTATCCCCCTTTCTGAAAGCATCTTCTTTGGCCTGACGGAGCTGTCTGAGTTTTGCAGTGAACCATGGTTTGTCATTGTTATAGGTTAGATGAGTCTTGGTAGGAATGCACAAATGAGCTCGTCCAGATCGGTGGCAGCAGCTTCAAAAACAGTCCAATCAGTAAGGTCGAAACAGGCTTGTAAAACCCGCTCTGTTTCATTAGTCCATCTTTTAACAGTTCTTAGTACAGGTTTTGCAGATTTAAGTTTCTTAACTGTGATCAGAGAGTCCTAAAGCTGCTCGTGGGACAGAGTGAAATGCCTCCTTTATTGCTGTGTAACAGTGATCCAATATATTACTCTCTCTAGTGGGGCATGTGATGTGCTGTCTGTATTTTGGCAATTCACGGTAGAGATTTGCTTTATTAAAGTCCCCGAGAATTATTAAAACAGAGTCTGGGTGTTGTTGTTCTGTGTCTGTGATCAGATCAGCGAGTTTCTCTAAAGCTGAGCTTACATGCGCCTGCGGAGGAATGTAGACACTCACGAGAATGAATGAACAAATCTCCCGTGGCAAGTAGAATGGCTTGCAGTTAATGAAGAGTGTTTCTAGATCTGAACAGCACATCTTCTTTAACACAGTTACATCTGTACACCACCTCTCATTGATGTAAAAGCACATACGCCGCCGCGCAATTTCCCCATTGATTCTGTGTTGCGATCTGCTCTGAGCAGCTGGAAGTTAGGGCGATGTTGCACACTGTCTGGTATGTCACCATTTAGCCAGGTTTCCGTGAAACACAGAGCAGCAGAGTTTGAAAAATCCTTATTTGTCCGGGAGAGCAGAAGGAGTTTGTCCGTTTTGTTGGGTAGAGAGCGGAGATTCACCAGATGGATGCTAGGCAATGGCGTTCTAAATCCGTGCCTGCTCGCTTCACCCTTCTGTGCGTCCTGAAGTGTTTGACCAGAGCTACGGCTCCACCAATTACTATTCAGCAAAAGTCTGAATAGTCAAAATCCGGTAAAAGTTACATTTATATTTAATTTTGTGTGTTCCTATTTGTTGTTGCATGTGTTATAATTACACATTTTTTGAAAATTTTCAATATTTAGATTTTTGAATATTATACTCAGATCTCATCAATTTAATATCAACATAACATGGTCTGTCAGGTGTTTTTTTTTCTTTTGTTTTTTTTGTTTTTTTACACGATTTGAGTGAACCAATGAATTTATAGCCTAAAAGAAATTTGTGCATGGTTTAAAAATATTTTCTGATTTATTGACGTATACCTTGCTGTCACGAATCCTGTCCGTGGTCTTCTGTCCACTTTCCACCAGAGGTCGCCCTCCGATTACATGGACTCTTGCACTTCACTACACTACTGTTGCATTTCACCAGACTACAATTCCCATCATCCATTGTACTGATCACAGCTGTCACCCATCACTCATTGCACTGATTACACAGCTGATCCCATCAGACACGCTTTATAAGCCTTGGACTTCCTCTCTGTCATCGCCGAGTATTTTATGCATTTATCATTGCCCTACAGAGCCCTGTTAGTTTTCCTAGTCTTGCCTTGCCTATGTCGGATTGTGTTTTCCCCTGCCTGGACTATCGCTTACATTTTGGATTACCTCTCTTGTCAAGCCCCTGTTGATACTGTTCGCTGTCGTCTGACCCACACCCGTTTTAGATAACTCTTTGCATTGCCTATGATATACTTCTCTGCCATTGTTCGACCCTGCCTGTTAAGACCACTTTTCTGATCAAATAAAGCTTGCACATGGATCCGCATGTCTCTCGTCTCGTTGGTCCTGTAACACTTGCAAACAACACATTTATGATTAATTATCTAATATTAATATTACAGCTAGACCTTAAAGACCCACTATAAATGGATTTATTTACCTTACTATTATGAGAATGGCTTGAAAAGCAAATGTACACTGAACTGCTTTTGTTGCCTTTACATTTCAAGTGAAAACATTTTGTATATTCAGCAGCCACAGCAATAGTTGATACAGGGACTTTCTGCGAGAGAGGGCCCTCTGGGTTTAAGTATGAATGAAACAGACATTACGTGAGGGTCCTATGGAAACCTATACGTGAACACACTTGCACAAATAAAGTTTTGTTTTGTTTTTTTTAAAGGCGTATTTTACGCCTATGGCATTATGCACTATGCAGCATCTTTAGTAAAGCTGCCAGTTTTAAAAACTTCATAAACAGCAATGTTACTCCCTCGATGATGATATATATATATATATATATATATATATATATATGTATATGTATATATATATATATATATATATATATATATATATATATACACACACACGATTCAGTAGTGAGGGTATTTCATTACTAAAATAGTCACAGGGCACATTAATAACAATTAAGTTTCTGTGTTCCTGAATATGTGTGTGCGCAGTACAATCTCTCATCTGTGTGTGTGTGCGTTTGAGTGAAAGTAGCGCATTGATGTGGAATGGTGAATAAACTGACTACCTGTGCATTACACAGTTTTGTTGGACAGCTTCCAGCCAATCAGAATCAAAAATTCAGACAGACCATGGTGGGTACAGAAAAAAAAAAACTATACTAACGACTATAATGCAACAACTATAATTCTGTAGTTTTTATAATTGGAATAAAAAAAAAGTTAAGATTTCACTTTTTCTATGAATTTAAGCTTTCATTTATTTATTTTTCCAGAAAATGTTATATAAAGTACAAACAGTATAAACTATTTTTTTAGACTTTTTATCATTCAGATTTTAGCATCACTGGGCATACCTGATGTTGACCAATGTGCAGAAAGACGCTCAGGTTTCATCAAGATTGGCTTCTCAATATCACCTTCATGAGACAGACAGGGTTTGGGATCAGCACACACAGTATCTTCCTCTGGCTGTTCTCCATTGGATTCAGCTGGCTCTGCAGTCGGTTGACCTTTCAAAAAATAAAAAATATCCATATTTGACAAGTTTTTAGCATAGGCTACAATAAATTCAATTTGCTCTGAACCACCAAAATAGTAGTGCAGATGTGTGTACTTCCATCTTTGATTTTAGCCAAGTGCTCCTGCATGAGTGCATCAAACTTTTGCCTGGAGCTACTTATATCGATTGATTTATCAATATTATTATATTATGTGCCTAACCAGTTAAATTTTTTATTAACTCGTCAACAAATGCATCCAAAATGTATAACATGAACTTTTATCTAAATTGCACATTCAGCAGCCTAAATGGATGTATTTGCAACATTAAATTGATTTTTAACCTTATTATATGCATGCATGATCTTTTGTCAGTTTCTTAAATTTAAATGTATATTTAATATATGTTAATTTAAACAAATTCAATCAGAATAATATAAGATAAATATAAAATTGTATTTAGAATTAGAACATTTAAAAACAGAAAATGATGTAAAAAAAACTCTGTATTTCCATGCATCACATTATTGTGCTGTGCCCTTTAAGAGACTAATCACTTCACTCATAACGCTCCCTATGTGATAATGACGTAGAGGGATTATGTGACTGTGAAATGAGAATGTCTTGGTTACGTATGTAACCATGCTGGAATGGCATCATTGCTATGGGAAACACCTCCGGTGTGACGAATGTCTGAAGCCCTTATACCATCATGCCAATTCATTGGCCAGTAGCGCTTAGCACCACCGCGAGCATATGTGACCCTTGCAAAATGAGTCGGAATGCGCACAGGCTAATTTTCAGTTGGAGACAAAAAGAAGTGAAAAATGTCAGTTTTGGTCGAATTTGAGGTTTTTACAAAAATTTGTTAATTAAGCCCTCTCCAGCAATCCCAATGCTCCAAATAGTAACTAAACATATAAAATGATCTTTATTTGTACGTTTTCTTAGAGGAGCACATTTTTCTCTGCTCACTTCTGGATGACTGCTGCTGCTTCTGCTTCTGACCACAAGTTGTAGGTTTATTGTTGCAAAGCACAGCATTCCAGCTTTGTGAATATGAATATTGTATTCTCGATGGCATGAGCCCCATCCAGTGAAATATGATTTTCAAACTAATGCTGATGAAAACAAAATGATCGCGCTGACTGACATTTGCAAAAGCACGTGCATAAGATGCGCATTTCCGAGAGCGTGCGATCTTCATACAGTTGTAGGATATCAGAGCGAATCAGACAATTTAAGATTCGATCAGAACCTTGAAACATCAGGAGCCGAAATTCCACAAAGAGGCCCAAGACAACAGGATGTCCGTAAATCAGATCCCTAGCACCAGCCCGTCTGAAGCAAGCCTAACCAACAACTCTTTTACAGAACCGCTTACAATTTTAACACAAAAAAACACTTATTGATAATCCCAACTCAGGAAGGAGATTGTCAAATTTGGGGGCAAGTAAGATTGATGGTCAAAGACACAGAACATTATGACCATCACATGGGGGAAATCATTAGTAGAGACTTTGTTCGTTGGGTGGGTTCCCCCACCCAGGACAAAGACCAGACTGAAATTCCTTCTAAACCCTTTTTGACCTTTGTTCCTCAGAACACATTGGCACAGAAACTTTGTACATGCATCTTAAAGGAACACTCCACTTTTTTTGGAAATAGGCTCATTCTCCAACTCCCCCAGAGTTAATAAGTTGAGTTTTACCGTTTTTTGAATCCATTCAGCCGATCTCCGGGTCTGGCGATAGCACTTTTAACATAGCTTAGCATAGATCATTGAATCCTATTAGACCAGTAGCATCGCGTTAAAAAATGACCAAAGAGTTTCGATATTTGTCCTATTTAAAACTTGACTCTTCTGTAGTTATATCATGTACTAAGACCTGCAGAAAATGAAAAGTTGCGATTTTCTAGGCTGATATGATTAGGAACTACTCTCATTCCGGCGTAATAATCAAGGAACCCTGCTGTCGTAACATGGCCGCAGCAGGCGCAGTGATATTACACAGCGCCTGAAAGTAGTCCCCAGCTATATTATAACTAGTAGTTACCTAGCTGGGGACTACTTTCAGGCGCTGCGTAATATCACTGCGCCTGCCGCGGCCATGTTACGGCAGCAGAGTTCCTTGATTATTACGCCGGAATGAGAGTTTTTTAACGCAATGCTAAAAGTGCTATCGCCAGATCCAGACATCAGCTGAATGGATTCAAAAACGGTAAAACTCAACTTATTAACTCTGGGGGAGTTGGAGAATGAGCCTATTTCCAAAAAAAGTGGAGTGTTCCTTTAAGGGCTTTCGCTGAAGGAAACAGCTGTGGTGTGATGAGTGGTGAATGTAGCGAAAACTTTACAGTAGATTGCAAACCGATTGCTCTCCCATGACTTTTTGTAAACTGTATTTATGACAAAAAACTGCATAGATGTAGATATTATAACAATCTATCGATAAACACACACACCTTGTTCTCTCCTCTGCGCGACCGCAGTCTGCGGATTGAAGAACGCGCAGAAAGATGGGGAGGAGCCAAAGTCTGCTGCCGTTTTCATTTGAAATTTAAAGGGAAAAAAAAAATCGCAAGATTTTTAGGGGGGCTGAGCAGAAATTTAGGGGTGCTAAAGCCCCCCTAAAAATGGCCTAGCGACGCCCATGTTTTAAATAAGCCTTATAAAATTAAATTGTCTAAAAGTGTTAAGTAACAGCCTAATAATTATGGTTCAAACAAAATGATATCAAAATAACTGATGTTGAATTACAAAATAAAAACCCTCCAAAAACTCATATATGACCAGTTTTGTGTTTGATTTTGGATAGCTGTAAAAAAAAAAAAACTCTCTGCTTTCACAGACCAGTTTCAATTCAGATTAACAGTTCACTGCCCCAGGGTGTCTCTCAACCAGTTTCAAGACGATCTGATGTTGCATTACAAAATAAAATCCCTCCAAAAACTCATATATGACCAGTTTTGTCTTTGATTTTGGATGGCTCTAAAAAGGAAAGTCCCTGTTACCACAGACTCTTTTCACTTCAAATTGATAGTAGACCTTCTCAGGTTGTCACTCACCCAAAATCATCACATTACAAAATAAAAGCCCCCCCCCCAAATTTCTAAAATTCTCTGAAACTAGTCTGTGGTAACAGGGACTTTCCTTTTTAGAGCTATCTGAAATGCCCAGAAAAATAACCAATATGAGATATTGTATGGGCCTTTATTTTGTAATGCAACATCAGATCGCCTTGAAACTGGTTATTTTGTATCAGTTATTTTGATATCATTTTGTTTGAACCATAATTATTAGGCTGTTACTTTTAATTTTGTTTTATTGTTGTGTGTGTGAGTGTGTATGTGTGTGGTTGTGAGTGTGTTATTGTATGTGTGGGTTGTGATTATTGTTTTATGTACTCAATTTTACTTTGTTTGTTTTATTATGTTTACTGTGTGCTGCTACCTTGGCCAGGGCTCACTTGTAAATGAGATATTTATCTCAATGTGATTTTCTTCCCTGGTTAAATAAAGGTATAATAAATAAAAAAAAATTTCTTAATATATATTACCCTTACTCTTACTTCCATGTTCTTGTTTGTATGTAGAAGTTAAGCTGAGTGAACGCAGGCAAAAGACCAGCGGAAGATCGCCGTAATGCACTGTATATGCGCACACAACAAAATAGCGTGGCGGCTAGATTGATCATGCATTTCGGAGTGGTGGCTGGCTTGACCGCAGTAGCTCATGTGTTTGCCACAAAACGGGCAAAACATCCCTTGGCCGCAGTCCATTTTCACACTTTGTAATGTTGTTTTGCACTTCCCGACCACCGTATTTTCACGATATTTTGAATTTTAATATCCAGTGCAGAGTTGATGTTATATGACTTGTTCAGTGAATCACTTGCCAACTCAGTGATCAGCCGTAAAACAGTGATTCTGTTCAAAAATAAAGTTTTTTTTTTTTTTTTTTTTAAAGGCGTATTTTACGCCTATGGCATTATGCACTATGCAGCATCTTTAGTAAAGCTGCCAGTTTTAAAAACTTCATAAGCAGCAATGTTACTCCCTCGATGATGAAATTATATATATATATATATATACGATTCAGTATTGAGGGTATTTCATTACTAAAATAGTCACAGGGCACATTAATAACAATTAAGTTTCTGTGTTCCTGAATATGTGTGTGCGCAGTGCAATCTCTCATCTGTGTGTGTGCGTTTGAGTGAAAGTAGCGCATTGATATGGAATGGTATAAACAAACAGTATAAACTATTTTTTAGACTTTTTATCATTCAGATTTTAGCATCACTGGGCATACCTGATTTTGCAGAAGGACGCTCAGTTTTCATCAAGATTGGCTTCTCAATATCACCTTCATGAGACAGACAGGGTTTGGGATCAGCACACACAGTATCTTCCTCTGGCTGTTCTCCATTGGATTCAGCTGGCTCTGCAGTCGGTTGACCTTTCAAAAAATAAAAAATATCCATATTTGACAAGTTTTTTAGCATAGGCTACAATAAATTCAATTTGCTCTGAACCACCAAAATAGTAGTGCAGATGTGTGTACTTCCATCTTTGATTTTAGCCAAGTGCTTCTGCATGAGTGCATCAAACTTTTGCCTGGAGCTACTATTCTTTTCAGAAACACTGAGCCTGTTACAGACTGTGGGATTTTAGCGATCCTATAAGATCATTACCAATCACACTGTGCGATATGGGTCTAATAAACTTGGGTTCGATATGTGTAGATTGTACGATGATGACACCTATTGACTCATAGCTACGAGCAAGTTTTTATAGAAGAATAAAACATCATCAGCATGTGCTTTGGTAGACAAATAGAGCACAGTGAATTGCACTTTGTCAGTAAGTTTCTTTATATGTGCTGAAAAGAAGAGGAAGCGGTGAAAGAGTGAGGTGAAAAGATCTTGAGGTCACTAGTTTTATGTTTTTTGATCTCATGCTGCATTTTTATTGGCTTGTCAGCACACAGCATACGATCGTGTTAAATATCGGACACTGTCAGAAAATCATCACAGGCTATCTTTGGTCTGAAGACCATGAAAAAATGGACAACTCTCACTGTACGACGTAGTGGGGGTGTAAATCGGACAGTTCATCATTATTCGATATGATATCGATTTTCATAGCCAACGATTCGCTATTTGAAGAAAAAATTCTGATATGATTACGATTTGATCCAGGGGTATATTGATTGATTTATCAATATTATTATATTATGTGCCTAACCAGTTTCATTTTTTATTAACTCATCAACAAATGCATCCAAAATGTATAACATGAACTTTTATCTAAATTGCAGATTCTGCAACTTAAATGGATGTATTTGCAACATTAAATTGATTTTTAACCTTATTATATGCATGCATGATCTTTTGTCAGTTTCTTAAATTTAAATGTATATTTAATATATGTTAATTTAAACAAATTCAATAAGAAAAATATAAGATAAATATAAAATTGTATTTAGAATTAGAACATTTAAAAACAGAGAATGATGTAAAAAAAAACTGGTTTTCACGATGAGAATAAAAACGACCTAGTCTCGTTACATCCTTTTATTCTTTTACTTTAGTTTATTTTTTTCCATTGAAACTTTGGTGTTCTAAGTTAAGTTTGCCGCAAAGTCCAGCTCCGATTGCACCCGCTTGTCACGAATCTGGTTCGCGACCTTCCATCCAACTGCCACAAGAGGTCGCCTTTCCATCATATTGACTTTCACACCACACATCACAATGGACTGCATTTCCCATCAGCCATCTCACTGATCACACGCTCACCTGATCATATGCACACAGCTGTATCCAATCAGACATACTTCATAAGCCATGGACTTCCTCGTTCAGTTGCAGAGTATTGTTTAGCGTTTATCACGGTGATAGCTGATAGCTGCTTTACGGAGCCTGCTATAGTTCTCATAGTCTAATCATAGTCTTGCCTGATTTCCTGGTTCCTGATCATTGCCACATATCTTGTATTAACCCTTTGCTTACTGTTTCGGACTCTGTTTGTACCTCGCCTAGACCATTGCTCTCATTATTGGATTACCCCTCTTGTCAAGCCCTCTGGATATTGTTTGCCTGTCGTCGACCCACGCTTGTCCTAGGATTACTCTGTGTCTTGCCCATGCTATACCTGTTTGCTGATGTTTGACCCTGCCTGTGTTTATGACTACGTCACTGTCTAAATAAAGCTTGCACATGGATCCGTACGCCTCACGTCTCGTCAGCTCCGTTACAGAATACTCGGCCAAACAAGGATCCAGCAGCTTTTCAAGTGGACACTGGCCAGGTATGAACACTACAACACTGTTATTAGCCTTCGAACAAGGCACACGATCACTCGAGGATTATATTCAGGAGTATTTGAACATTTCTGTTTATTTTGATTTGCCGGACTGTGTTTTGATAGAGATTTTCTGCAATGGGATAAATAAGTCTTTACAATCTGAGCTTAGACACAAGGGTCCACGTTCATCACTGGACTATGCTTTGTTGTGTGTTGGCTCTCCATTCACTGTGGGTGTCACGGATAAGGAATGCGACACCACAGCGATGACTGAAATGGCAGCGATGCCCGTTCACAAAATGTCGGCCACAACAACACCCCCTCGTGTCATTCCTGCTATTCATGAGCCAAGTCAAGTCACAGCTGATCTTCACGAGTCAGGCCAAGTCACAGCTGATCTTCACGAGTCAAGCCAAGTCGCAGCTGATCTTCATGAGCTAAGTCAAGTCACCGTTGATGTTAATGAAACAATTCAAGTCACAGTGGCTATTTCTGAGTTAAGTCAAGTCAAGTCAAGTCACACAAGCTACTCCAGAACCTGCTCACGTTGTGCCAGCCATTCAAGAGCTCCTTCAAAACATAGCAGCTATACAAGAGCTTCAGTGCAAGATAGCTACCACTCAAGAGTCTCTTAGGAAAATGGCCGCCGTTCTAGAGTCTCATCATGTCTCAGTTGATTTTGCAGAGCCTCCTCACGACAAGCCTGCCATGTCCGAGCCTCACCATGCCAAGACCGGCCTATCAGGATTTTGTCCCGTCACGTCTCCGCTGACCGTCCAGAGTCATGTCACGTCCGGGCTGACACACCCAGATCATCAAGGTCAGTCTTCCACTATCCCAGGTTGATGTCTAGTTTGAGGGATGTACCGCTGGTGTCTGCACGCGCAGCTGGTATCCCCAAACCCACTCACTCTAGCCCTCCTGTTCCTGAACTGATTCCCCTGTCTGAAGTGCTTTCCATGATGGGGATTGCATTTTGGTGTGTTTGGGCTGCATACACCACCACAGAACTCCCAGAAGTGGCGGCATCCACTATGATGTCTCTAGAGGTGGCGGCTGACGGCTCTGTCACGAATATGGTTCCCAACCTTCCGTCCGACTTCCACAAGAGGTCGCCTTTCCATCATATTGACTTTCACACCACACATCACAATGGACTACATTTCCCATCAGCCATCTCACTGATCACACGCTCACCTGATCATATGCACAAAGCTGTATCCAATCAGACATACTTCATAAGCCATGGACTTTCTCGTTCAGTTGCCGAGTATTGTTTAGCGTTTATCACGGTGATAGCTGATAGATGCTTTACGGAGCCTGCTATACTTCTCATAGTCTAATCATAGTCTTGCCTGACTTCCTGGTTCCTGATTCTTGCCACGTATCTTGTATTAACCCTTTGCTTACTGTTTCGGACTCTGTTTGTACCTCGCCTAGACCATTGCTCTCGTTATCGGATTACCCCTCTTGTCAAGCCCTCTGGATATTGTTTGCCTGTCGTCGACCCACGCTTGTCCTAGGATTACTCTGTGTCTTGCCCATGCTATACCTGTTTGCTGATGTTTGACCCTGCCTGTGTTTATGACTACGTCACTGTATAAATAAAGCTTGCACATGGATCCGTATGCCTCACGTCTCGTCAGCTCCGTTACACCGCTTCAAACTTCAACCTTCAACCAGCAACTGGCTACGAAACCATTCGTCAGCCAACTCCCAAGACGTCACTTCAACGACTACTGAACTTCCAACCAATCAGCAACCTCGGGAAACACGTTGCAGGAAGAGAGAAAGTGAGGAAAGAATAAGTGCGTGTGATTATGTGTCCAATAAAGTCTTATTTATATTGAGAAGAGAAGTATCTTGTGCTTTGTGCTTACAAGTCCTCTGTTTGTGATGTCTTCAGGTCGTCTTTATTCTCAGGAAAGAGTATACTTTAACCTTAAACTTTCTTCAAACTGCTTTCATCTTGCCATAACGTGTGTATGTGTGTGTATGTGTTTTGTTAGTATTGTATCATAGAATAGCAAATAAACTCTCGTTTCATTTATAATGAATGGTCTGGTGCCGTGACTTTCAAATCTGTAATTATTTGCCAAAGATAGTGTTACCTGTTGCTCAATTTCCCAACGAATTCTGTATTATTATCGTGGCCACAAGATAAACAGAATTGCTCAAATATACTGGTTTAATGCTCGCTGACTCAAGTCGTTAAGAAAGTATAAATTATACGTTTTGATTAATACCAATTAATCAGATCCAGCGAATTTCTATGATTAGATTTCCTAAAGCAAACTTCAAAATAAAAGCTTAAATACGAGTTAATTCTATTACAACAGCTTCCAGCCAATCAGACCATGGTGGATACAGAAAAAAAAACTATACTACAGACTATAATGCAACAACTATAATTTTGTAGTTTTTATAATGAAAGCTGGAATAAAAAAAAGTTAAGTTTTCACTTTTTCTATGAATTTAAGCTTTCATTTATTTATTTTTCCAGAAAATGTTATATAAAGTACAAACAGTATAAACAATTTTTTTTGACTTTTTATCATTCAGATTTTAGCATCACTGGGCATACCTGATTTTGCAGAAGGACGCTCAGTTTTCATCAAGATTGGCTTCTCAATATCACCTTCATGAGACAGACAGGGTTTGGGATCAGCACACACAGTATCTTCCTCTGGCTGTTCTCCATTGGATTCAGCTGGCTCTGCAGTCAGTTGACCTTTCAAAAAACAAAAAAATATCCATATTTGACAAGTTTTTTAGCATAGGCTACAATAAATTCAATTTGCTCTGAACCACCAAAATAGTAGTGCAGATGTGTGTACTTCCATCTTTGATTTTAGCCAAGTGCTTCTGCATGAGTGCATCAAACTTTTGCCTGGAGCTACTATTCTTTTCAGAAACACTGAGCCTGTTACAGACTGTGGGATTTTAGCGATCCTATAAGATCATTACCAATCACACTGTGCGATATGGGTCTAATAAACTTGGGTTCGATATGTGTAGATTGTACGATGATGACACATATTGACTCATAGCTACGAGCAAGTTTTTATAGAAGAATAAAACATCATCAGCATGTGCTTTGGTAGACAAATAGAGCACAGTGAATTGCACTTTGTCAGTAAGTTTCTTTATATGTGCTGAAAAGAAGAGGAAGCGGTGAAAGAGTGAGGTGAAAAGATCTTGAGGTCACTAGTTTTATGTTTTTTGATCTCATGCTGCATTTTTATTGGCTTGTCAGCACACAGCATACGATCGTGTTAAATATCGGACACTGTCAGAAAATCATCACAGGCTATCTTTGGTCTGAAGACCATGAAAAAATGGACAACTCTCACTGTACGACGTAGTGGGGGTGTAAATCGGACAGTTCATCATTATTCGATATGATATCGATTTTCATAGCCAACGATTTGCTATTTGAAGAAAAAATTCTGATATGATTACGATTTGATCCAGGGGTATATTGATTGATTTATCAATATTATTATATTATGTGCCTAACCAGTTTCATTTTTTATTAACTCATCAACAAATGCATCCAAAATGTATAACATGAACTTTTATCTAAATTGCAGATTCTGCAACTTAAATGGATGTATTTGCAACATTAAATTGATTTTTAACCTTATTATATGCATGCATGATCTTTTGTCAGTTTCTTAAATTTAAATGTATATTTAATATGTTAATTTAAACAAATTCAATAAGAAAAATATAAAATTGTATTTAGAATTAGAACATTTAAAAACAGAGAATGATGTAAAAAAAAAAAAAAAAACTGTATTTCATGATGAGAATAAAAACCACCTAGTCTCGTTACATCCTTTTATTCTTTTACTTTAGTTTCTTTTTTTTTCATTGAGAGTTTGGTGTTCTAAGTTAAGTTTGCCGCAAAGTCCAGCTCCGATTGCACCCGCTTCAAACTTCAACCAGCAACTGACTCTGAAACCATTTGTCAGTCAACTCCCAAGACGTCACTTCAACGACTACTGAACTTCCAACCAATCGGCAACCTCGGTAAACCCCTTTCTGCTATAACTTCAAAAAGTTCATATTAAACAAATATTTAATATGGTGCATTTATTATCAATTTTAGCCTCATTGAGAAACTCAATGTGAGGGTTAATTAAGTGATTAATGGTTGTTCAGGTCTATGCAATAACACATATTGCTATAAACTTGGGATTTCACATTTTCATTCTCTTAAACTCATTCTTTCCTCACTTTCTCTCTTCCTGCAGCGTGTATGAATAAGTGCGTGTGATTATGTGTTAGATTAGTTTACATGTCTTAGATTTAACCAATAAAGTCTTATTTATATTGAGAAGACAAGTATCTTGTGTTTTGTGCTTACAGGTTAATGTCTTAAACTGCAGATCTTGTTACTGTGCTAATTAATAGTGTTTTCACAATATTTTGGATTTTCCAGTGCAGAGTTAATGTTATACGGCTCGTGCAGTGAATCGCTGGCCAACCCAGTGATCAGCCGTAAAACAGTGATTCTGTTCAAATTCCCTATAAAATCATAAATGTTTCCCTTAGACAGTACAACATTATTGAGAACTATGTCTTGGGGAGATTCACACAAACATAATGTTACGTCTTACATGAACTTTTAGTTAATGGTTGGGGAAAAAAATTGATGTGAAACATTAAATTAGATCCATGCATTACAGTAGGTCTTAATATAGATCAAACATTAAAAGAAAATACGGAATCATTTACTGCTCTTGATTAAACTGCTGTTTATTTGCATCTTTGTTCTTATTTTTAATAACAAAGATAAAAAAAGCTATATTGTGATTAATAATATAGTAATTATTTTTAAGAAAAGAACTGGAGGAAAATATGCAACGTTGCTTGGTGATGTTGCTTTGGAATCTTCAGAAAACTTTAAATCAACTCTGCTGACTCTATCGCCTTCAAATGGCTGTAGCTCAGTCATTTTTTGTCCGATTCCAACAAGTCATATATCATTTTGAAGGTATTTTAAATTTGAAAATGAGAATGAATCATTTTTTAAAAGATTTCTCATTCCGACTCATTTTGCCAGCACGGGTCACATATGTCACGTATGCTCATATCAGCGAGCTGCACACTATTTCATCAGATTTCCACACGACGAAGGAAGCACTATCGAAGGTACGGGAACGGCCAGCATCACAGCAACATACGTAACCCGAGACGTTCCCTTTCATGGGTTCTCTTAATGCTGCAATAGCGTCATCACTATGGGAACGCTATACCATAACACCTTTAAGTACCAGAAGATAGCTGGAAGACCAAGGAAAGCGTCTGCTCAAGCAGATAAATCCCGGGAGCAAGAAGCCATCCTTACATCAAGTCTGATGAAAGTGCTAGGAGAGAACCATCCTGCCGCAGCACAGATATCTTCCAACAAAGACCCTTTAAAGAGAGCCATGGAAAGCAGCAGAAACACTTAAATAACACACGTAAATATCAGGTATGATTTACTTGTTTCACTTGTTGTACAGAATCTGTTGCAGGAATGACACACTACCAGTCCAAACTTGTTGAACAGTAAGATTTTTAATGTTTTTGTAAAGAATTCTCTTCTGCTCACCAAGCCTTTATGTCCAAAATACATAAAGTTGTATTTGCTAAAGCAGTAATATTGTGAAATATTTTTACTATTTAAAATAAGTGCTTTCTATTTGAATATATTTTAAAATGTAATTTATTACTGTGATCAAAGCTACATTTTCAGCATCATTACTACTCCAAGTGTAATAATATACACTGTACCATTCAAAAGCTTGGAGTCAGTATAGAAATTAAAACTTATTTAGCACACAAGTGATAATAAAGACATTTATCATGTTACAAATTATGCTGTTCTTCTGAACTTTCTATTCATCAAAAAAACCTGCAAAACCTCAGCTCTTTACAAAAAAATAATAATTATAATAACTGTTTTTTTGAGCAGCAAATCAGAATATTAGAATGATTTCTGAAGGATCATGTGACTGGAGTAATGATGCTAAAAAGTCAGCTTTGATTGTTCCTAATAAACTGTTTAACTGCACTTGCAAGTGAATCTCAAGTTATTTTGTGTGATAGCTAAATATATTCTTAATAAACTACTAACAAAAAATATATAAATTTATTTTGTCCTCATATTCTTTCTTGTAACTCTTTCCTCTCAGTCACATACCTGCCTGAATGGCTCATTATGAAGCTCATTATGCAGCTCATTATGCGGGCCTTTGTCTTCTCAGGTGTGAATGTGAAGGTTGACGCCATCTCGCATAGACACTTTTTACTCAAAAAGTGACTTAGAAACTTTAAATCAATACAGGTGCTGGTCATATAATCAGAATATCATCAAAAAGTTGATTTATTTCACTAATTCCATTCAAAAAGTGAAACTTGTTTATTATATTCATTCATTACACACAGACTGATATATTTCAAATGATTATTTCTTTTAATTTTGATGATTAGAGCTTATAGCTCATGAAAGTCAAAAATCAGTATTTCAAAATATTAGAATATGACTTAAGACCAATACAAAGAAAGGATTTTTAGAAATCTTGGCCAACTGAGAAGTATGAAAATGAAAAGAATGATCATGTACAGCACTCAATACTTAGTTGGGGCTCCTTTTGCCTGAATTACTGCAGCAATGCGGCGTGGCATGGAGTCGATCAGTCTGTGGCACTGCTCAGGTGTTATGAGAGCCCAGGTTGCTCTGATAGTGGCCTTCAGCTCATCTGCATTGTTGGGTCTGGTGTCTCTCATCTTCCTCTTGACAATACCCCATAGATTCTCTATGAGGTTCAGGTCTGGTGAGTTTGCTGGCCAATCAAGGACAGTAACACTATGGTCATTGAACCAGCTTTTGGTACCTTTGGCAGTGTGGGCAGGTGCCAAGTCCTGCTGGAAAATGAAATCAGCATCTCCATAAAGCTTGTCAACAGAAGGAAGCATGAAGTGCTCTAAAATCTCCTGGTAGATGGCTGCATTGACTGTGGACTTCAGAAAACACAGTGGACCAACACCAGCAGATGACATGGCAGCCCAAATCATCACAGACTGTGGAAACTTCACACTGGACTTCAAGCAACATGGATTCTGTGCCTCTCCACTCTTCCTTCAGACTCTGGGACCTTGATTTCCAAATGAAATGTAAAATTTACTTTCATCTGAAAAGAGGACTTTGGACCACTGAGCAACAGTCCAGTTCTTTTTCTCCACAGCCCAGGTAAGATGATTCTGACGTTGTCTCTGCTTCAGAAGTGGCTTGGTAGCCCTTTTCCTGAAGACGTCTGAGCGTGGTGACTCTTGATGCACTGACTCCAGCTTCAGTTCACTCCTTGTGAAGCTCTCCCAAGTGTTTGAATCCGATTAGACCAGTAGCATCGCGTTCAAAAATGACCAAAGAGTTTTGATATTTGTCCTATTTAAAACTCGACTCTTCTGTAGTTATATCGTGTACTAAGACCGGCGGAAAATGAAAAGTTGCGATTTTCTATGCTGATATGATTAAGAACTATACTCTCATTCCGGCGTAATAATCAAGGAACTTTGCTGCCGTAACATGGCCGCAGCAGGCGCAGTGATATTACGCAGCGCCTGAAAGTAGTCCCCAGCTAGGTACCTAGTTATAATATAGCTGGGGACTACTTTCAGGCGCTACGTAATATCACTGCGTCTGCTGCGGCCATGTTACGGCAGCAAAGTTCCTTGATTATTACGCCAGAATGAGAGTATAGTTCCTAGCCAAATCGGACTATAAAATCGCAACTTTTCATTTTCCGCCGGTCTTAGTACACGATATAACTACAGAAGAGTTGAGTTTTAAATAGGAAAACTATCGAAACTCTTTGGTCATTTTTGAACGCGATGCTACTGGTCTAATCGGATTCAATGATCTATGCTAAGCTATGCTAAAAGTGCTATCGCCAGACCCGGAGATCGGCTGAATGGATTCAAAAACGGTAAAACTCGACTTATTAACTCTGGGGGAGTTGGAGAATGAGCCTATTTCCAAAAAAAGTGGAGTGTTCCTTTAATATGCTTTGATACAGCACTCTGTAAACAGCCACACCTTTCAGTAATGACCTTCTGTGACGTACCCTCTTTGTGGAGGGTGTCAATGTTCGTCTTCTGGATCATTTCCAAGTCAGCAGTCTTCCCCATTAATGTGGTTTCAAAGAACAAGAGATACCCAGAATTTATACTGTAGGGATGATCATTTATTCAAACTCAAATGTAAATATTCTAATATTTTGAGATACTGATTTTTGACTTTCATGAGCTGTAAGCTCTAATCATCAAAATTAAAAGAAATAAACATTTGAAATATATCAGTCTGTGTGTAATGAATGAATATAATATACAAATTTCACTTTTTGAATGGAATTAGTGAAATAAATAAACTTTTTGATGATATTCTAATTATATGACCAGCACCTGTATATTGTTTTCTGTGAGCAAGTAAACAAGATGATTTTCATATCATTTTGAACCAAAAACTCTAGACTACAAGGTCCAGTTCTCAAAAATCTTGTGAACAAATGTTTTGTATGTGTTTTATGGCCTTATTTCAGTGACTTCAAAAGCAAAACAAAATCATGTACATAAATCATGTACATAAATGCTGCTAACATATTATTGTAGCCCAGTTTGTGCTGATTACAGTGTTATAAGACTTTAGCCATTTATATGTTTATGAGCAAATGAAAAAAGCACAAATGTAAGGGCATGTCAAAACTTCCCCAGGCCCCCAAAACACCCTCAGACCCCAGAGGGTTAAGAGTGGCAGGGGCCACCCCCTTAGAAAAAAAACGACTCTGTAGAAAATCCAGTATTGAGCCTACAGGGCAATGGACTGGGTCCAGATTGCGTTGCCTACACCAGAAGGCACTTCCACTTAAGGGCATACAAGCGTCTCGTGGAGGAAGCCCTAAAATTTTGAATAGTGTCTGTAATCTCTGCCGAGAGACCTGAACACATGAATGCACTCCGCTCAGGGGCCACACCCGTAAATCCGGATGGGGGTGCCAAATCATGGCCCGAGCCTGAGTCAGCAGGTTATGTCTGAGAGAAACCTCCTAAGGAGGGCTGGCTAACAGACTGACCAATTCTGAGACCACGTCTGAGTTGGCCAGAAGGGGACCACAAACAGCAGATGTTCCACTTTGTCTGTCCATACTCTTAACAGAACCTCTGGGAGCAATCGGACCAACTGGTACTGGGCCACTCTAGGGCCAGAGCACCCACACCAGAGGCGACGGAGGAGACAGGGAAAACCGGAGCTGGCAATGTGTAGTCATGCTCGAAGCAAACAAGTCCACTTCTGCTCAGCTGAACCTGCCAGCATCTCCAAACAGTTTATGTGAATGCGTTAATACCAGCCAATCGTCAAGGTAACTCAAAACTCAGACACCCTGAAGCCACAATGGGGCCAGAGACATGTCCATTCTCCTTGCGTTCGAGGCCAGTTCAAATGGAAGAATACAGTATTCCAAAAGCAAGTCTGAGGAACTTCCTGTGTCTCCTGACCAGAGTTGGGTATAACGCATTACTCAGTAACACGTACTTTTCCTGGTAACGCAGTAAAGTAATGAGTTACATTTTAAATTTATGTAATTTGATTACAGTTACTGGTAACACTTTACAATAAGGTGTCATTTGTTAACATTAGTTAATGTATTAACTAACATGAACAAACAATGATCAATACATTTATTACACTATTTATTCATCTTTGTTAACGTTAGTTAATAAAAAGAGTTGTTCATTGTTTGTTCATGTTAGTTCACAGTGCATTAACTAATGTTAGCAAACACAACTTGTGATTTTAATAATGCATTAGTAAATAACTTAACTAAGATTAATAAATGCTGTAGAAGTATTGTTCATTCTTAGTTCACTAATGTTGTTAACTAATGTTAACTAATGAACCTTATTGTAAAGTGTTACCCAGTTACTTATGTTAATAAAATTACGTTAGCCTACTTAAGTTACAAATGCAGTGTTAAAAAAATATGAAGTAAAGCACGTCAGTATGCCCTTTAATAAATCACCGGAGAATGCGAGCTAAAATGAAAGGTTGCCTGTCATATTTCAAAATGTTGCACTCGACATATTTTAGTCTGGCATTATGGTTTCGGAAAAGTTCAAAAAGTGAATGTCCCTGATAGCACACGTACATCTTGGAGACGTGTATTTGACGTCTGCATTTACATCTGCAAGACGTATTTTTTAGGGTGTTTGCTCATCTGCAATACGTCTATAGGACGTCTCCTTTTAGATGTCAAATAGACGTCTATTAGATGTCTTTAAGATGTTTATGATTTAGAAAGTATGTAAAACTGACATCTGAAAGACGTCTGTCAGACGTTTGTAGACTGCAGATGCTTTCCAGATCAAGAGATCTTTAACAGACATCTTGCAGACGTACGTGTGCTATCTGGGGTGTACAAGTTTATGTCACAGTAACACTAATAAAGTAAAAAATAAATGACTCATCAAAATGAGATCAACTGCTGGATTAAACCGCGTCGGCATCACAATTCAAGGCTTATTCCGCATGTAAACATGTAGTTGGCGTGGAAATTCTTCATTGTGAGTTAAGCAGGCACAAAGTTTGTAATTTGTAATACAATATTTACTGTTTTTGCTCAAGTTCGCTGACAAAGTTTCAATCAAAGCCACAGCAGAACTGTTTTGTGTCTCTGAGCAACACAGCGGTGTTTTGATACTGAATGAATCCACATTTTTGAATGAATGAAGTGAGTCAATGATTCAGTAACCCATTCATAAAAACAGTGGTCACTTGCCTCGTTTTTGAATGAATCAGCCGTTTGAATGAATGACTAATGATTCGTTCATTAAAATAGTCATTTACCGTCATCTACTGGTGGTTTGGTTTCATATTTAAAAGTATTGCATTTTTCCCAACATTTTTAATTTGTGTGTTCAAAAATATTTTAAAGTTATTTTAAAGATATCTTATAAAATTATTTATGCATTTGAAAATTTGTGATGTAAGCATTTATGGCACCTCAGCTTCATCAAGCAGTCTGTGTAAATACATTTAATGCCACTTCAGATGCATTTTCTGTTTCCTCTGCAGTGAAAAGATGGAGTTTGTTTATATGCGCACTCTAATATGAACATTAAAATTTGCAAAAATAAATTACTACACTCCTCACAAAGAGAAGTGTGAACAGCGTTGACGAGAGAGTTGAACTGTCCAAAAAGTTTGTGGTATAAATGTGCTTTTTTACTTGAAGCATATGTTGTCTTTTTCCTTTATTTTGTTGTCAGAGAGCACCAGAACGCTTCATTTACATGTTAAATTCTCAAACATTTGCTTCTGGGGGTGGATGCCCCCAGACCCCCTACAACATTGGTCTCAAACTCAATTCCTGGAGAGCCACAGCTCTGCAGTTTTGCTCCAACACATCTGATCCAGCTAATCAAGTTCTTCAGGATCACTTCCAAACAGGTGTGATTTGGAGCTGGTTAGAGCTAAATTCTGCAGAGCTGTGGCCCTCCAGGAATTGAGTTTTAGAGCACTGCCCTACAAAGTTTATATTCCGAACTATGTCACCTTTTTGGCCTCTTGTGAGTTTGCAGGTATGAATAATAGACACTTCAAGCTTTCTTTAGAAATACTGTATTTCTCATGTCATTTTCGTTCATTCTAGTGACTCATTTAAGGAATATATTCACGGAGACTTAGAATGCAGAAAGAGCACCCTATTTGTTTTCTTTATTTTACAAAACCAAAAAAAAGAAAGGTTTTGTTGATACTGGGAGTGAATCAGGGTATACAAATAATAGGCCTACTTATGTATTTTTTTCAGTCGATATGAAATTAATGAAATAACTATGAGTTTCTCTTTGTAGTGTATTTTTTAGGTTTGATAACTTGAAAGTAACTTGAAAGTAAAGTAATTAGTAATCTGATTACTTTTTAAATGCAGTACTCAGTAATGTAATCAAATTACAATTTTAAAAAAGTAATTAGTCATTTGTAGTGGATTACTTTTTTTTAGTAACTTACCCAACACTGCTCTTGACGATCTAGAATTCTAGATGCAGAATTCCGCATCCTTAGATCAATGGTCACAAACCAATCTCCAGTTCAAATAGAGACAGGATGAACTTTTGTGTCGGCATCTTGAAATTGCTTACTCAAGCTCAAGATTAGGTGATGCAAATCCAAATCAACGCAAACCAGTCAGTTTGTGGGCCTTCGTGGGCCATTCACTGTGCAAAATTATTTTTCTTACCCCATTGGCTGATTATTTTGCTTGTTTCAAGTAAAAACTCACTTAATTAACAATAGCTTGGCGTAAGAAATACACTTACACGTGAACTAATTCACCCAGTAGCTCAGCTCAGTGCATCTCAGTTGGGATGACAAGAATAATAATGTAGCGTCAGAACGAGTCAGACAAAACTAAGATTCGATCAGAAGATCGAAACATGAGGAGCTGAAATTCCAAGAGAACCGGACAACGTCGTAAAGATTCCTATCTCCGACTTCTGGAGCAAGCCTAACCAAAAAGCCTCTTTCACAGAACAGCTCGCAACATTAAGACAAAAGAACACTTATTGATAAGTGTTCTACGCAGGAAGGAGATCATCAAATTTGGGGTAAATAGTCAAGATTAATGGTCAAAGAGATGGCCATCACATGGCGTTCCACAAGAGAAATCACAAGCTTCTTTAGATTGACTTCTCCCCCACACATAGAAGACAAAGAACCAGACTGAAATTCCTCTATCCAAAGAACATTTCTGTTTGGTCTCCACAGAAGTATACAGAGACTTTCTTTTTCATAAGCACATAAAATCATCCTAAAAGGACATCTCTAGGCATAACACTATATTATGTATGTAATCACATATTAGACTATCATGTTTTAAGCACATATTATGTATGTCTTTCTAATAACTATTGAATGACTTTAAGGTTAGTCGTGTTTGGTATGTATGAGTTTGACATTTCTAGCTTGAAATGTTTCTTTCAATTAATTCTGTGTCAAATGTATCATATTCTGGTTATAGAAATCATGTCCAAAAGTATACTTTGCAAGAGTGTGTAAAATTCAGACCATGTGACTGATAACAGGCTGATTTATGATGGAAGGAACAACCCTAGCTAAGACAATAGCCTATCTAATTGGTCAAAACACCAAATGGGATGTGTCCCAAAGCCGAGTTTAAGAACTCAGGACACCATCAAATCTCTCTCTAAACCCCTCTTCCCTTCCCTTCTACCCTTCTTCTTCTCGCCACAGCGTTTTGACGCTGTTTTAGCGCTCTTTGAGCGTGCTCTGGCCTACAGGCCAGTTGCTACTTAACACCACGATGAGAAGAAAAACCACCTAGTCTCATTACTCATTTTATTCTTTTACTTTAGTTTCTTTTCTTTCCGTTGAGTCTCGTGTTCAAAAGTTAAGTTTGCCGCAAAGTCCAGCTCCGACTGCACCCGCTTCAAACTTCAACCAGAAACGGACTCCAAGACCATCCTCAGCCAACGGCCCAACCATTGGCTTCCCAAGACTTCACTTCAAAGACTACTGAACTTCCAGCCAATCACCAACTCGGGAAAACCCCTTTCCTGCAACGACGACGAAGACAAAAGGGAATCCCTGTAACACAAGGCAACACAAGTACAAACTCCAGATTATAACTGAGCTGGTGTATTTAATATAAATTTTAGCCTCATTGAGAAACTCAACGCGAGGGTTAATTAAGTGATTGATGGTTGTTCAGGTCTATGCAATAGCACATACTGCTGTAAACTTGGGATTTCACATTCTCATTCTCTAAATTCCTCCTTTCTCTTTTTCTGCAACGTGTGAATGTGTGAATGCGTGTGTTCATGTTAGATTAGTTTATGTCTTAGGTTTATATAAATAAAGTCTTATTTATATTGAAAAGAGAAGTATCTTGTGTTTTGTGCTTACAAGTTAATGTCTTAATCTGCCGATCTTGTTACTGTGCTTATTAATAGTGTTTTCACTATATTTTGGATTTTAATATCCAGTGCAGAGTTAATGTTATACGGCTCGTTCAGTGAATCGCTGCCGACTCAGTGATCAGCCGCAAAACAGTGATTCTGTTCAAATTCCCTATAAAATCATTAATGATTCCCTTTGAGCTAAATTAAATTATATTTATGTATAAAACCCTTACAATAATTAGTCATGCAAATAGTGTCGGTAGCATGAAGAGCCAAAAACCATGTTGCATGACAAATGTGTGTTACAAAACTCCTCAGAGCCAGCTCATAGAACAGAGTCCACTATTTGTTCCAGCTCAAACCATCAGCAGAGTTGATTTGGAAGCATAAAGCGCCAAAAACCAAAGTGCAGGACAAAATGTCAGCTGCGGAACTCAGAGTCCGCGCCTAAAAGCAGTCACATGAAAAAAAAGTTGGAAGCTTAAGCGCCAAATCAAAGTATGTGCCTTCATTAATGCAGTGCAGCAGTAGAGAGAGACAGAAAAAGCCCCTGCTCACTCTGCCGCCTGAGTCACTATGGCATTAGGTGTAAAACAGCTTGCCATAGGAATTTACTCTATATACATGAGCTCGCCTACTCATTTGTTCCAGCTCAAAGCAACAGCAGAGCAGAAAGAAATATTATCAGCCAGGCAGCCTAATGCTTGGTAGCAGGAAGCGCCAAGACCATAGTGCATGACAAACATCTGCTGCAGGACTCCTAGAGTCTGCACCTAAAAACAGTACACGAAACAAGAGTTGGAAGCGTAAGCACCGATTCAATTGCACGTGCCTGCATTAGTGCAGTGCAGAAGTAGAGACAGATAGGATAAACTGTCTGCTCACTCTACAGCTTGAGCCATTACAGCATTAATGTTAAAACAGCTTGTTAATGTTCCAGCTCAACGCAGCAACGGAGCTGAAAGAAATATTACACTGAACAAAATTATAAACGCAACACTTTTGTTTTTGCCCCCATTTTTCATGAGCTGAACTCAAAGATCTAAGACTTTTTCTATATACACAAAAGGCCTATTTCTCTCAAATATTGTTCACAAATCTGTCTAAATCTGTGTTAGTGAGCACTTCTCCTTTGCCGAGATACTCCATCCATCTCACAGGTGTGGCATATCAAGATGCTGATTATACAGCATGATTATTGCACAGGTTGTTATGTTTAAATTGACTGAATGCTAAAGAACTCAGTTCCACACGGAAGCTTGAACGGATGCTTCATTTCTTTATTCACTCTCTGTCTCACGCACGCAACTCATGCACGTGCACGCACTTCAAGAACTCTCTGTAACATGCTGAACACAACACTTCCCCCCGCCTCCCTAGAACTCGATGAACTTAATGAAACAAGTTTCAATGTTGCACTCAAACCATAGAAGAGAAAAACATAACCCCTATGCATGAAAGTGTGTGACATAATCTTCCAGGTGGCCAGGACGAGACCTTGCCCGAACTGGTCTTCCTCCCAAAGCCGCCTGCTGGGGCATTTCCTGGCCATTTTGGGTAATATCAAGCAATGGCCGAGGAGGGTGAGCACCATCTGCTGGCAGGAGTTGCGGCGGGTCAGGTCCTGGCTCTTGTGGGGGCTCCCTGAGCTGGAAACCTTGAGGTGCCTGATGCGTCCATGGCTGTACTGGTTCTGGTTGTGGGACTGGGGAACTGACTCCTTGTGCTGCACCTGCGTTGGGCTCTGTTGCCCACTGACCTCTTGTTGGTGTAAGAGGGATGGGCGCTTTCTGCAATCTACTAGCATGCCAGTGTGAGCCATCGCTTAACAGAAATGTGGCGGATCCTAACTGACGGACCCACTTGGTGAGGTTCAGACCAAAACGATGCCATTTTACTGCTACGGTGAGGTCTGCGGACTCGCACCCAGTCCAGTACCTTGATGTTAGTATGCCTGACCTTGTGTCTCTTATCGAAGTTATCCTTCATTTGCCCCTGGTTTGTAGTTACGGCTACTTTGACTGCTGCTTGGGGGCCAGTTACTACTGTTGTGGACAAGCCCTGTGCTCTGAGCCTGTCTAGGGGCAATTCCATCTCCCGGCCAAGCATGAGCAGAGCAGGTGAAGCCTGAGTGGTGCTGTGCTGGCTAGCCCTGTAGTGCAACAAGGTTTTATTAAGTGTCATGTGAAATGAGTAGCCCTGGACCAGATGCACCCGAACCCCATTCTTAAGGCTCTGATTAAACCTTTCAACCCCACCGTTTGCCTGGGGATGGTAGAGTGCGGCACGAATATGCTTAATTCCCTTATTGCTGAGGAAGGTGGATAATTCTGCAGAAATGAACTGGGGCCCGTTGTCAGTAGTTATGGCACAGGGCATGCCCCAATGAGCAAACAGACTGTCCAGTATCCGCGTGATAGTCTGTGATGTAACTGTCCCTGCTGGTAATACCTCGGCCCATTTAGAATGGAGATCGTAGATGACTACCAGAAAGCGCTGATGAGGAGGAACTCCATGGCCATGAATTTCCCCAAAGATGTCTAACTGTAGGTGCTCCCATGGATGTGAAGGCCATGGGACTGGCAGCAAAGGGGTTGGGGCTGGTTGTCCAGTCTTTCCACTGAGGAGACATGGTTCACAGTCCCTGACCAGCCCCTCAATATCCCGGTCTATTCTCGGCCACCAGACCAGGTCCCAGCATCTTTGCTTAAATTTTACAATGCCCAAATGGCCCTCGTGCGCCATTGATAGGACATGTGCACGCAAGCTGCTTGGCACTACTGTACAGAGACCTCTGGAAACACATACATCACCCCAACATGACAGTTCATTCCGCAACCTCGCAAATGGCACTAGCTCCTCAGAAACTCGCACTGGCCACCCTGAGCCGTGGGTAAAGGGTATTTGTCGGGAATAATGGCCTTATTAACAGCGCACAAGTCCACACAGACTCGTATTCCCCCAGACTTTTTCCTAGCAATGACCAGGTTGGAGATCCAAGGGGCAGCACTGACTGGTTCGATCACTCCCATAGCCAGCATCATTTGGAGCTCCGCTGTCACTTCATCCCGCAAGGCGAGAGGAATTCTGCACAGGGGCTGAATGACTGGTGACACCTCTGGATCCACCAGAGGCCTGTGGGTGAAAGCTGTGAGGCAACAGAGTCCGTCAAACAGCGCCGGCCATCTCTGTTGCCAGGTAGTGGTGACGTGGTTGATGTCTGAGCCTATGTCATCTCGCAGCGTGAATCCTAAGCATGTGAAAAGATCCAGTCCCAGGAGATTGGCACCCCGCTCTGTAATGTAGAAGGGGAATGATGGCAGATGTTTGGAGCCATAGCGGACTGAAACATGAAGAACACCCAGCATAGTGATCTTAGAGCTGTTGTAACCACAGAGGGTTGTTGCAGTGGCAGATGGGAAAAGAACTTGTGGTATGTACTGGCATTGAGTAGAGATGCCGCTGCACCCGTATCCATCAACAGCGGAAGACTCACCTCGCCGAGAAGCACCGTACATGTCCTAAAAGCTGTTTGGTCTGCTGTTATATGTCTGATTTCAGTGCAGTCATTAGTGGCAGATGGTTGTCGCTTCTGTGATGCTTGCATAGCAGGTGCTGATCGGCATACTTTAGCAAAGTGATTTTTTTTTAAGGCAGTTCCTGCATGTCTATCCCCGTGCAGGACAATTTTGGGCCCTGGAGTTGTGTGAGCTAGAGCCATAGTTGCTGCAGAAAACTAAACTTCTACGACTTCCTTGCAGCTGTGTAAGCTGCACTGTAAAACATGCTTCTTCAGTGCCTATTTTACCTGAAGGAAATGGACCGTGGTGTGTGAGACAGACAGATCGCATTTGCTGTGTGGGCGCATCCACCAGAGGGTGTGCATCAGCAAGAAGCGTAGAGCATTCAGTGGCTGCCTCCACTTGCAGTGCAATTGCCACGGCTTTATCTAGTGTTAATACGTCTGGTTCCAGCAACAGTTTCTCCCGAGTCTTGTCACACAGTATCCCTTCAATAAACTGATCACGAACAATCTGGTCTTGAAGAGTCCCATAATTGCATGAGCATGCCATGTCTCGCAGATTAGTTACATAGATTTGCATGGACTCACTCGGACGCTGCAGCTGTTTGCATAACTTGTAACAGTACTCGTTGCTGGCCTGTGAAGTGGATAGCGAGGAAGCGGTCGCTCTGCTGCTCTACGATATATTATTTGTCCCTCCGCCCCGAGATAGTGGCAAAGCAGGGCGATCTTTCTCTGGTCAGAAATGTCGGTGTAATCCATGGCCTCGAGATATACTGTGAAACCATCGAACCAACTCGCCCACGGAATAGGCGGTTCACCAGGCACGGGAAGAAAAGGTGATGGAGACGGTAAGCTAAACTCAGCCATCCTCGTCGCCAATGTTATGTTTAAATTGACTGACTGAATGTTATGTTTAAAGAACTCAGTTCCACATGGAAGCTTGAACGGATGCTTCATTTCTTTATTCACTCTCTGTCTCATGCACGTGCACGCACTTCAAGAACTCTCTGTAACATGCTGAACACAACACAGGTGTGCCTTAGGCTGGTCACAATAAAAGGCCACTCTAAAATGTGTTTTATCACACAGCACAATGCCACAGATGTCGCAAGTTTTGAGGGAGTGTGCAATTGGCATGCTGACTGCAGGAATGTCCACCAGAGCTGTTGCCCGTTAATTGAATGTTCATTTCTCTACCATAAGCCGTCTCCAAAGGTGTTTCAGAGAATTTGGCAGTACATCCAACCGGCTCTGGATGCTCTGGATCGGTGTATACGACAGCGTGTTCCAGTTCCTGCCAATATCCAGCAACTTCGCAAAGCCATTGAAGAGGAGTGGACCAACATTCCACAGGCCACAATCAACAACCTGATCAACTCTATGTGAAGGAGATGTGTTGCACTGCGTGAGGCAAATGATGGTCACACCAGATACTGACTGGTTTTCTGACCCCAAAGTGTACTTATTAGTGTATATTAGTAGGGCAGACCAATGCTCGGTAGCATGAAGCTCCAAGACCATAGTGCATGACAAAACATCTGCTGCAGGACTCCTCAGAGTCCGCACCTAATAACAGCAAACAAAACAGTTGAAAGCGTAAGCACCAATTCAAATGAACGACAAGTGCATGACAAACATCTCTAAAATTAATGCCTCTCGCGTTGTTTAATAAACACAAGAAACACTTGATTCAGGGGAGGGAAAGAGCAAACAGGGATTTTATGGGGAGTAAACTAACTTTATCTACAGTGTGTGTCACCTACAAGCTCCTGAGTGTCTGATGCCACTGTAGAGTATGCATCATCTAATCCACAGCCGAAAGAATCGATTTGCAACCTTCCGTAATGGAATCAGATTTGGCTAAGCCACCAAACTCACAAGGCACTTTTCTGATAAACACACGTGGTTCGGGGAAGAGCGAGAGAGAGAAAGGGGAATCTCGTTCGCTCACTCTCCGTACACTCGGGCTCATCTCCGTCACCCCAAGTGCGGCTCCTCAGCAACCGCAGAACTGGAACAGCGGGGGTTGAACGAACATCTCTCCTTCCTCAGAAAGAGAGCAAGCCCAGAGCGCAACACTTACAAAACAGATTATCACGGATACAATATATATAGGCTGCAAAGCTGTTTTAACACTTACAAAAAACACGCTTACGAAGGAGTTTTAATGCTTACAAAACACAGATTATCACGGATACAACAATAGATATAGGCCGCGAAGCTGTTTTAACGCTTACAAAAAAACACTTACACTTACGAAGCTGTTTTAACGCTTACAAAACACAGATTATCATGGATACAATAATAGATGTTAATAATAGATAATATATGCATATTGCATCCAAAATGTAAGTAATTTATATCAACTTCTTGTTTATTGAACTGTTGTACAAGATCAGTGACACATTTGCAATCATGCTGATATTCGTGTGATACTGCTTGTATTAAATATTAAAATGAAGAACACATGAAGGGACATTTTTTATTCATTTTGGTGTCATTTTTACCCAAAGCCCCTGTTCATTTGCAACCCTGCTTCTGATAATGCAAATGTAGTATTTTAAGTTAATTTGACTCAAAGAAACATCAGCAGGTTTGACTTTATCAACTGAAGCATCAGCCGTCATCACGCTCGTCTTTCTCACTCTTTCTCTGCTGAATGAAAGCATGAAAAGCAGCTGATTGCAGAGTGACGTGGGGAGGGGGGGAGCAGGGGGGGCTCGAGCCCCTGCCCCTTTGAGGTCTGACGGTAAAGTGCCCTTGCGGTCCAGTGCCCCCGGTCTGCGATTTCTGCTGAGGGTAGGGGTGTTCGATATGATGATTTTTGATCGTGAACTATAAAAATGTCTCCACAATCTGCTTTTTTGAAGAAATATCCTAGTATCGTAGTTCAGCACACATTCTATCAGCTGCAGTTCTGGCGCCGCCGTCTCTATGTACTGTACAACGCCACATACATTCACATCTGTGTTAACTCAGCGGTAGAGTTACTCTCACGGGACACTGCACATATTCGCAGTCACAAAAATACATTATTTGCATCTGCTTCAAAGACTTACTGGTTAAACGTTTCACTCGTGTGCTGTTCTGACGAGCGCCTTTTCATAACTAAGTTATGTTTTGTGCTAATACTGTCAAAACACACAAGGTTTATGTATAGACTCAGTTGGTTATGTCTAAAATGAAAGTAAACAGCTGAAAGAAACGGATGCGTGCCTGTATATTAGATGCATGCAGGTCTTAAAAGGACAGAAATAAACATGCTGCCAACTGTTATTAAAGGAATAGTTCACCCTAAAATTAAATTTCTGTCATTATTTATTCACTCACATGTTGTCCCAAACCTGTATTAATTTCTTTCTTGTGCTAAATATCTAAATATCTGCCATAGTTTTTTATATTTTGTTACCTTGAAAGGCCTTGTCAAGTCAAGTCGAGTCACCTTTATTTCTATAGGGCTTTTAACAATACAGATTGTGTCAAAGCACTTAACAGTATCAAATTGAAAGATAGAGTGTCAGTAATGTATAATGGTAAGATTAAACACTCAATTTTCAGTTAAAGGCGTTTCATTATTGAATTCAGAGATGTCATTGTCTAGCTCAGTTTAGTTTAAATAGTATCTGTGCAATCAAATCGGCGATAATCTCTAGAAATTAAGTGTCCCCAATTGAGCAAGCCAGAGGCGACAGCGGCAAGGAACCAAAACTCCCTCTGTGACAGAATGGAGAAAAAAAAAAACCTTGGGAGAAACCAGGCTCAGTCGGGGGGCCAGTTCTCCTCTGACCAGACGAAACCCACAGTTCAAAATATTATATTTCTATTTTTATTTTGTTGCAATTTCTAACAATAATAGTATTATGTAGTTAGGTATTTTATTAGATTTTTATTTATTTTATTTATTTATTTACTTTTATATATTTTTTTATAATTGCCTTTATAATAGGGAAATTAGTTTGGCTGTAATGCTCAAAAAACTTGCAAAATAGAAAAACCAACATGACAAAGAATCGTGATAAAATCGTGAATCGTGATATTTATAAAAAAAAATTGTGATTTTCTTTTTGCCACATCTCCCACCCCTAGCCGAGGGGGACCAAACCCATACATCCCCCCCGGTCCACGATTGTGCCCTCATAATGCCATCTTGCCCCTGCCCCTCCCGGAGGTCTGTGCACGCCACTGTTTGATTCGATTGGGTCACTCTCACTGGTGAGTCTAAATATTTTTCACAGCTCCACACAGCCATTTTCAATCACAAATGTGCAGTGTGGAGCCCTGGATATATAATACAGGTTCTTTTGATGCATCGTACCATATGACATTTGATCGACGCATCGATCAATGTCGATGTATCATTACACTCCTATGACAAAGGACAATCGTTTAGGTTTGATATGATTTAGTTTAGGTTTGATATGATTGTTTCACGATGGTCATGTTTCATCTGGGACTGCTGAAAATCATGCAGTGTGAACCCGGCTAAAATTCAAGATTCCTCTCAGCAAGAGAATGTATAATTGCTAACAGTCTTGTAAGAACTTTTCACCACATCTATCTTAGGCCTAACCCTAACCTTCTGATCTATGTTTTGACTTTCTGCATGGTGCTTCATAATGATGGTGCTAATATGCTGGAGACTGTTCTCATGGCTGTGCTGGATGGTGTTGATGTCCTTCTAATCTTTTTAATACTTCTTTAATGATCTTGTTTACTTGGGTAGAGAAAAGTTTGCAGCTGTAGCAAAGACTGCATCATGCAGTTCTGAATATGACAACCATAAATTTTTGGCTCTTTGTACATTTGATAATTTTTTTCTATGAGGCAGACAATGGGGAAAGGCTCATCCGTCTGTGTGCGTTTTATTGATGTTCCTGGTGTGGGGTTGTCTACTCCAAAATCAATGGACCTCCTTCATTAAACATGAGCAGAGAATTTTTTTGTGTAAATTGTTCGTGTAAAGCCATTCTGACGTCATTTTTCAGATTCATGAAACAGTTCAACCTAATAGCTGGTACAAAAATAATTATGAAACAGGCCCTTAGTCCCTAGTACTGTTGAGTTTATTTCTATCCCATGTTTCCTGTGTTCCTTGATTTTTAATAAGTCTTAAACTGCAAAGGTTTGAAGGATGAATCAAAAGATTCATTCAAGGATGGGAAATTGCTCATGCCCGGAACATACAGACAGCAGTAATAAAATAAATAATATCTATTGAAATAAATAAAGTAATGAGGAATGTGTCGGCCAACATAATGAAGTAAAAGTACAGTTCCTCTTCAGGAACTCGAGCTGCGTCCAAAGACGCTAGGGGGAACGCCCTCAGCGTAACCGGCTCTGAATACAAATGAAATCTGTCCAATGGATGGGCGGGACGTCACGGGCGAGGTGACGTAATGACCAGCTGGTATAAAAGCACGTGCGGTGCAAACCGGCATCAGCTTTCTGTCATTCAGCTGGCGCTCTGTGTGTTGTCAGTATTATTTGGTGTTGTCTGTCTGTTATCAGTAATATGTCTAAAAGCCAGTTCAAGGCTAGACATAAGGGGCGATGAGAGCAAATCACAGTACAAGCTGTGTGTTCCTCCCTGCGAATGTTATTTGTGCACAGGTGATACACACAGCTTGTGTGTGGTTTGCTTGTGAGCGAGACATGCGGAGGCGGCTCTTGAGGGGGCTGAATGCCCGCACTGCGAGAGCCTCCCTCTGCGTGTACTTCGCTCCCGAAAGGCCCTCTTCTCTAGAAAGGTTGTTTCATCAGCATTCCCCGCGGAGCGGCAGCAGCGCTTGTGGGGTTTGCAGTGGGATCTGGCGAAGGGATCGGAGACGAGCGAGTCTCTATCTCCGCCCTCTCTCATCAGATCCCATGACAGCTCCCCGAGATTGGAAGCCCGCCAGGCGGATACTTCCCCTCGGGCAACAGCATTGGCGCTTCTCTTGTCTTCCTCTGGGGAGGTTGACACAGGAAACGTCGAAGACGTTGTGCCCTCTCTTTCGTCCCAGTATGAGGAGCTTGTGGAGGTGGTCACTCAGGCCGTGGCCAAATTAAATCTTGTTTGGCCACCCGAGTGTCATGTCGAACCGCAGAAAGGCAAGTTGGATGAGCGCTTTCTGCGGTTTAAGACTCCATCTCCACATCGGAGCCTGCCTTTTTTACCCAACCTTCACACTGAGGTGTCAAAGTCGTGGGGAAAACCTTTCTCGGCCCGCCTCTTCGTCCCCTCTTTGGATTACTATGGTAATGTGATGGGGACGAGTGAGTGCGGTTACAGAGCGATGCCGCGTGTTGAACAGACGCTTGCGAGCTATCTGTCTCTGATGGCTCTGACCCTGCCCACCAAGCCATTGCGCACTTCGTCGACGCTGGTGGGCAAGGGGTACGCAGCAGCAGGTCAGGCTGGTTCATGTCTGCACACTATGGCGGTGTTGCAGGCATACCAGGCTGACCTGCTCAAAGAGTTAGATGAGGGCAAGGAATTTAGTGCGGAGGATATCACCGAAACTCCGAAAAAAAACGCTGATTTGTCTCTCCAGGAGACCGCCCGTGCCATCTGCCGGATCTGCGGACTGTTCTTCAGGCGAAGAGGTCTTTGGCCAAGAAGCCCTGAGGCCAGTGGCCCAGGGCTTATGAGGGTAGCCCCCACTGGGGAAGGATGGCGATCACCGCAGTACTCGGTGCTCGCCTCGCCCCGGTACCCTCAGGAGATCGATCTGCCAACCCTGCCACGTACGGTATTACAGGGCGCAGCGGTCTCCAGTGATCATATGTCTCAGTTCTTTCCACCCGGAGACGTAGCGGAGCTGAGATGTTCACCACCCCTTCGGGGGTCTGTGAAGCAGCTAGTTCGGTCGTTCCCTGCCGGGGTGCCGTTCCAGGGCGCCGAACTAGCCTTCCGATTACACCAGAGGCCAGTCTCGAGAGACTGGTTCCCTTAGTAGACTATTTTGCAGTGTGGAAACTACTGCCAAATGTGTCTCAGCGGGTCCTGTGCACTGTAGAAAGAGGCTACAGAATCCAGTTTGGTTCTCCTCCGCCTCGATTCAATGGGGTGAATTCCACAATGGTGGATCCGGAGCAGTAAATACTCTCTTAAGGAAGGAGGCCATCGAGGTGGTCCCTCCTCAGGAAAGAGAGTCTGGGTTCTACAGCCGGTACTTCATAGTTCCCAAGAAGGATGGAGGATTGCGTCCCATTTTAGATCCGCGTCAATTGAACCGCTCAGTCAGCAGACTGAAGTTCAAGATGCTCACACTCAGACAGGTCGTGTCACAAATCAGGTCTGAGGACCTAAAGGACGCATACTTTCATGTCTCCATCCTTCTTACTCACAGGAGGTTCCTGAGGTTTGATTTCAGGGGCAAAGCTTACCAGTATCTGAACGAGTGATTCTCACTCGTTCAGAGCGAAGGGCAGCTCGACATCGAGATGTTGTTCTCACTCATATGAAAGTGTTGGGGTTAAGACTGAACGCCAAGAAGAGTGTGCTTTCTCCATTACAGAGAACCACTTATCTTGGTGTGGTGTGGGATTCGACCACGATGCAGGCACGTATGTCCCCTGCTCGGATCGAGTCGATCCTCACGGAAGTCAGGGGAGTGAAGGAAGGCCAGTCACTCACTGTGAAGCAGTTTCAGAGACTGTTAGGTCTGATGGTAGCTGCATCCAATGTGATGCCTCTTGGCCTGCTGTACATGAGACTATTACAGTGGTGGCTCAAGACCCGCTTCGCATGATCAAGGTCACGCGGCAGTGCCTTAGTCATGTAGAGACAACCTTGGTTCTTGTCACAGGGCCCGGTGCTGGGAGCTCCATGTCGCCGCGTAACGCTAGTGACGGACGCGTCCCTCACCGGTTGGGGAGCGGTCATGAATGGCCACCATGCCCGTGGTCTGTGGAGCAGGCATCTTCTCGCCTGGCACATCAACCGGCTGGAGATGCTGGCTGTGTTTCAGGCTCTGAAACACTTTCTCCCAGACCTAAGAGGTCACCATGTGTTGGTGCGCACCGACAACACAGCAGTGGTCTCTTATATCAACCACCAAGGAGGTCTGCGGTCGCGCCCCCTGTACAGGCTGGCGCACCAGATCCTTGTGTGGTCCCAGGGAAAACTCCTCTCACTGAGGGCAGTTTACATCCCTAGGCATCTCAATGTGGGAGCAGAAATCCTGTCGAGACAGGGGCTGTGGCCTGGGGAATGGATGCTTCACACCGAGGTGGTGAAGCAGATCTGGAGAGTGTTTGGCCAGGCTCAGGTGGACCTCTTCGCTACTCAGGAGACAGCGCAATGTCCCCTCTGGTACTTTCTAGTTCATTCAGCTCCACTGAGGCTGGATGCCATGGTACAGACGTGGCCGAGGCTTCGTCTGTACGCCTTTCCCCCGATTGCTCTACTCCCCGGAGTTCTGGAGAGAGTGCGCCGGGACGGGGTCCGGCTCTTGCTAGTAGCCCCATTCTGGCCAGGCCGAATATGGTTCTCGGACCTGATTTCTCTCCTCAACGGCTCTCCATGGGAGATTTCCGTCAGGAGGGATCTCCTCTCACAGGCAGGAGGCACCTTGGTGCACCCCTGCCCGGAGTTATGGAAGTTGTGGGTGTGGCCCCTGAGGGGGCACAGCTCATAGCTTCCGGTCTCTCAACCGAGGTTGTGGAAACAATCCAGAGCTCCCTCTATGAGGAAACTGTACGTCCTGAAGTGGAGACTCTTCACTTCATGGTGCAGAGATTGCCAGAGATGGCCAAAGCCTTTTTGTACCCTCGTGTAGGGTACGTCCCCAAAGGCCTTTAGTCCTCCTCCCTTTCGGGAGCCTGACCATCAAAAGCTTAATTGTATGTGTCCAGTGCGAGCACTGGACGCATACGTCCACAGAGCTGCTCTGTGGAGAAGGGCGGACCAGTTGCTTGTTTGCTATGGTCCCCCTAAAAGAGGTCTCTCTGCTTCCAAGCAGACCCTCAGTCAGTGGATAGCGGATGCCATTAACATTGCCTACGAGTCCTCTGACCTCCCCTCGCCGATGGGAGTCAGGACTCATTCCACTAGGAGTGTGGCGGCCTCCAAGGCCTTCCTCGCAGGTGTCCCAATTCGGGACATCTGTAATGCTGCGGGATGGTCTACGCCCCTGACCTTTGTCAGGTTTTATGGCCTGGACATGCGGGCCACTCCAGGCTCTTCTGTCCTCTCGCCCTAGCTGTGCTCCGCAGGAATACACACTGGGCAGGGATTGGGAAGTCTGGCAGCGTGGATATCTCTTTCCGCTAGCGTCTTCGGACGCAGCTCGAGTTCCTGAAGAGGAACGTCTTAGGTTACGTATGCAACTCCAGTTCCTCAAGGGAACTAGACGCTGCATCCCGATGCCACACTTCCGGCATCCCTGCCAGCGCTTGCTTCTTTCCAGAGGCTGGTCATTACGTCACCTCGCCCGTGACGTCCCGCCCATCCATTGGACAGATTTCATTTGTATTCAGAGCCGGTTACGCTGAGGGCGTTCCCCCTAGCGTCTTCGGACGCAGATCAAGTTCCTGAAGAGGAATTGGGGTTACATACGTAACCTAAGACGTTTTGTCATTATAAGTATTTGAGCATACCCACCTTTAAATCTACTTTTCAAGTACATATTTCAATAAAAAATGCTCAAGTAAATGTAACAGTAAATGTAGGAAGTTGTTACCCATCTCTGATGAAGTATCATCTTTTCGACATACAGACAGTACTTTGACACAGTCACCTCTGATAAAACAATGCTTTAGATTATAATGTATAAACTTGTATTTTCTGTAAAGCTACACTGAAGCAACATGTACTGTGAAAAGATATATATATATATATATATAATAAATGTGAACTGAAATGAATTATGATTTGACAATGTGATCTCACGAGTATTTGTGTATATTTACCTAAACTCTGGTTTTACACATACATTTACTTACCTTGTCATATACATACATTTACATTTAGTCATTTAGCAGACACTTTTATCCAAAGTGACTTACAAATGAGGACAATTGAAGCAATCAAAATAATTTTATCTATGAAAATATGATCAAAATCCAGCTTGCAAAATAAACTTGTGCACAGAATGTATCGGTGCAGGTGGTTTATTTGAAATGACAGTACGACTTACTGAATCATACACTGAATACATACAATATTGAAATATTGACAAGACAAAAACCTAAATTATTTACATGTATGAACATGTATGAACAACTTTATAGATGTAAAAATGTGTACGAACTCCAGTTAATGAATATTAAAATCATGGCATTAATGTTTTGATTCTATTCTACTACTATTCTACTAATTACTATCATGCCAGTTAATGTTTTAAGTAATCTAATGACAACATTTCGCTCTGTGACTTCTGTTGCAAACTTTAACACCTTAACATAAATAATACTTCTGTAATCGTTTAATCGTTATTTATCATGTGGCATTCATTTTATTTGTCATGAGACACAAAAGGCATCAATTTGATCTTCATTCAATCCATACGATTGTGAGGAACTATTATACAGTACTAGGGAGAGCTGAAATGCATCATTTGGGATACATTTGATGCAACTTTATATAGATATATATTCCACATTTTAGTTGTAAAAACATACAAATGTTTACATTTAAATATAGCCAACATCTATCCCAAAACCCTTTTTTTTTTAGTGTAGAATAAACCGGTAAATAATGATCTATCTGAAAATGCTGTTAATATAGATTAATAGCTGATAAGAAGTCCTGTACCTGCATTACGATCCACTGCTTTTATGCGTGCCAGTGTTGCTGCTGAAGGCCCTGTAAAACTTGTTTGTTTCATCGCCATCATGTAGGTTTGGATGTAGATCATGTAGGTGAGTGACACCTCTTTTATATCCAATGGACAAAGAGGCTGGTCTTGTGCTGCCCGTCGTGATTGGCTGAACTAACCAATAGGGCAGTTACAGTTATGGAGGCCCAGCCTCCACACATATATAAAGAAGTGAAAAGAAACATTGTTTACAAATATACACAGTGCAATACCTTTATAGTGGTGCAAATATAGTATAGCCATATATAGACATGTTCTATAATGAAAGGCAACATTGTTTATTTTAAGGAGATGTTGTATTGAATAAAGTCTTCTTTTCTTTCTTTCTTTCTTTTTTCCTTCCTTCCTTCCACTGTTTTGATTGTGGGATCGAAATGACACTGTGGGTGTGAGTTTGTACAAAAATAAATACCCTTCAGCTGTATTTCAAACTGAAATTGTAAGGCAAGGGTGTTACAAAGGTGGCAATACTAATGTGTTCGGAAACACTGTACAATCGTATATTGTTAAATAACATGACCATCATTTTACATTTTCTGTGTCCTCTGATTATTTAACATTTACAGTTGCTCACATTGTACACAAAACACCTCAGGCACCTATCTTCACGCCATGTGGCATTGCACCCCAGTTAAAGAATTTTGGGAAAACGTTACTGAGTCACTATCCAATCTTATCTCCCTCCCTCTGTGTATTAGGTGACATATCCATAATCAACTCAAACGATACAGATAGTAAATTACTCCTAGTGGCTCTAACTATCGCCAAGAAAACTATCCTCATGAACTGGAAATCAAGGAACACCATACATATTACATGTTGGAAAAACTTACTATTAGAGTACATCTCCATGGAAAACCTGTAAACTTCCACTCAAAATAATACAATAGAATTACACCCCTCTTTGTTATCTCTCATAACCTTCCATCAATCATGAATCCGTTGACCCTCTTTGTCTGAAGCCATCCACAACAACACACCATTCATCAATATCTACACAAGATTTGTGGGAGGGGGGTTAGGAGGAGGAGGCAACAATGGCTAATATCAAACTAAATGAAAACTTATGAAAGATTAACTTGTTCATTTTATTATTATTATTATTTATTTATTTTCTTTCCCTATCCTTTCTTTATCTCTTTCTGTTCTCCTCACTTTCGTAGCGTTTTTTTATTTATATATATATATATATATATTTTTTTTTAATTATTATTATTTATTTATTTTCCTTCCTTTTTCCTCTCTCTCTCTCTCTCTCTCTCTCTCTCTCTCTCTCTCTCTCTCTCCTTTCTCTTCTTTTTTTTCTCTCTTTCTATTTTCATGCCTCTGGGCTTCGGTTGGCTGTGGCATCTCAGATCCTGCCCTGTGTGGTTTGGTTTAGTGGTTGGTGGGTGTGCTGTGGGGCCGGGAACCTCGTGCCTCCAACCTGTACCAGCTTTGCCCTGGTTTTCTTGCCTCTGGCAGGTTCGGCACTACATGCCTTGCTTATTTTAATGTATCACTAGACGATATACACACATCTATTGTAAAATAAGTAAAGGAAAAGAAAAGGGGAAAAATGCATTTTTTTAATGCATCATACACTCATATACATATGTAGGGTAAGCGTGGCATGTGAGTGGCGGCCAGGGGTGGGTCTTTGGGCCTTGTGCCCCGCAGCACCTCTCCTTGATGGCTCGTTATTGGCATAATTTATGCCTTACGCACGGAGGGCCCAGGGGCAGCCTTAAAATATCTTTCTATTTATAGCTTTATTACTATTATTACTATTATTATTTCATCATTACTATTACTAACATTATTATTTTTATTATTATTATTATTATTACTATTTGTCCTCCTCCTGATTCCCCAACCACCCCCTCTCTCGGATGAATACGTTTATTATCGTTATTGCTGCTACTATCACTATTATTACTTATCACCTTCCTCATCCTCCATCCTCTAATTTTTGTTATTAATGCTATTATTATTATTATTATTATTACTGTTATCATTACTATTGTTTTTTTGCTATTGTTATGTCTGTTGTACTTTCTTTTATTTATATACTTCCACCCTCAACATCCAGTCACACTTACGCAAACACACACACACACACACACACACACACACACACACACACACACACACACACACACATACTCACTCACAAAAATCATGTTGGCTGTCATGTATGTTTTTGTTGACCTTGGTTATTTTGTATTTGATTTGTTACCTGTAAATAGGATGTTTGTTTGCATAATAATAATAAAAACATTTACAGTTGAAGTCAACAGTTTACATACACCTTGCAGAATCTGCAAAATGTTCATTATTTTACCAAAATAAGAGGGATCATACATACTCCCGGCTCTTAATGTATGTTTTTTTCCTTCTGGAGCATCAGTGAGTGTTTGAACCTTCTGTAATAGTGTAATGTGTGTCCTTCAGTTGTCCTCAGTGTGAAAAGATGGATCTCAAAATCATACAGTTATTGTTGGAAAGGGTTCAAATACATAAAAATGCTGGAAAACCAAAGAATTTGTGGGACCTGAAGGATTTTTCTAAAGAACAGCAGGCAGTTTAACTGTTCAGGACAAACAAGGGACTCATGAACAACTATCACTAAACAAAATAAACAGCTGTGGAAAGAGCTCTGAACCGGTTCAAGGAACGAAAACGAAAACCAGAAACGAATGAAATTTTGACTTGAACAGAACTGGAAACAGAAACTAAATCAAATTTTATAGTTGAAAATTTGCAGAAAACGAAATTACAGAATTGAAAATTTGAAATGGCCATTAACCGGTTAATAACGTTATTTTATCGTTCCATATAATATTTGAAATTTGCTGTCAATCAATCAGGAATTCAAATCAGGGTTCCCACGCTTCTTGAAAGTACTTGAAAGTACTTGAATTTTAGACGTATGGATTCAAGGTCTGGAAAGTTCTTGAAAACAAACATAGATCCTTGAAAGTGCTTGAAAAAAATTGTCCTATATGTGCTGCTGTCAAAAACAGAACGAATCAGCACTAATGATTGTGGGGGATTGAGATGGAGTAGCATGAAAAAAAAAAAGCCTAGAGCCCTGCATGGGACAGTTTTCTTAAGCCCACTTGCGTTGAATTTCTGACCATTACCTCCGAGCGTTCTCGCAATGTGTGTGTCCCGCTCCCACAAACAATCTAATATTGCATATAATTTTCGCACATCAGGGAGCCACTATCAATATGCGGGGTATTTAAATATGCAAATCTCGCGGTGGTGGGAGGTTTTACCTTTACCGCGAGGGATCCCAATCCCAATATCTAGTGCATGAACCTATGGAGAAGCAGTGCTAATTAACAGGCCTAATGCCAGGAAAGTGCAAATTCAATGATTCTTGGCTCAGTATTGACCTATATAAGAACTGGTTACTGAAAGTTCCAACAGATGTACATTTAGCAAGATGTACAATTTGCAAGAAAAACTTACAATTGGATTGCATGGGGGAGTCGGCACTGAAGAGCCACGCAAAAGGCAGAGGACATCAACAGCCAAGGAAGAGTCAAGCGAACAGTAAATATAATCTCATACAGTTTAACATATGTTTAATATACAGTTTAATATTATGTTAGTGTGACTTTAATGCATTTACTAAGCGTTTACTTTATAATTGCTTTCTAGATGTGTGCAAATGTGTGCATAATTTTTTATATATTTATATATTTTTATATATGTTTTTTTAGTATCTCGAACTTTCCCGAACAGCGTTTTGCACTCAACAATGGGCGTATAGCGCCCTCAGGCGACCGTTGATTATACTAGATAAATACGTTACCTGCAGATTTTTTTTTTTTTTTTTTTTTGCCAATTACCTTATCCATATCTCTTCACTCAGTTGCAAAATTTATTCATAATATTATCTCTATATATTGATGTTTTTAATCAAGTAATGATTAAAAAAAGGAAAACTAAAACTAGTGTGAAATAATTGTTAAAAGTAGGGATAAGAAAGCTGCAAACTGTGTCTCTCATTCCAGCTTGCTTACTCTCTCGTACATTCTGTTAGCCCTCTTTGCTCATAATATATATATATATTAATACTGTGTGAATACTGGAAAGTATTCAGACCCCCTTAAATTTTTCACTCTTTGTTATATTGCAGCCATTTGCTAAAATCATTTAAGTTCATTTTTTTTCCTCATTTATGTACACACAGCACCCCATATTGACAGAAAAACACAGAATTGTTGACATTTTTGCAGATTTATTCAAAAAGAAAAACTGAAATATCACATGGTCCTAAGTATTCAGACCCTTTGCTGTGACACTCATATATTTAACTCAGGTGCTGTCCATTTCTTCTGATCATCCTTGAGATGGTTCTACACCTTCATTTGAGTCCAGCTGTGTTTGATTATACTGATTGGACTTGATTAGGAAAGCCACACACCTGTCTATATAAGACCGTACAGCTCACAGTGCATGTCAGAGCAAATGAGAATCATGAGGTCAAAGGAACTGCCTGAAGAGCTCAGAGACAGAATTGTGGCAAGTCACAGATCTGGCCAAGTTTACAAAAACATTTCTGCTGCACTTAAGGTTCCTAAGAGCACAATGGCCTCCATAATCCTTAAAGACGTTTGGGACGACCAGAACCCTTCCTAGAGCTGGCCGTCCGGCCAAACTGAACTATCGGGGGAGAAGAGTCTTGGTGAGAGTGGTAAAGAAGAACCCAAAGATCACCGTGGCTGAGCTCCAGAGATGCAGTCGGGAGATGGGAGAAAGTTGTAGAAAATCAACCATCACTGCAGTCCTCCACCAGTCGGGGCTTTATGGCAGAGTGGCCTGACGGAAGCCTTTCCTCAGTGCAAGACACATGAAAGCCCGCATGGAGTTTGCTAAAAAAAACACCTGAATAAGATTCTCTGGTCTGATGAGACCAAGATAGAACTTTTTGGCCTTAATTCTAAGCGGTATGTGTGGAGAAAACCAGGCACTGTTCATCACCTGTCCAATACAGTCCCAACAGTGAAGCATGGTGGTGGCAGCATCATGCTGTGGGGGTCTTTTTCAGCTGCAGGGACAGGAATCGAGGGAAAGATGAATGCGGCCAAGTACAGGGATATCCTGGATGAAAACCTTCTCCAGAGTGCTCAGGACCTCAGACTGGGCCGAAGGTTTACCTTCCAACAAGACAATGACCCTAAGCACACAGCTAAAATAACGAAGGAGTGGCTTCACAACAACTCCGTGACTGTTCTTGAATGGCCCAGCCAGAGCCCTGACTTAAACCCAACTGAGCATCTCTGGAGAGACCTAAAAATGGCTGTCCACCCACGTTTACCATCCAACCTGACAGAACTGGAGAGGATCTGCAAGGAGGAATGGCAGAGGATCCCCAAATCCAGGTGTTAAAAACTTGTTGCATCTTTCCCAAAAAGACTCATGGCTGTATTAGATCAAAAGGGTGCTTCTACTAAATACTGAGCAAAGGGTCTGAATACTTAGGACCATGTGATATTTCAGTTTTTCTTTTTTAATAAATCTGCAAAAATGCCAACAATTCTGTGTTTTAATGTTAATATGGGGTGCTGTGTGTACATTAAAGAACAGAACACAGGTAAAGAAGGGCTCTATTACTGTTTTGAATGGCAGTAACAAATTTTCCTTTAGCGTCTTTATTGTTTTCTTTGGAAAGTATTATAGTTGAATTATTGTTCCAAATGCATTTCAACTAATAACCTTTACATAAAAATAAAATAAAAAAAATGTTTTATTGTCGGGTGACAACAAGTAGACTAGTGTGTTTATACATTCAGTGTTTTAGAACACCTCTAGTTCTGAAGTTAGTTCCAGCATCTATTTGTTATAGAACGGTTCCATGTAGGTTTCAAAAGCACTCATATGTTATGTTTTTTTTCACAGCTATAAATATTCAACAGTTTATGCCAGTGCAACAACCTACCACAATAGCCTCAACACTACATAAAAAACGTTCTGCATTTGCTGACTTCTGGAAAATGTGCCGTCAACTCCTGCTGCTGTCTCATGGTCAAGGGACAGTTGAGAGGGGGGTTCTCTGTCAACCGAAAGATTGAAATGGAGAACCTTGTAGAGGATACATACAGAGCTCAGAGAATGATTGTCGATCATCTCTGGGTTGTAGGAGGAATCGAAAATGTGGCAGTTGACAAAGAACTGCTACTATCTGTATTGTGTCCAAGACAGAGATACATAGCCAGCTTGGAGGAGGAGAAGAAAAAGAAAGAAGAAACACAAGCAAAGAATCAAAAAAGAAAAGCACTGTTTGAAGAAATTGAGGAGCTTCAATCAAAGAGAAAAAGGCTGGAGAGTGACATGCAGGCTCTTGTTGAATCAGCTGACAAATATGCTTTGGAGGTTTTGAGAAGCTGCGTGTTTGAGCAGCTGCATCCCTCTAGGTCAAAGATGAAAAAAATGGGATTTACAATAAGAAGTGATATGCAAAATAATTTTGTAACATTTTGCAACATTTAACAACTTTTTATTCATGTTAAAAATTTAGAAATTCTTAATATAAAAACTCTTCAATTTAAATCTTGTACAAGAACTACAGTAAAAACAGTTTAATGCATATTTTATCAATATTTCATAAACTGCATTTGAATATTACCAGTATTGAATTCAATGGATTTCTTTAAAGTCCTTTGAACACCACTGTTTAAAACGGTCTAAATCACTATTACGCTGACATTTATTATGTAAATATTAAGTGTAAGTGAAATGTTAAGTACAGTAAGGACTTTCATGACACTACATATGCTGGGGGTGTGAATTTCAAAGGTGCTTGATTTAAAATAAATGGTGCTTTAAAAAATCCTTGAAAGTCCTTGAATCTGGTGTTCATGAAAGAGTGTCTTGTCAAAACCCTGTCAAATAGTATGGCCTATGCAAATGTGACGCTGATGCATCCAGCGAGTGAAATGCCCGCGCGCTCAGCTGTGAACTCTTCATAGGTAAGTCGTAGTTTATCCGAGGATAGAGGATAGTGTAAGATGGATTCAACAGATCTTACACACCTGCAGCGCTTCTGTGAATGGAGAAAACAGAATAAAACTATAGGCTTACATAAAAAGGAATGCCTATACACTAAATATATTTAACTTAAATCATTGACAGATTAATGAAACGAAAGGGGAAAAAATGCTGGGTTAGGCCTACGGTTCATTGTGACGAGTTCCAAAGTTCTCGGAAAGGAAAACGAAATGGCAGAAATTAGTTTTCTTTATTTTGCAAAAGCTTTACAGTTTTATTTATTTTACAGTTATATTTGTTTTGAAAAGCTTGACAGTTTTAAATGATATCTTGCATCAGCAGGCTATAACCAACCAGCGTTGGTATGGCCATATCGCACTGGCACATCAAGCCAGACACAACATATTTTTGCGACATTGCAGCCAGGTCATTATCAAAATAAAATACAGTTAAAGAAATGTATAAAAAGTTACAGTGTTCTGTTGTCCGATCTGTTGCGTTCAGCGTGACCACTGCCTGTCATGAGTCCGGGTCCGCAATGATCCCTCTCACCACCAGAGGTCGCCACTTCCCGTCTTCCCGGACTCAATTGCAATTACTCCACACACCTGCCACTCATCACACTCCCAGCTGTTCTCCATCACAATGGACTATTTATACACCTCACTCCCGCTACTCTGTCTGGTAGTATTATATTGTTATTTGTGATCGAGTTTCCTGTTTTATGTTGCTGTGGACACACGCACTGTGTTGCCGACTGTTGTGTCCCGTTCCGTAACTTGTTTTGTTTTTTGCCTTGTTGGCTTTTCTGTTTAGTATTAAAGTGTTTTTTCCCTGCATCTGGACCCAGTCCTTGTTCTTGCCGTGACAGAATACTACCAGCACACATGGGTCCAGCAGGGAAGTTCCTCGATATCCGGCAGGGAGACCGGACTATCGAGGATTATGCCGGGAACTTCGTGGGAATGGCTCGCCAGTCGGCGACAGAGAAGACCTGCCTCATGGTCATCTTCTGGGGAGGCCTGGCTGACCCCTTTAAATCCATGATGCCATACTGGGCCCCAGAGGAATCGCTGGAAGACTACATTAACCTGGCTCTGCAGTCGAGCGGCTCAGCTTTCAGGGTGGAGTTAGCTGCGGAGCCCGCTCCTGAAGCGGCGATCAAAGGGGCGTCAAAGGCCTCGTCTGCCGCACCCAGTACCTCCAGCCCGCTCCCAGAGCGTCCCGGGCTGATACGCAGCGTGCAGGAACCCCCGCTGATGTCATTGCGAGCGGCGTGGTTTGCTCGTGGTCCTCCCGAAGCGGCGGTGTCCGCTCACGAGGTTCCCGAAGCGGCGGTGTGCACTCACGGTGTTCCCGAAACGGCGGTGTCCGCTCACGAGATTCCCGAAGCGGCGGTGCCCGCTCACGATCCTCCCGAAGCGGCGGGGTCCGCACGCAAAGTTCCCGAAGCAGCGGTGGCCGCTCACAAGGTTCCTGAGGCGGTGGTGCCCACTCACAAGTCTCCCGAAGCGGCGGTGGCCGCTCACAAGGTTCCCGAGGCGGCGGTGTCCGCACACAAGGATCCCGAAGCGGCGGTGTCTGCACACAAGGTTCCCGAGGCGGCGGTGTCCGCACACAATGATCCCGAAGCGGCGGTGTCCGCTGAGCTTTTCTCAGAGGGGGCGGAGCTCATCTCAGGCCTTTCCGAGGTGGCAATGCCCGTTCACGATCCTCCCGAGGCGGCGGTGTCCGCACACAAGGTTCCCGAGGCGGCGGTGTCCGCACACAGGGTTCCCGAGGCGGCGGTAGCCGTTCACGATTGTCCCGAAACGGCGGTAGCCGTTCACGATCGTCCCGAAGCGGCAGTGGCCGCTTATGATCGTCCCGAAGCGGCGGTTCCCACTTACAAGGCTCCCGCGCCCGCTCATAAAGCTCCCAAAGCGGTGATGTCCGCTGAGCTTTTCTTCGAGGGGGCGGGGCTCATCTCAGGCCTTCTCGAGGCGGCGGGGCCCACTCGCGGAGCTCCCGAAGCGGCGGTTCCCGCTCACAAAGCTCCCGAAGCGACGGTGTCCGCTCGCGATCGTCCCGAAGTGCCGGTGCCCGCTCACGAGGTTCCCGAAGCGGCGGTGTCCGCTCACGAGGTTCCCGAAGCGGCGTTGTCCGCTCACGGTCGTCCAGAAGCGGTGGTGGCTGCACACAAATCTCCCGAAGCGGCGGTGGGCGCTCACGAGGTTCCCGAAGCGGCGGTGTCCGCTCACGAGGTTCCCGAAGCGGCGTTGTCCGCTCACGGTCGTCCAGAAGCGGCGGTGGCCGCACACAAATCTCCCGAAGCGGCGGTGGCCGCTCACGAGGTTCCCGAAGCGGCGTTGTCCGCTCACGATCATCCAGAAGCGGCGGTGGCCGCACACAAATCTCCCGAAGCGGCGGTGGCCGCTCACGAGGTTCCCAAAGTGGCGGGGGCCGCACGCAAAGCTCCCGAGGCGGCGGGGCCTGCTCACGAATTCCTAGAATCGGCGGTGCCTGCTCACGTTCTTCCCGAAGTGGCGGTGCCCACTCGCGTTCCTCACAAATTCCCCGAGGCGGCGATGGCCGCTCACAAAGCTCCCGAAGCGGCGGTTCCCGCTCACAAAGCTCCCGAAGCGGCGGTGTCCGCACACAAATCTCCCGAAGCGGCGGTGGCCGCTCACGAGGTTCCCGAAGCGGCGTTGTCCGCTCACGATCATCCAGAAGCGGCGGTGGCCGCACACAAATCTCCCGAAGCGGCGGTGGCCGCTCACGAGGTTCCCGAAGCGGCGGTGCCCGCTCACAAGGCTCCCGAAGCGGCGGTGCCCGCTCACAAGGCTCCCAAAGCGGCGGTGCCCGCTCACGATCGTCCCGAAGCGGCGGTGCCCGCTCACAAGGCTCCCGAAGCGGCGATGGCCGCTCACGATTGTCCCGAAGCGGCGTTGCCCGCACACAAAGCTCCCGAAGCGGCGGTGCCCGCTCACGATCCTCTCGAGGCGGCGGTGCCCGCTCACAAAACTCCCGAAGCGGCGGTGCCCGCTCACGAACCTCTCGAGGCGGCGGTGCCCGCTCACAGTTCCTCCGAGGCGGCGGTGCCTGCTCACGAACCTCTCGAGGCGACGGTGCCCGCTCACAGTTCCTCCGAGGCGGCAGTGCCCGCTCACGAACCTCCCGAGGCGGCGGGGCCCGCTCACAATCCTCCCGAGGCGGCGGTGTCCGCTCACAAGGTCCCTGAGGTGGCGGTTCCCGCTCACGAACCTCTCGAGGTGGCGGTTCCCGCTCACGAACCTCTCGAGGCGGCGGTGCCCGCTCACGAACCTCTCGAGGCGGCGGTGCCCACTCACAATTCCTCCGAGGCGGCGGTGCCCGCTCACGAACCTCTCGAGGCGGCGGTGCCCGCTCACAGTTCCTCCGAGGCGGCGGTGCCCGCTCACAGTTCCTCCGAGGCGGCGGTGCCCGCTCACAGTTCCTCCGAGGCGGCGGTGCCCGCTCACAGTTCCTCCAACGTGGCGTTTCCCGCTCACGAACCTCTCGAGGCGGCGGTCCCCGCTACGGTGTGGCCGCTGGTTCTGCCCTGGGTCCCCATCCCGCCGGCGCTGCCTCAGTCTCCAGGTCCCCCTCCAGCGCACGGACCTGGCCCTCCCCCATCCCTCCCCTTCTCCTGCTCCGTTCTCGCCTTGCCATCCCCTTGTTGGGTTCTTTGGAACGTCTGGAATCCGTTCCTTAGAGGGGGGGTCCTGTCATGAGTCCGGGTCCGCAATGATCCCTCTCACCACCAGAGGTCGCCACTTCCCGTCTTCCCGGACTCAACTGCAATTACTCCACACACCTGCCACTCATCACACTCCCAGCTGTTCTCCATCACAATGGACTATTTATACACCTCACTCCCGCTACTCTGTCTGGTAGTATTATATTGTTATTTGTGATCGAGTTTCCTGTTTTATGTTGCTGTGGACACACGCACTGTGTTGCCGACTGTTGTGTCCCATTCCGTAACTTGTTTTGTTTTTTGCCTTGTTGGCTTTTCTGTTTAGTATTAAAGTGTTTTTTCCCTGCATCTGGACCCAGTCCTTGTTCTTGCCGTGACACCGCCTCACTGTGCTGATATAGGCTAGCCGAGGACGATGTTCATTTTAACCTTATTAACCTTTATTTTTTCTACTCGAACCGGTTTCGGAATGCTAATAGAATACAGAGGAACGCAGGAACAGAAACGTTAAAATATCGATTCTGCTCGGAGTGAACCGATTGGCTTTTTTGTTTTTTGTTTTCAAGCCCTGGCTGTGGATCATTCAGGTAACAACACAGTATTAAGAATCAAGGGGATGTAAACTTTTGAACCAGGTCATTTTTGTAAATTCAATTATTATTGTCTCTTGTGGACTATATGTAAACATCTTTTATGTGAAATATCTTATTCAGGTCAGTACTAAATAAACAACAATATGCATTTTGTATTGTCCCTCTTGGTACAATACAAAATGCAAAATGCAATGCATTGAATACAACCTGAATTTCGGAAATGTTGGGACATTTTTTAAATTTGAATAAAATGAAAACTAAAATACTTTCAAAACACATGAGCCAATAATGAATTGTATGTTGTGACTTACTAACATGTACTTAAAGTTGTCATGATTCACATTTATTCATGTGATTGTCATCGTAGTTAAGGTTAGTTCTTTATTAAGGTGACTATTATTTATCATCTGTGGTTTTTCTGTATCAATAGCCTCCATTCAATATTTCCCAGGTTGTGAAAGTTAATTTGAAACCTTTCATAATCATCTACTGATTTTCTTGTTGCAAACATGAATGACTCTCTTTCTATGGAACTGAAAACATTAGTTGTATTTCTGTGTGAAATCTACTTTTTACATTTCCACAAAAAAAATGCAGAGGTATTGGCAAAGACACGTGACCTCTTTGTTCATTTCATGTGTCATTTGCCTTGAAGGTTTGACATTCCTAGAGGTGTATAGACAAGTCTAAAGTCAGAAAATGCTTTATTAACAGGTATGCCCAGGTGGAAAAGACGTAGTATTAAATGTATTAAAAATATACTTGAAATTCAAGTAGTATGTTTATAATACATTTGTATTCCCAACATGCTTATTTGAAATGCATTAAAAATATACTGAATTGCATTTTAATATATTTCTAAAAAGTATACTTGAAGTACTTTTGTATTAAATATATGCTTAGTTTCACTTTTAAGGAATATACTAAACTTAAGCATACTTTTATTGACGTTTTAGTGTATTTACAGAAAACACACTTGTATATTTTATGTCTACTTTGCGTAAGAACATAACTGATGTGATTACACTTTGAAAGAAAAACAAAATGATTACACTTTTAGTGGGTTTTTAATGTACTTTATAACCATGTGTAGGCCTACTGCAATTTATTTTAAATATTTATGTATTTATAATTTTAATATTTGGAAAAGTATGATATTTGAAAAAACAAAAACATTTTTAACATTTACAATGTACAAACGTTTGTCAACTATTATGAAGCATTGCAATACTTAAAATATGTTGTTTAATATGTTGTTCAGTTTTACTTGAAACGTTATACTTTGGTTGATTAGGCTGTTGTCCATTACGTGATACATTAATTGTAATAAGCTACTGAAATTCCCACAAGGATTTCAACATCATATCTGAAATGCTTTAAATCTTGCATTTACTTGTGTTTAAATTCAAACAACACACTGACTGAAACTGATTGGTTTCAGGGTCATTGAACGGCTCTGATTGGTTCGTATGATAACGAGCTCGCAACAGCAAGCTTCGTAAATCAAATATGATGTGCGTGCAAATGTCCCTTGAATGTGAATATGTCTAAATTTAAACAGTTATATTATATAGAGAGATCCTGTATCTTTTGAGCATTTGGAGGAAACCACGCAATTCATATGGATTACTTTGGCAATGTTTTTTTTTTTTTTTTTGCGATGAACATTTTTAAACGTGAAGATCGTCTTTCATCGGAGGGACATACATATTTCATTTAAATATCTCCGCTTTTCTTCTGAAGATGAACGAAAGTCTTAGATGGTTTGGAGCATCTTAAGGGTGAGTGATGATATAATTCAAATTGAATCAGGCCTAATGGAGGGTGATTCAGTCAATCTTGGAAGAAAAACGTTAGCAATGTGTCCATTCCAGGTGGCAAATTTGTCATTCAGTCATTCATTCTGTTTTTTTGGATGACTAACTTATTTTATTTTTTAATCGTGGCAACAGAGGTGAAGAGAGTGTATGTTAGCATTACCACAACATACATATTCATATGAAATACCCTAGGTTAAAATAAACCACAATTATCAACATACCCTGTAATACTCACAGGTTGCTTTATTGAAATAATTTGTTATCAAATAATATCAGTGAGTTTGTACTTGAGCTCTGCTCACTGTAAGTGCTGTTGTTGGGCTTCTAATCATATGTTCAGTGTAACTCATAGAGTGCTGTACAGTGACGACAGACAAGAGGATAAGAATGGACAATCATATGTCAAGCTTGATGAGGATATTGTCAAAAGATAAACTAAATTCTAATGAATATCAATGCAAATTATTATACATCAAGGATGCAAATCTGTTATTGGCTGATTTTATATAAATTCTTTTTCCCTTTCACAGATCCTGTGATAAAGCAGTCTTCAAATACTACAGTGTCTGAATTGCAAGCCCTTAGTTGCAGAACATGCAAGTCGTACTCAAAGAAGTGAGCTCGTCCCACCGGCTCCCCCTTGGTCAGTCTTCACTCTACTTCTGCCACAGACTTGCAGGCCGTCTGCTGCGCTCCAACCCTCCGCCTCTCTGGCTGTAGTGGGTTTTTCCCGTCGGGTACTCCGCGGTCCTCAGTCACACCGGCATCACTCCAGTCCTCGGGTACTCTGGCTCCACCAATGATACTCGTCCCTGCGGCTGTGCCCAGGTCTCCGGGAACCTCCATCGGCCCTCCGTCTGCGCCTTCGGCTCCACCGGCTCTGTCTCCATCGGTCGGACCCCAGATGTCGGCAGCCACACCATCTACATCTTGGCTCCTCGCTCCCTCGACTCTGCCGTGTTGTCAGCATTGGGATGCTCTGGGTCTGTGGCATGTGTCAAACACCATCTAAGCCACCAGGGCATCATCATCATCCTCCCATCACCATCCCTTCACCACATCCTGCCATCATCCCACACCTTTGCCTCTCACCATCCCTACACCATCTCCTCGTCCACCTCCATCCCTCCCTATTCTGTTGCTAGAACTTTATCATCTTCATTCTTTGCACACACACACACCTATTCACCTCTGCACTATTTTTCAGTAAATTTTTATTTTTTCTTCAGAAAAATGCATTGTAATTGTTATTTATTCATTGATGTAAAATTCTGTACTTTTCAGTAATACAGGTATAACTGAAATGTTCTACAAATTGATAAGATAGCTCTGCCATAGCATTTCAGTCTTTTTTCATTTATTATAATGTTTTTTGTATAATGTTTTAAAATGTACTTGAGTGTAGTAATACAAATATACTATAAACATACTTGTATTTCAAGTGCATTTTTTCACCAAGGTATATATGCTGCTGTACTTTTTTTTTAATGTACTTTATGCATATTTGTAATGTACCCAACAGTATAGTACATTAAAGTTTTCTAGATATCAAAGTGTGTACCTGTGTATATACTGAAAAAAGCAGCTTTATAATATACTAGTAGTGTAATGCGAATGCATTTCTAATGAGCTGAAATACAATTGAAATGTACTTGAAGTACATTAAAAAGACACTTCAAATACACTCTAACTGTAGTTCATGAAGTATAAAAAATACATTTTAAATGTATTTTAAGAAATACACTTTAATTGCACTAAATATACTTAAAGTGGTTCCATTTTAACACAATTTCAATATTAAATATATTGCAAATATATATATTGAAGTTAAACATATCTTTAAATACACTTAATATACTTAAAGTTGTTTCAAAATAACACATTTAATATGCACTTAATACAGTATAGTTTTAATATATTAAGTGTGTCTGAAAAATAACAATTTAAATATATTTCTTTTTCACCTGGGTGTTTACACACATAACGAATTTGACTTGACAACAGGAGCTTCAAGTGCAGAAGAAAGTACAGATATAGTACAAACATACATGATAGTGCAGACATGCATAGAATTACACAGTAGAGATGGACTCTTTATAACACTAATAAAAAAAACTGTAGCATTTGGACCAATCAGACAATTTTGCATTTGATTTAACAAATCAATTAGTTATTAGATTAACAAATGGTCACAGACCCCTCACCCAATACACATACCCGGTGCCAGTATGACTGTCAAGGACTTCAGGCCCCTGGTCCCATGGCAACCCATCAGTTAACACTAGTTTTATTGCTCAAAGGAATGCAAATGGCCGAGCAATCCCCTAGACATTATGCCATAAAATGGACTCTTCTCTAATTAATTCATAGAAAAACCTTTCTTTAAATGAACACACATATCATTAGGTCATTGTGTATATTATTACTGTTCTTGTATATGTTTTTGTGTATTGTGTATTGTATACTGTTTGATGCATGCTTATAATAGATCACTAGTTAATATCACTCTAACTGTAATATGTTTGGTCTCTATCAATTCGTCTTCGGATGATCTAAGTGAGAGTGAATATTACATGTTGATACCTATGCAACATATTAATGTCCTAAGAATCTTTAATAGTTTGTATAATAACTTCCAATCCAACCCCTTTGCAAATTACCATGCTCTCAGACAAAGAGTTTTCTTGTCTACAGCATTTGCAGTAGAACCATTACAAAATAACCCATGTTTTTTTCCTACAGTGTTAACTACAGATTTATTTATTTCTTACTCTTAAAAAATAGGGCTCAATAAAATAATCATAACTAATCTCATGATTTCTGAAAATGAAACAATCAAATTTGGCAAATGTGTTGTCAGTTATTACAAAAAATTACACTTAAAAAATGGTTCTTTCGCAGGGTGTATGGTTCCATGAAGAACCTTTAATATCCAAAAGAACCTATCCATTGCACAAAAGGTTCTTTGTAGCACAAAAGGTTCTTTAGACTATTTAATGGTTCTTCACAATCAACATTTTGTAAATATTTTTTTCTGGAAAGTGAGATCAAGTGTGTTACAAGTTCCAAATTATGTAGTAAGGAGACTCACAGGAAAGAGACGAAATGAAATAGTAGTTAGACAAATAAAAGAAAAATATTAGTGATGTATCATTCATGAACCATTCAATTTGAACAAATCTTTAATATGACTCGGAAATACTGAGTTGACTCAGCAAGGGATGCATTTATTTAGAGTTGACTGTGCATGCGTAACATCCTATTGGTTTTTTACAGGAAACAGAAATAATTTGTAAGGGTTTTATACATAAATATAATTTAATTTAGCTCAAAGGGAATCATTAATGATTTTATAGGGAATTTGAACAGAATCACTGTTTTGCGGCTGATCACTGAATCGAGCCGTATAACATTAATTCTGCCCTGGATATTAAAATCCAAAATATAGTGAAAACACTATTAATAAGCACAGTAACAAGATCGGCAGATTAAGACATTAACTTGTAAGCACAAAACACAAGATACTTCTCTTTTCAATATAAATAAGACTTTATTTATATAAACCTAAGACATAAACTAATCTAACATGAACACACGCATTCACACATTCACACGTTGCAGAAAAAGAGAAAGGATGAGTTTAGAGAATGAGAATGTGAAATCCCAAGTTTACAGCAATATGTGCTATTGCATAGACCTGAACAACCATCAATCACTTAATTAACCCTCGCGTTGAGTTTCTCAATGAGGCTAAAATTGATATTAAATACACCAGCTCAGTTATAATCTGGAGTTTGTACTTGCGTTGCCTTGTGTTACAGGGATTCCCTTTTGTCTTCGTCGTCGTTGCAGGAAAGGGGTTTTCCCGAGTTGGTGATTGGCTGGAAGTTCAGTAGTCTTTGAAGCGAGGTCTTGGGAAGCCAATGGTTGGGCCGTTGGCTGAGGATGGTCTTGGAGTCCGTTTCTGGTTGAAGTTTGAAGCGGGTGCAGTCGCTGGACTTTGCGGCAAACTTAACTTTTGAACACGAGACTCAACGGAAAGAAAAGAAACTAAAGTAAAAGAATAAAATGAGTAATGAGACTAGGTGTTTTTTCTTCTCATCGTGGTGTTAAGTAGCAACTGGCCTGTAGGCCAGAGCACGCTCAAAGAGCGCTAAAACAGCGTCAAAACGCTGTGGCTAGAAGAAGAAGGGTAGAAGGGAAGAGAAGAGGGGGCTTAGAGAGACAAAGAGAGAGAGATTTGATGGTGTCCTGAGTTCTTAAACTCGGCTTTGGGACACATCCCATTTGGTGTTTTGACCAATTAGATAGGCTATTGTCTTAGCTAGGGTTGTTCCTTCCATCATAAATCAGCCTGTTATCAGTCACATGGTCTGAATTTTACACACTCTTGCAAAGAATACTTTTGGATATGATTTCTATAACCAGAATATGATACATTTGACACAGAATTAATTGAAAGAAACATTTCAAGCTAGAAATGTCAAACTCATACATACCAAACACGACTAACCTTAAAGTCATTCAATAGTTATTAGAAAGACATACATAATATGTGCTTAAAACATGATAGTCTAATATGTGATTACATACATAATATAGTGTTATGCCTAGCATTGTCCTTTTAGGATGGTTTTATGTGCATATGAAAAAGAAAGTCTCTGTGTACCAAAAAGAAATGTTCTTCGGCCAGAGGAATTTCAGTCTGGTTCTTTGTCTTCTATGTGTGGGGGGAGAAGTCAATCTAAAGAAGCTTGTGATTTCTCTTGTGGAACGCCATGTGATGGCCATCTCTTTGACCATTAATCTTGACTATTTACCCCAAATTTGATGATCTCCTTCCTGCGTAGAACACTTATCAATAAGTGTTCTTTTGTCTTAATGTTGCGAGCTGTTCTGTGAAAGAGGCTTGTTAGTTAGGCTTGCTCCAGAAGTCAGAGATAGGAATCTTTACGATGTTGTCCTGGAATTTCAGCTCCTCATGTTTCGATGCTCCGATCGAATCTTAGTTTTGTCTGACTCGTTCTGACGCTACAAATTAGTTCACCTCTCAATTCTTCAGGTCCAAGTCGTTCATCCAAGTCTTCTGTCACGTGACATGATGGCAGTGTTAGATACAGGAATTTGGTTAATAATACCCTACATTCCTTACAAATACCCGCAAAGTCAGTTTGCCCGCAAACTCCATAACATTTTCCATAACATCATGGTAATAAAGAGATGGTTAATGCTTTAAACTTTATCTGTATGATGGGGAAAATCACTATGATAACGCAATAACACGTCTCACGCGGAAAGAGCACGATCGGCTCGTGGGCGTGGCCACATTAGAGATAATGAAGGCAGACGGCAGAGGGAAAGACTGGACATCGCATTGGTTTCATACTGATTACTTTATCACAGAATATATGTTTTCAATAAGAATTGCTTAGTTTAAAAGTAGACTTGTCAAGCTTTCTAAAGATTTATCTCTCATGTCTCTGTGTTGAGTATTCCCTGAGTTTCAGTTCATTTTAGTGACGCGTTTCAAAATGAAGCTCACATAGACCAATGCGGCAGACAGCACACCCAGTGTGTTTTCATGATTTAACAAAAGCACAAAGTTTTGTTGTTATTATGTGTGTATACAAATAAAAGTAGGCCCTTTACAGATTCGATTGATGTATTGCTCTTAACTGTACGATCAAATTTTGTAATTGAAGTTCTTTTAGGGGCGTTCAAAAAAATTCAACTAAACGCGCCTGCGCGTTTGACGACCCGAGAGAGTTAACTAAGACAAAAAGCCACAAAATGGCTCCCTGGCTTTTAGCATGACCTTCTTGCCACAATATGGCAACTAAAACATCTTAGAATTTTTCTAAAATGTTAAGAAAGAAGGAGGTTAAAAAAAATGGTTAAGAGGGTTGTATCACAATCAGTCTTTTTTTTGTTTCTGTATAAAACAATTAAAATAAACTGAACAGCACTAATACTGTAAATGACAATACAGTAATAATACTGTAAAGATTTTAAAGATGCCAGTAAGTTACTGTAAAATTTACAGCAATCTCTTTACAGTGTACACTTCTGTGATGGTGAAAAACTAAAATATCAGGTAAGCGTAACGCTACGGCTTTGTACAGTATGTTGGGACAAAGAAATACAACTGACAAAATGTGCAGTGTAAGACAATACTACGATCTCTTCAAAAGCAGACTGTGGAGATATTTTAATCATACACAATCTAAAATTGTGATATCGCTCACCCCTACATATAGTAGGTTAGAATGAGTATCACAGAACTAAATCATATGTAAATATACAAAGCAAGCTGCACATTTACTTTGCTACCCCACCTTTTATTTCAATATGCCTTTTCAAAGTCACCATGTGAGCGAATCCAATCTTGTTGGCAACTAGTGGATACACATCAAGGAGTTCACCAGGTGCCACAAGAGTGAATGTTCTTTTGGGTTCTGGGGTGAGTTCGAAGGCTCTGTAATGCTCTCTGTACCAACCACAGAGTTCGAAGGCTCTGTAATGCTCTCTGTACCAACCACAGAGCTCTTTGACAATTTATAACACACTCATTTACAATGCAAATTTGCAAATAGTGATGTTTGGCAGCCGCAGCAGCTTGATGTCTGGAAACAACTCTTGGTATCCCTGCCTGTGCTCTATGATTTTACTTTCTAAAAAAGCCAGCGAGTCATCTGTATGCACAGGGGCAACAAGCAGCTCTGTGATGTCCTTCAGGCCCATGAGAATAAGCCACGCAGTCTCATCTTCAGGTACAAGTGGTTCAACCAAAAAAGGTAAGAACTGGATCAAGCTCCAGTTTTCATGAGCATTTCCCCACAATGTTTTTGTACTGGAGAGACATTGTGACATTATGTGAGATTTGTTTGTCATGTCACCCCATTTATAGGGAAACTTCAGAATTGCGTTGTTTAGGTCAACTAATGTGAAGTACTTTTTAGATATACAGGTGCTGGTCATATAATTAGAATATCATCAAAAAGTTGATTTATTTCACTAATTCCATTCAAAAAGTGAAACTTGTATATTATATTCATTCATTACACACAGACTGATATATTTCAAATGTTTATTTCTTTTAATTTTGATCATTAGAGCTTACAGCTCATGAAAGTCAAAAATCAGTAGTTTAAAGAAAACACTTAACATGGTTTGTTGCCGATAATAAATAATTAAATTCAGCGTCTAATTAATAAAATATATTACTGTATATTATGCACATTTAAGCAGATGAGCCCAGAATATGAGCCCCCAACCAACAAGTTAATGTTTACAGTAAATGAACAATTTACTCAAACTGACTAAATATATATTGCCAATAACTCGCCTTAGACAATAATTTCCCTAAGTATGTACACTACACAAATATTTTGAAAAAAATAAAATAAAATTACAGTAATTCACCAAAATGGGATTTTTCCTGTTCCAAATGTTGTGTTACTAGTGACCAGACTGACTTACTACAGCTGAAATTTTGCCAACATCTTCCTTACTGTACACACAGTATATAATTATTCTTAAGAAATTACTGTAATTCACAAAGTTTTTTTTTTTTTTTTTTAAATATGCTCCAAAAGTTGTAGTACATTCCTAGTGACTAGACTGACTTACTATAGGTGAAATTTTGCTAATACCTCCCTTAATATACATAAAGTACATCAATATTTTTTATTACAACCTTTGGAATATGAACAATGCCTTTTGAGGTCTTACAGATTTTTTTGTTTTGGTTTTAAATAATTGACCTATCGGTAAGATCCTCCCCTCGAACGCAGACTAGCCAATGACAGTCGAGTATCAGTTGCACAGGGAGCGGAACTCGGACATCTTTAGGTTTCAGCACCATAGAGAAACATTAGAAGATCCGAAGCTTGCATCGGTTTTATGGGGTTTATGCTTCAAAAATGGAAAAACTATGTGCCTGGGGTACTTGTAACACCTATTCCAGGTATCCTGAGAGGATGGGCAATATCATTTATTTTATTACATTTCCTGAATCCAAATAAAACAGCAAAATGTCCCTTAGTATTCACCCCAATACAACTGAAGACAAAAACGTTCATTTTCTGGTTGTCATACACTCATTAACTTAAGTTACAGTTTACATCTGCTCAAGCAGAAGGTTAATGTTATCTTGTGCTTTAGCAAGGTATCTCTGGCTAAAACTAGCTAACGTTAAAGTTAGTGAATCCATGTACAAACCTAAATAGGGACTGTTCTCGCGTCTTGTACAGTGTAGGTCAAAAACACATATAAACAAAGGTCTACATTTCAGTGCCTCTCCATATTAACCTTTTGAGCGGTACGGTCCAACATATGGGATTTAGAACGTTCGGTGACGTCGCATAACTGCCAAATTCAAACTGCGTTTTCACGCTTTGTCTGCCGCTGAGATGCTGCTGCACTTGTCATATAATCGCACCTATGCAATGTTTTTAACCACATAATGTTTATTTTATGCTTTAGACATTTAAATACACATAAGTACTGGAGAAGCATATGGTGAAGTTTATTAACAACCGCAAAATTCCAGGAAAGGCAGACTGCACAAGGTGCAAAGAAGCGGAACCACTTGCACTTAAATATAGGGAGTGGTCTGCACTTAAATTTTATATCAAAAATCGAATCTCCGCTCTAAACAGAAAAGATCTGGCACATTAATTGACTCACTGGCAGATTTAATTGTTCATCGGCAGAAACAAGCGTCCATAGTTTTAAAACAAGCTTCCATAATCACATGGTTATAAACTGAATAGACTGTATGGATATATGGATTGTTCTTTTGAGATTTTTCAAGGTGTTTTAAATAACTTTATACTGGAGTCATTTTTTTTCATCCTTGTCAGCTTCAAATGTCTAAATGTTTACTATAAATGCAGGCATGCTAGAGTTCCATGCTGAAGTTCTTGTACTTGTAATGTTTTCAGAAAGTTTAGAATGCAGTGATTGTCATGATTGTCATATTTTTCTTTTTTAAACTCAAGTAGTTTTTACTCTGAAGATTTTCATGAAAGAGTTTTATGCTAATGTTTGTTGACTTGACATACTGATGTTATGAGTTTTGAAAATGTATGTCATATACTGTGTAACACTTTATTTTTTACTAAACCTGTAAAAGTACAAAGACTTAATGTTGTTTCTGGGTCATTCTACAGAAACGTCCACTTTTCTGTCCCTAGACTTTAAAGAAATATTACAATTGAAATACACATTAGGGATACAATTTTTTTATATTTTAAAATGAAACAATATGTTATTTGAACAATTACACCTTCCTGAGCCATCAATGTGGCATTATTTTTTTTAAATTAATTATATAGAATTCCAAGTACCACAAAACTGCTCGTCCCCACAGCCATGTACAGCAGGAAAGTGCTTTATTTTGAGGTCAAAAACAGGATTTTCTACCATTTAAAATACAAAAGTCTATTCAACTATCAAATATATGATATAAATGGCATAATAAAACAAAATGACAAATAAATATTATAAAATGTAAAATGAAAATAGTGGTCCCCTGGAGTTGTGTCACTGGTGTTACCGCTTAACAAAAGTCTTTTATTTTGGAATAAAAAAATCACACTGATGACATCACTCGACTTCCTCCTTCCTATTTTCTAAACATCTATGAAAAAAGGCCCATGTTTAGTCCAATGTTTCTTTTCAGTTATGATAAATTTTCTAATTTATCTCATAATTTCATATGAAGCTTTTAATTGATGTCACTGGTGTGACTTATTTATTGTTAGGGAAATGTAAAAAAAAATCTATAATACAAATGGATTAAACTACTTAATTTAGTGAGTATACCTTGATTGACAACATGTGGCTTGATACCTTGCAGCAGACATTTTGTAAAATGCATTTTTCATGAAAATTGTCACTGGTGTTACTGTCACTGGTGTCACCTTCCTTATGGATAACACCAGTGACGATCAGTGTATCAGGTCTAATGTATGTCACTGGTGTTACGGTCACTGGTGTCACCTTCCTTATGGATAACACCAGTGACGATCAGTGTATCAGGTCTAATGTATGTCACTGGTGTTACTGTCACTGGTGTCACCTTCCTTATGGATAACACCAGTGACGATCAGTGTATCAGGTCTAATGTATGTCACTGGTGTTACTGTCACTGGTGTCACCTTCCTTATGGATAACACCAGTGACGATCAGTATATCAGGCCTAATGTATGTCACTGGTGTTACTGTCACTGGTGTCACCTTCCTTATGGATAACACCAGTGACGATCAGTATATCAGGCCTAATGTATGTCACTGGTGTTACTGTCACTGGTGTTACTGTCATTGGTGTTACTGTGCTGTTTTTATCTGTCACATTAAATAATAAAACATAATCTCCTTATTTCTTGCATTTTCATTATTTTTCTGTAACTCTGACTACATGTGCTGAAATTTTTTTAGAAATAATATTTCATAAAAACTTTTAATATTGCTAAAGAAGGTAACACCAGTGACAAAAAATGATACACATAGTCTTGAAATAATTGCACAAAAAAGCTAAGATGTATATAATTAAGCTGACATTTATATGTATTCATAAAGTCAAAAGGTAATCTAATAATGTGGTCTAAGTTTAAATGTAAAAAAGAAAAAAAAATTAAGACATTTTGCCATACCAAAAGTGGACGTTTCTGTAGAATGACCCTTCTACATATAAAACAAACATCTGAAAAATCAATTAATAAAGCATGGAGCTAAATGGAGTTTGGTGTGTTTAGATTCGATCCCCACAATGACCAGAAACTGGTGTTTAGTGTGTGAGTTCAGTCCCCACAATGACCAGAAACTGGTGTTTAGTGTGTGAGTTCAGTCCCCACAATGACCAGAAACTGGTGTTTAGTGTGTGAGTTCAGTCCCCACAATGAACAGAAACTGGGGTTTAGTGTGTGAGTTCAGTCCCCACAATGACCAGAAATTGGTGTTTAGTGTGTGAGTTCAGTCCCCACAATGACCAAAAACCTGAAAGGTCCTCACAAGTGACCATTGTGTCAGGTTTATAACATTTGTAGTGAAATATTTTTAATCTGAAGTGATACTTTTAAACAGGCTTTTTAGCTTTTGTCAAAAATTTTTTTTAGGTCTCTAGGATCATAGGAAAGGGCGATCCACACTATGTAGCAATTCTGCCAGGTGGCCCCCACAATGCACAAGTGTGTGTGTGTGTGCAAAGACGGGCCTATAAAATAAAATTTTTATAATCAGAGAGGAACTTGGCATATAGCTTCAAATAACTGTAAGACAACATACAAATGCACAAAGTAAAGATGAACAGACTTGTCTTAGTGTTGTGTCATGTCCATGAAAATGCAAAACAGGGGCGGAGGGAGGGGTGGTTGTGGGCGGGCATGCGGGGGTGGGGGGGGGGGGTTGGGCTTATGAAAACAGACTAAATCTAATGATGCAAATCTAATGATGCTCAGCTGTGACTTTGTAACTATTTTTGTTGACAAAATAGAGCCTAAAATTTAATATATAACTAAATATTAACTTCCTGTTTATTGAACTGCTGTATAAAATCAACATCACATTTGCAAACTGTCTTTATAATCATTAAAACCTGTCACTCAAATAAGTTCATGCGAGCTCTTTTTGGCTAGACATTATTTTTAGCCAGTTTACATAAAAACCTGGATCATTTCAGGTACGTTGAACACAGCTTTATCCATAACTAATTTTCTAATCTGTTCAAGTAAGACGTTCATAATTTCTGCAAAAAAAATCACGGTTTATCCTACATAATTTACCTGAAGCAGTGTGCTTTCATGATCTTTTCTGTGATGTCAGCCGCTCACCAGCAGGTGGCGCAAGCGGCTGTTGATGAAGGCCATATGTGGATCAAGTCATTCATTTACAAAAACTGATTTACAGAAAAGGAGCAAGCGCTAAGTAGAAGTTTTGATAATCGGGGACAGTGTAAACATGTGGAAACGTTGATTGTGTGTATGTTTAATTCAACATCTTTGCTGTTTCTCGTAGCCTACATGTAAGCAGCTTTCTCTACCACAAAGGAGATTATAATGCTCTTTTACCCAACGCTGAAGTACAGAACTAACATTACATCTGAGGAAGACATATATTGCTTTCGGTTGCTTAGTTTCTGTAACTTTGTATCATGGCTTGTGTGACGCCGTGCTGTAATACTGGGGTTCCCCTCATACGTCACACTCCAGGATTCCCCAACGACACGTAACTCACCACAGTGAACTAATACAGTGATATAAGACCTCAGATCTCAGAATACACTTGATGATTATGCAAACTATATCGACAGTTAAGAAGATGTAGAATATGAACGAACGCGCAAGGTTTCACGCTGTTTCCCTCAGAAATCGGTTAAAGAAAACACATTAGGCGGCTCAGTAGTGCACTAACACAATGACAGTTATTTAGACTTGTTTGAGATGCGCCTCGCCTGAAATGTAGGTGAAAGTAGGCGGCTGCAGTGAGGGAAGGAGTGAAATGTAGCATATTTGCTTTATGACACGAACATAATTAATTATAACGGGTTATCAATTATATATCCATCTTCAGGAATTAGCTGTAGTATTAATAGTACAATAAAATGATTAGTTCGTCCGCAGTACGGACCCTTCTATCGACTCTAAGGAAAATTATTCCTCTGGCCACGACAAATAATTTTCTTAGTGAAGCATTGCTCCGAGCATTGTAGCAAGACCGGACGTTAAAGTGACTTAGTTCTGAGAGCAGCAGACACAGACAACCAAGTGTGCATGTATAATGCGTAGATTCCCGGGGGGGATTCCTTTAGGAGTAAAAGCTTCGTCCTTCCAGCCATGGGTTGATTAGTCCGAAGTGAATTGCCAAAGTTACCGAACTTAAAATTGCCAGAAGATCGGGCTCCCCCAGAAGGGGAGCCGCGAGGTTTCCAAGGTGATAAGTGTGTCTCCAGGGCACTTTTGGTAAAAGAGAGAGAGCGAGGAATTGTCTGAATTTCCAAGCGGGAGTTTGGAAATACTGGGGGGTTTATGGCCCTTTGTCTGAGAGCATGTTAATTTGCAAAAGGGGTTGGATTGAAAGTTATTATACAAACTATTAAAGATTCTTAGGACACTGATATGTTGCATAGGTATCAACATGTAATATTCACTCTCACTTAGATCATCCGAAGACGAATTGATAGAGACCAAACATGTTACAGTCAGAGTGATATTAACTAGTGATCTATTATAAGCATGCATAAAGCAGTATAAAATACACAAAAACAGTAATAATATACACAATGACTTAATGATATGTGTGCTCATTCAAAGAAAGGTTTTTCTATGAATTAATTAGAGAAGAGTCCATTTTATGGCATAATGTCCTTTTCCTAAAGTGGATATGAAGTGAGTGTTGCTCGACCATTTGCACTCCTTTGAGCAATAAAACTAGTGTTATCTGATGGGTTGCCATGGCACCGGGGGTGGTCTGGAGGCGTCTGCAGACATAGGGGCACCCAAGAATGTGTATTGGGTGAGGGGTCTGTGATTATTTGTTTAATCTAATAACTAGTCTCATTTGTTAAATCAAATGAGAAATTGTGTCTGATTGGTCCAAATGCTACAGAAATAAACACAGTCAAGATGGACAGTTCTTCCCTTTTGAAGTGGAACAGATAACTACAAGATCAAAGACGGATATCGCATTATTCTCACTCATGTGCTGTGCTGCTAATAAATGTGATAGAATTTCAGTTCTGTTGCTTTTATATGAATATAAATATGATGAACAAGACACTCAAAGTGCTTGCTATTTAATCCCATACGAAAGGCGTATTTATCATCCATTTCTACTTTAATATAAACATGTATTTTAAATTTTTATAGAAATATGACAACAATCACATATCTCACACAGAGATCGCACTGTCATAGTGTTTGGGAACTATCAGATTTTAAAAAAACAACAACATTGTAGCAGAAAACGCAGCATCACAGTTGTCTGAACCAGTGAGCATTATGCTGTGTCGTCAGTCAGTCGTTTCCCATCATGCCTTGGATCAGCACAGTCAGTGGAGAGCAACTGCGCGCGACTGCTCAATCTGACACAGCCGCCTCGTTGTCGCGAGAGTTTTTTGGCACATGTCAGCATGACATCAGAACAAGGCGGACGTAACTCGGACACTTTTTATTTATTTATTTTTATTTATTGTTTATGGTAACTATTATTTATTAGTTTTTCTCTTTATATTTCTTTTTTGTTATTACTATTATTGAGGTATTTACTGTTTTGTTTTCTGGTTGTGTATGTACTTTATTGCTTTTGTTATATGTTTAATAAAAAAAAAAAAAACCTGACACTTTTCTAACCAGCATGCATCTCGCGGTGATCACCTGTGATCGGTTCTGCACAGATTTTGCTCATCTCAAACAAGCCTATTAAAAAAACTCAGATCTTACTGATGATGCAAACAGATGAGTATATTTCCCTTAAAGAAAACACTTAACGTGGTTTGTTGCCGATAATAAATAATTAATTTCAGCGTCTAATTAATAAAATATATTACTGTATATTATGCACATTTAAGCAGATGAGCCCAGAATATGAGCCCACAACCAACAAGTTTCACCAAACCATTTTTTTCTCCCATAGAAAACCAAGCGCGATAGTTTTAGGTTTGATATTCGCTGCATATTCGCCTAGGCTGCTTTAGGGACCGTCTGCAAATTTACCTCACAGTACAAAACGAAGTAATAATTTATTAAATTATTTCAATTTAATTATTAAATTTCAATAGTTCATTCAAATTAATGTTTACAGTAAATTAATAATTTACTCAAACTGACTAAATATATATTGCCAATAATTTCCCTAAGTATGTACACTACACAAATATTTTGAAAAAATAAATAAAATTACAGTAATTCACCAAAATGGGATTTTTCATGTTCCAAATGTTGTATGTTACTAGTGACCAGACTGACTTATTACAGCTGAAATTTTGCCAACATCTTCCTTTCTGTACACACAGTATATAATTATTCTTAAGAAATTACTGTAATTCAGAAAGTTTTTTTTAAAATATGCTCCAAAAGTAGTAGTATATTCCTAGTGACTAGACTGACTTAGTATAGGTGAAATATTGCTAATACCTCCCTTAATATATATAATATACATAAAGTACATCAATATTTTACATTACAATCTTTGGACTATGAACAATGCCTTTTGAGGTCTTACAGATTTTTTTGTTTTGGTTTTAAATAATTGACCTATCGGTAAGATCCTGCCCTCGAACGCAGACTAGCCAATGGCAGTCGAGTATCAGTTGCACAGGGAGCGGAACTCGGACATCTTTAGGTTTCAGCACCATAGAGAAACATTAGAAGATCCGAAGCTTGCATCGGTTTTATGGGGTTTATGCTTCAAAAATGGAAAAACTATGTGCCTGGGGTACTTATAACACTGATTCCAGGTATCCTGAGAAGATGGGCGATATCATTTATTTTATTACATTTCCTGAATCCAAACAAAACAGCAAAATGTCCCTTAGTATTCACCTCAATATAACTGAAGACAAAAACGTTCATTTTTCTGGTTGTCATACACTCATTAACTTAAGTTACAGTTTACATCTGCTCAAGCAGAAGGTTAATGTTATCTTGTGCTTTAGCAAGGTATCTCTGGCTAAAACTAGCTAACGTTAAAGTTAGTGAATCCATGTACAAACCTAAATAGGGACTGTTCTCACGTCTTGTACAGTGTAGGTCAAAAACACATATAAACAAAGGTCTACATTTCAGTGCCTCTCCATATTAACCTTTTGAGCGGTACGGTCCAACATATGGGATTTAGAACGTTCGGTGACGTCGCATAACTGCCAAATTCAAACTGCGTTTTCACGCTTTGTCTGACGCTGAGATGCTGCTGCACTTGCCATATAATCGCACCTATGCAATGTTTTTAACCACGTAATGTTTATTTTATGCTTTAGACATTTAAATACACATAAGTACTGGAGAAGTATATGATGAAGTTTATTAACAACCGCAAAATTCCAGGAAAGGCAGACTGCACAAGGTGCAAAGAAGCGGAACCACTTGCACTTAAATATAGGGAGTGGTCTGCACTTAAATTTTATATCAAAAATCGAATCTCCGCTCTAAACAGAAAAGATCTGGCACATTAATTGACTCACTGGCAGATTTAATTGTTCATCGGCAGAAACAAGCTTCCATAGTTTTAAAACAAGCTTCCATAATCACATGGTTATAAACTGAATAGACTGTATGGATATATGGATTGTTCTTTTGAGATTTTTCAAGGTGTTTTAAATAACTTTATACTGGAGTCATTTTTTTTCATCCTTGTCAACTTCAAATGTCTAAATGTTTACTATAAATGCAGGCATGCTAGAGTTCCATGCTGAAGTTCTTGTACTTGTAATGTTTTCAGAAAGTTTAGAATGCAGTGATTGTCATGATTGTCATATTTTTCTTTTTTAAACTCAAGTAGTTTTTACTCTGAAGATTTTCATGAAAGAGTTTTATGCTAATGTTTGTTGACTTGACATACTGATGTTATGAGTTTTGAAAATGTATGTCATATACTGTGTAACACTTTATTTTTTACTAAACCTGTAAAAGTACAAAGACTTAATGTTGTTTCTGGGTCATTCTACAGAAACGTCCACTTTTCTGTCCCTAGACTTTAAAGAAATATTACAATTGAAATACACATTAGGGATACAATTTTTTTATATTTTAAAATGAAACAATATGTTATTTGAACAATTACACCTTCCTGAGCCATCAATGTGGCATTATTTTTTTTAAATTAATTATATAGAATTCCAAGTACCACAAAACTGCTCGTCCCCACAGCCATGTACAGCAGGAAAGTGCTTTATTTTGAGGTCAAAAACAGGATTTTCTACCATTTAAAATACAAAAGTCTATTCAACTATCAAATATATGATATAAATGGCATAATAAAACAAAATGACAAATAAATATTATAAAATGTAAAATGAAAATAGTGGTCCCCTGGAGTTGTGTCACTGGTGTTACCGCTTAACAAAAGTCTTTTATTTTGGAATAAAAAAATCACACTGATGACATCACTCGACTTCCTCCTTCCTATTTTCTAAACATCTATGAAAAAAGGCCCATGTTTAGTCCAATGTTTCTTTTCAGTTATGATAAATTTTCTAATTTATCTCATAATTTCATATGAAGCTTTTAATTGATGTCACTGGTGTGACTTATTTATTGTTAGGGAAATGTAAAAAAAAATCTATAATACAAATGGATTAAACTACTTAATTTAGTGAGTATACCTTGATTGACAACATGTGGCTTGATACCTTGCAGCAGACATTTTGTAAAATGCATTTTTCATGAAAATTGTCACTGGTGTTACTGTCACTGGTGTCACCTTCCTTATGGATAACACCAGTGACGATCAGTGTATCAGGTCTAATGTATGTCACTGGTGTTACGGTCACTGGTGTCACCTTCCTTATGGATAACACCAGTGACGATCAGTGTATCAGGTCTAATGTATGTCACTGGTGTTACTGTCACTGGTGTCACCTTCCTTATGGATAACACCAGTGACGATCAGTGTATCAGGTCTAATGTATGTCACTGGTGTTACTGTCACTGGTGTCACCTTCCTTATGGATAACACCAGTGACGATCAGTATATCAGGCCTAATGTATGTCACTGGTGTTACTGTCACTGGTGTCACCTTCCTTATGGATAACACCAGTGACGATCAGTATATCAGGCCTAATGTATGTCACTGGTGTTACTGTCACTGGTGTTACTGTCATTGGTGTTACTGTGCTGTTTTTATCTGTCACATTAAATAATAAAACATAATCTCCTTATTTCTTGCATTTTCATTATTTTTCTGTAACTCTGACTACATGTGCTGAAATTTTTTTAGAAATAATATTTCATAAAAACTTTTAATATTGCTAAAGAAGGTAACACCAGTGACAAAAAATGATACACATAGTCTTGAAATAATTGCACAAAAAAGCTAAGATGTATATAATTAAGCTGTCATTTATATGTATTCATAAAGTCAAAAGGTAATCTAATAATGTGGTCTAAGTTTAAATGTAAAAAAGAAATAAAAATTTTAAGACATTTTGCCATACCAAAAGTGGACGTTTCTGTAGAATGACCCTTCTACATATAAAACAAACATCTGCAAAATCAATTAATAAAGCATGGAGCTAAATGGAGTTTGGTGTGTTTAGTGTGTGAGTTCAGTCCCCACAATGACCAGAAACTGGTGTTTAGTGTGTGAGTTCAGTCCCCACAATGACCAGAAACTGGTGTTTAGTGTGTGAGTTCAGTCCCCACAATGACCAGAAACTGGTGTTTAGTGTGTGAGTTCAGTCCCCACAATGACCAGAAACTGGTGTTTAGTGTGTGAGTTCAGTCCCCACAATGACCAGAAACTGGTGTTTAGTGTGTGAGTTCAGTCCCCACAATGACCAGAAACTGGTGTTTAGTGTGTGAGTTCAGTCCCCACAATGACCAGAAACTGGTGTTTAGTGTGTGAGTTCAGTCCCCACAATGACCAGAAACTGGTGTTTAGTGTGTGAGTTCAGTCCCCACAATGACCAGAAACTGGTGTTTAGTGTGTGAGTTCAGTCCCCACAATGACCAGAAACTGGTTGTGTGTTTGCCGGACCCCAGATATACACAAAACCTGAAAGGTCCCCACAAGTGACCACTGTGTCAGGTTTATAACATTTGTAGTGAAATATTTTTAATCTGAAGTGATACTTTTAAACAGGCTTTTTAGCTTTTGTCAAAAAATTTTTTTAGGTCTCTAGGATCATAGGAAAGGGCAGTCCCTACTATGTAGCAATTCTGCCAGGTGGCCCCCACAATGCACAAGTGTGTGTGTGTGTGTGTGTGTGTTTGTGTGTGCAAAGACGGGCCTATAAAATACAATTTTTATAATCAGAGAGGAACTTGGCATATAGCTTCAAATAACTGTAAGACAACATACAAATGCACAAAGTAAAGATGAACAGACTTGTCTTAGTGTTGTGTCATGTCCATGAAAATGCAAAACAGGGGCGGAGGGAGGGGTGGTTGTGGGCGGGCATGCGGGGGGGGGGGGGGGGGGTTGGGCTTATGAAAACAGACTAAATCTAATGATGCAAATCTAATGATGCTCAGCTGTGACTTTGTAATTATTTTTGTTGACAAAATAGAGCCTAAAATTTAATATATAACTAAATATTAACTTCCTGTTTATTGAACTGCTGTATAAAATCAACATCACATTTGCAAACTGTCTTTATAATCATTAAAACCTGTCACTCAAATAAGTTCATGCGAGCTCTTTTTGGCTAGACATTATTTTTAGCCAGTTTACATAAAAACCTGGATCATTTCAGGTATGTTGAACACAGCTTTATCCATAACTAATTTTCTAATCTGTTCAAGTAAGACATTTATAATTTATGCAAAAAAAATCACGGTTTATCCTACATAATTTACCTGAAGCAGTGTGCTTTCATGATCTTTTCTGTGATGTCAGCCGCTCACCAGCAGGTGGCGCAGGCGGCTGTTGATGAAGGCCATATGTGGATCAAGTCATTCATTTACAAAAACTGATTTACAGAAAAGGAGCAAGCGCTAAGTAGAAGTTTTGATAATCGGGGACAGTGTAAACATGTGGAAACGTTGATTGTGTGTATGTTTAATTCAACATCTTTGCTGTTTCTCGTAGCCTACATGTAAGCAGCTTTCTCTACCACAAAGGAGATTATAATGCTCTTTTACCCAACGCTGAAGTACAGAACTAACATTACATCTGAGGAAGACATATATTGCTTTCGGTTGCTTAGTTTCTGTAACTTTGTATCATGGCTTGTGTGACGCCGTGCTGTAATACTGGGGTTCCCCTCATACGTCACACTCCAGGATTCCCCAACGACACGTAACTCACCACAGTGAACTAATACAGTGATATAAGACCTCAGATCTCAGAATACACTTGATGATTATGCAAACTATATCGACAGTTAAGAAGATGTAGAATATGAACGAACGCGCAAGGTTTCACGCTGTTTCCCTCAGAAATCGGTTAAAGAAAACACATTACGCGGCTCAGTAGTGCACTAACACAATGACAGTTATTTAGACTTGTTTGAGATGCGCCTCGCCTGAAATGTAGGTGAAAGTAGGCGGCTGCAGTGAGGGAAGGAGTGAAATGTAGCATATTTGCTTTATGACACGAACATAATTAATCATAACGGGTTATCAATTATATATCCATCTTCAGGAATTAGCTGTAGTATTAATAGTACAATAAAATGATTAGTTCGTCCGCAGTACGGACCCTTCTATCGACTCTAAGGAAAATTATTCCTCTGGCCACGACAAATAATTTTCTTAGTGAAGCATTGCTCCGAGCATTGTAGCAAGACCGGACGTTAAAGTGACTTAGTTCTGAGAGCAGCAGACACAGACAACCAAGTGTGCATGTATAATGCGTAGATTCCCGGGGGGGATTCCTTTAGGAGTAAAAGCTTCGTCCTTCCAGCCATGGGTTGATTAGTCCGAAGTGAATTGCCAAAGTTACCGAACTTAAAATTGCCAGAAGATCGGGCTCCCCCAGAAGGGGAGCCGCGAGGTTTCCAAGGTGATAAGTGTGTCTCCAGGGCACTTTTGGTAAAAGAGAGAGATCGAGGAATTGTCTGAATTTCCAAGCGGGAGTTTGGAAATACTGGGGGGGTTTATGACTCTTTGTCTGAGAGCATGTTAATTTGCAAAAGGGGTTGGATTGAAAGTTATTATACAAACTATTAAAGATTCTTAGGACACTGATATGTTGCATAGGTATCAACATGTAATATTCACTCTCACTTAGATCATCCGAAGACGAATTGATAGAGACCAAACATGTTACAGTCAGAGTGATATTAACTAGTGATCTATTATAAGCATGCATAAAACAGTATAAAATACACAAAAACAGTAATAATATACACAATGACTTAATGATATGTGTGCTCATTCAAAGAAAGGTTTTTTCTATGAATTAATTAGAGAAGAGTCCATTTTATGGCATAATGTCCTTTTCCTAAAGTGGATATGAAGTGAGTGTTGCTCGGCCATTTGCACTCCTTTGAGCAATAAAACTAGTGTTATCTGATGGGTTGCCATGGCACCGGGGGTGGTCTGGAGGCGTCTGCAGACATAGGGACACCCAAGAATGTGTATTGGGTGAGGGGTCTGTGATTATTTGTTTAATCTAATAACTAGTCTCATTTGTTAAATCAAATGAGAAATTGTGTCTGATTGGTCCAAATGCTACAGAAATAAACACAGTCAAGATGGACAGTTCTTCCCTTTTGAAGTGGAACAGATAACTACAAGATCAAAGACGGATATCGCATTATTCTCACTCATGTGCTGTGCTGCTAATAAATGTGATAGAATTTCAGTTCTGTTGCTTTTATATGAATATAAATATGATGAACAAGACACTCAAAGTGCTTGCTATTTAATCCCATACGAAAGGCTTATTTATCATCCATTTCTACTTTAATATAAACATGTATTTTAAATTTTTATAGAAATATGACAACAATCACATATCTCACACAGAGATCGCACTGTCATAGTGTTTGGGAACTATCAGATTTTAAAAAAACAACAACATTGTAGCAGAAAACGCAGCATCACAGTTGTCTGAACCAGTGAGCATTATGCTGTGTCGTCAGTCAGTCGTTTCCCATCATGCCTTGGATCAGCACAGTCAGTGGAGAGCAACTGCGCGCGACTGCTCAATCTGACACAGCCGCCTCGTTGTCGCGAGAGTTTTTTGGCACATGTCAGCATGACATCAGAACAAGGCGGACGTAACTCGGACACTTTTTATTTATTTATTTTTATTTATTGTTTATGGTAACTATTATTTATTAGTTTTTCTCTTTATATTTCTTTTTTGTTATTACTATTATTGAGGTATTTACTGTTTTGTTTTCTGGTTGTGTATGTATTTTATAGCTTTTGTTATATGTTTAATAAAAAAAAATAAAAAAAAAACCTGACACTTTTCTAACCAGCATGCATCTCGCGGTGATCACCTGTGATCGGTTCTGCACAGATTTTGCTCATCTCAAACAAGCCTATTAAAAAAACTCAGATCTTACTGATGATGCAAACAGATGAGTATATTTCCCTTAAAGAAAACACTTAACGTGGTTTGTTGCCGATAATAAATAATTAATTTCAGCGTCTAATTAATAAAATATATTACTGTATATTATGCACATTTAAGCAGATGAGCCCAGAATATGAGCCCACAACCAACAAGTTTCACCAAACCATTTTTTTCTCCCATAGAAAACCAAGCGCGATAGTTTTAGGTTTGATATTCGCTGCATATTCGCCTAGGCTGCTTTAGGGACCGTCTGCAAATTTACCTCACAGTACAAAACGAAGTAATAATTTATTAAATTATTTCAATTTAATTATTAAATTTCAATAGTTTATTCAAATTAATGTTTACAGTAAATGAATAATTTACTCAAACTGACTAAATATATATTGCCAATAAGTTCCCTAAGTATGTACACTACACAAATATTTTGAAAAAATAAATAAAATTACAGTAATTCACCAAAATGGGATTTTTCGTGTTCCAAATGTTGTGTTACTAGTGACCAGACTGACTTACTACAGCTGAAATTTTGCCAACATCTTCCTTACTGTACACACAGTATATAATTATTCTTAAGAAATTACTGTAATTCAGAAAGTTTTTTTTAAAATATGCTCCAAAAGTTGTAGTACATTCCTAGTGACTAGACTGACTTAGTATAGGTGAAATATTGCTAATACCTCCCTTAATATACATAAAGTACATCAATATTTTACATTACAATCTTTGGACTATGAACAATGCCTTTTGAGGTCTTACAGATTTTTTTGTTTTGGTTTTAAATAATTGACCTATCGGTAAGATCCTCCCCTCGAACGCAGACTAGCCAATGGCAGTCGAGTATCAGTTGCACAGGGAGCGGAACTCGGACATCTTTAGGTTTCAGCGCCATAGAGAAACATTAGAAGATCCGAAGCTTGCATCGGTTTTATGGGGTTTATGCTTCAAAAATTGAAAAACTATGTGCCTGGGGTACTTATAACACTGATTCCAGGTATCCTGAGAGGATGGGCAATATCATTTATTTTATTACATTTCCTGAATCCAAACAAAACAGCAAAATGTCCCTAAGTATTCACCCCAATACAACTGAAGACAAAAACGTTCATTTTCTGGTTGTCATACACTCATTAACTTAAGTTACAGTTTACATCTGCTCAAGCAGAAGGTTAATGTTATCTTGTGCTTTAGCAAGGTATCTCTGGCTAAAACTAGCTAACGTTAAAGTTAGTGAATCCATGTACAAACCTAAATAGGGACTGTTCTCGCGTCTTGTACAGTGTAGGTCAAAAACACATATAAACAAAGGTCTACATTTCAGTGCCTCTCCATATTAACCTTTTGAGCGGTACGGTCCCACATATGGGATTTAGAACGTTCGGTGACGTCGCATAACTGCCAAATTCAAACTGCGTTTTCACGCTTTGTCTGACGCTGAGATGCTGCTGCACTTGTCATATAATCGCACCTATGCAATGTTTTTAACCACATAATGTTTATTTTATGCTTTAGACATTTAAATACACATAAGTACTGGAGAAGCATATGGTGAAGTTTATTAACAACCGCAAAATTCCAGGAAAGGCAGACTGCACAAGGTGCAAAGAAGCGGAACCACTTGCACTTAAATATAGGGAGTGGTCTGCACTTAAATTTTATATCAAAAATCGAATCTCCGCTCTAAACAGAAAAGATCTGGCACATTAATTGACTCACTGGCAGATTTAATTGTTCATCGGCAGAAACAAGCGTCCATAGTTTTAAAACAAGCTTCCATAATCACATGGTTATAAACTTAATAGACTGTATGGATATATGGATTGTTCTTTTGAGATTTTTCAAAGTGTTTTAAATAACTTTATACTGGAGTCATTTTTTTTTTCATCCTTGTCTGCTTCAAATGTCTAAATGTTTACTATAAATGCAGGCATGCTAGAGTTCCATGCTGAAGTTCTTGTACTTGTAATGTTTTCAGAAAGTTTAGAATGCAGTGATTTTCATGAAGGGTTTTAATTCATATTTTTCTTTTTTAAACTCCAGTATGTCAACTCAACAACCATTAGCATAAAACTCTTTCATGAAAATGTTCAGAGTAAAAACTACTTATGTTATGAGTTTTAAAAAGGTATGTCATATACTGTGTAAAAGTACAAAGACTTAATGTTGTTTCTACATATAAAACAAACATCTACAAAATCAATTAATAAAGCATGGAGCTAAATGGAGCTCCTGTTCTGTCTAAAGTACTGTAGATTCTCTTTAGTGTGTGAGTTCAGTCCCCACAATGACCAGAAACTGGTTGTGTGTTTGCCGGACCCCAGATATACACAAAACCTGAAAGGTCCCCACAAGTGACCATTGTGTCAGGTTTATAACATTTGTAGTGAAATATTTGTAATCTGAAGTGATACTTTTAAACAGGCTTTTTAGATTTTGTCAAATTATTTTTTTTAGGTCTCTAGGATCATAGGAAAGGGCGATCCACACTATGTAGCAATTCTGCCAGGTGGCCCCCACAATGCACAAAAACAAGTATGTATCTGTGTATCTGTGTGTGTGTGTGTGTGTGTGTGTGTGTGTGTGTGTGTGTGTGTGCAAAGACGGGCCAATTAGAGAAAATTTTTATAATCGGAGAGGAACCTCTTTTCCAAATAACTGTAAGACAACATACAAATGCACAAAGTAAAGATGAACAGACTTGTCCTAGTGTTTTGTCATGTCAATGAAAATGCAAAACAGGGACGGAGGGGCAGGGTTGGTTGTTTGGGCTTGTGAAAACAGGCTAAATCTAATGATGCAAATCTAATGATGCTCAGCTGTGACTTTGTAACTATTTTTGTTGACAAAATAGAGCCTAAAATTTAAGAAACTAAATATTAACTTCCTGTTTATTGAACTGCTGTATAAAATCAACATCACATTTGCAAACTGTCTTTATAATCATTAAAACCTGTCACTCAAATAAGTTCATGCAAGCTCTTTTTGGCTAGACATTATTTTTAGCCAGTTTACATAAAAACCTGGATCATTTCAGGTACGTTGAACACAGCTTTATCCATAACTAATTTTCTCATCTGTTCAAGTAAGACGTTCATAATTTATGCACAAAAAATCACGGTTTATCCTACATAATTTACCTGAAGCAGTGTGCTTTCATGATCTTTTCTGTGAGGAGTTGAACGCGTACCGATAGAGAAGTGTTTCCATTGGCTGCAAACTGCAAGTATTATGGCCAACCACAAAAGCCGACATTGCGCAGCTAACCAAAGACAAAAAGATCCCGCGCTATGTTTTTAAATTACATATAGATCCATGGTTTTACTTCATTAATGTGTGGAACTATGGAAGCAGAATAATGACAATCGTTTTTGAAACATAAAGCATGCTGAATTCCACAAATCAAAAAAAAGATGCATTGCAATTAACAGTGCTTGCATTTTAATGCCTTGTATTTCCAGGGCTTGCATTTTTAGGTTCTGAAATTTAATCTAGTTGTTTATTTAAGCTGTGAATATTTCAATTCAAAATATTTCACACACATTTTCATAATTTATATTCACCTTCCAGAATTCACTTCCAAAATAGTGAATGTATTTAAAAATACAATGTATAATATTAATTTTTTTTCACTTTCCAAATTCGCTGCCACAAATTCAGTGGTTAAAATTCGGCAGAAAATTCAGCGTTGCACATCTGGGAACCGCAGGAATAGCAGTAGAGCACCGATGCATGATCTCCAGCTGATGTCAGCCGCTCATCAGCAGGTGGCGCAGGCGGCTGTTGATGAAGGCCATATGTGGATCAAGTCATTCATTTACAAAAACTGATTTGCAGAATTGGAGCAAGCGCTAAGTAGAAGTTTTGATAATCGGGGACAGTGTAAACATGTGGAAACGCTGATTGTGCGTATGTTTAATTCAGCATCTTTGCTGTTTCCCGTAGCCTACATGTAAGCAGCTTTCTCTACCACAAAGACGATTATAATGCTCTTTTACCCAACGCTGAAGTACAGAACTAACATTACATCTGAGGAAGACTATATTGCTTTCGGTTGCTTGGCTTGTGTGACGCCGTGCTGTAATACTGGGGTTCCCTCATACGTCACACTCCAGGATTCCCCAACGACACGTAACTCACCACAGTGAACTAATACAGTGATATAAGACCTCAGATCTCAGAATACACTTGATGATTATGCGAACTATATCGACAGTTAAGAAGATGTAGAATATGAACGAAAGCGCAAAGTTTCACGCTGTTTCCCTCAGAAATCGGTTAAAGAAAACACATTAGGCGGCTCAGTAGTGCACTAACACAATGACAGTTATTTAGACTTGTTTGAGATGCGCCTCGCCTGAAATGTAGGTGAAAGTAGGCGGCTGCAGTGAGGGGAGGAGTGAAATAAACACAGTCAAGATGGACAGTTCTTCCCTTTCGAAGTGGAACAGATAACTACAAGATCAAAGACGGATATCGCATTATTCTCACTCATGTGCTGTGCTGCTAATAAATGTGATAATTTCAGTTCTGTTGCTTTTATATGAATATAAATATGATGAACAGGACACTCAAAGTGCTTGCTATTTAATCCCATACGAAAGGCGTATTTATCATCCATTTCTACTTTAATATAAACATGTATTTTAGATTTTTATAGAAATATGACAACAATCACATATCTCACACAGAGATCGCACTGTCATAGTGTTTGGGAACTATCAGATTTTAAAAAAACAACAACATTGTAGCAGAAAACGCAGCATCACAGTTGTCTGAACCAGTGAGCATTATGCTGTGTCGTCAGTCAGTCGTTTCCCATCATGCCTTGGATCAGCACAGTCAGTGGAGAGCAACTGCGCGCGACTGCTCAATCTGACACAGCCGCCTCGTTGTCGCGAGAGTTTTTTGGCACATGTCAGCATGACATCAGAACAAGGCGGACGTAACTCGGACACTTTTTATTTATTTATTTTAAAAGATGTTTATGGTAACTATTATTTATTAGTTTTTCTCTTTATATTTCTTCTTTGTTATTACTATTATTGAGGTATTTACTGTTTTGTTTTCTGGTTGTGTATGTACTTTATTGCTTTTGTTATATGTTTAATAAAAAAAAAAAAAACCTGACACTTTTCTAACCAGCATGCATCTCGCGGTGATCACCTGTGATCGGTTCTGCACAGATTTTGCTCATCTCAAACAAGCCTATTAAAAAAACTCAGATCTTACTGATGATGCAAACAGATGAGTATATTTCCCTTAAAGAAAACGCTTAACGTGGTTTGTTGCCGATAATAAATAATTAATTTCAGCGTCTAATTAATAAAATATATTACTATATATTATGCACATTTAAGCAGATGAGCCCAGAATATGAGCCCCCAACCAACAAGTTTCACCAAACCATTTTTTTCTCCCATAGAAAACCAAGCGCGATAGTTTTAGGTTTGATATTCGCTGCATATTCGCCTAGGCTGCTTTAGGGACCGTCTGCAAATTTACCTCACAGTACAAAACGAAGTAATAATTTATTAAATTATTTCAATTTAATTATTAAATTTCAATAGTTTATTCAAATTAATGTTTACAGTAAATGAATAATTTACTCAAACTGACTAAATATATATTGCCAATAATTTCCCTAAGTATGTACACTACACAAATATTTTGAAAAAAAAAAAAAAAATTACAGTAATTCACCAAAATGGGATTTTTCGTGTTCCAAATGTTGTGTTACTAGTGACCAGACTGACTTACTACAGCTGAAATTTTGCCAACATCTTCCTTACTGTACACATAGTATATAATTATTCTTAAGAAATTACTGTAATTCACAAAGTTTTTTTTTTTTTTTTTTAAATATGCTCCAAAAGTTGTAGTACATTCCTAGTGACTAGACTGACTTACTATAGGTGAAATTTTGCTAATACCTCCCTTAATATACATAAAGTACATCAATATTTTATTTTACAATCTTTGGAATATGAACAATTCCTTTTGAGGTCTTACAGATTTTTTTGTTTTGGTTTTAAATAATTGACCTATCGGTAAGATCCTCCCCTCGAACGCAGACTAGCCAATGGCAGTCGAGTATCAGTTGCACAGGGAGCGGAACTCGGACATCTTTAGGTTTCAGCGCCATAGAGAAACATTAGAAGATCCGAAGCTTGCATCGGTTTTATGGGGTTTATGCTTCAAAAATGGAAAAACTATGTGCCTGGGGTACTTGTAACACTGATTCCAGGTATCCTGAGAGGATGGGCAATATCATTTATTTTATTACATTTCCTGAATCCAAATAAAACAGCAAAATGTCCCTTAGTATTCACCCCAATACAACTGAAGACAAAAACGTTCATTTTCTGTTTGACACACTCACTAAGTTACAATTTTCATCTGCTCAAGCAGAACGTTAATGTTATCTTGTGCTTTAGCAAGGTATCTCTGGCTAAAACTAGCTAACGGTAAAGTTAGTGAGTCCATGCCAATGTACAAACCTAAATAGGGACTGTTCTCGCGTCTTGTACAGTGTAGGCCAAAAACACATAAACGAAGGTCTACATTTAAGTGCCTCTCCATATTAAACTGGTTCACTGTACATTAATTTAATGATACCCTGTGATACATGAACAGTGTTGATCCTGCATGTTGTCATCCATGATCGTGATGACCGACCGTAATATGAGACTTCTCCCGCTTGCATTGTGATCAGTAAACCCCTTTGAGTTACCCACTGAATTTATTTTTAAATATTTTATAAATCCCTCCATGGAATATTTAATTCCCATTTGGTGGTCTTCTGTGTCCAAAATTGTGCAAAAACATTGTGGAACAAGGTTTTCCCACTGCAGCTGTCATTGTAAAACAGTGAGCAACTCCATTGTTTGTCCGAGGGAGCAACAGTGACTAAAGGGGGCTGGGCTTACGGATAGGTCAATTGTGAATTGTACATACAGCAAGGAAGATATTGGCAAAATTTCACAACCTGTGGAACATGAAAAACCCTTTTGGTGAATTACTGTAGTTTAAAAAAAAAAAGATATTTGTGTACTGTACATACCGTAAGGGAGATATTTGCAAAATCTAACATGTAGGAAGTCAGTTTTGTATCTAGAAACGTACTACAACCTTTGGAACATAAAAAACCGGGTTACACTTTATTTCGATAGTCCACTTTAGACATTCTACTAACTATAAGTAACTTTGTAACTACATGTCAACTAATTCTCATTAATTTGCAACTACACATCTACTAACTCTCAGTAGGGTAGGTTTAGGGTTAGTAGAATAAGTTGACATACACTTGCAAAGTTTCTCAAAGTCCGTATGTTGTATGTTGTGGACCCATCAAAACAAAGTGTTAGAAGATATTAAGCAGACAGTCTACTAATACACTAATGACTGCTAGTTGACATGTAGTTGCAAAGATACTTACTCTTAATAGAATGTCTAAAGTGGACTATCGAAATAAAGTGATCTTTTATATGTAAATAATTGTGTACTGTACATATATATATAAAGGGAGGTATTGGCAAAATATCATCTGTAGTAAATCACTATGAGCCATACAAGCTTTACAATTTGACAGTGTGTTATTTTAAATGTTAAAAGTAATTTTAATTTAAATACATTGGACGTTTTAACCCAGTCGGTGGAATTGTCAGATGGGTGCGATAGCGTGTCAATGCTTTCTCCTGTTTACATTTGCAGCAACAATACACCAATACACCTAGGCGGTTTTGAACTCCTTTTTTATGTTGATATAAAGTGGTCGCTTACTGTTAAAACTAATCGTGGTATTGATATCTTTGTAGGACTGTCGACTCTATAGATCAGTGCAACAAAAAAAAACGCAGCGCGTTGCGTTCTTCTGACCTCATTTGCTTGCCTGTATATAGTTCGCATAATCATCAAGTGTATTCTGAGATCTGAGGTCTTATATCACTGTATTAGTTCACTGTGGTGAGTTACGTGTCGTTGGGAATCCTGGAGTGTGACGTATGAGGGGAACCCCAGTATTACTGCACGGCGTCACATAAGCCATGATACAAAGTTACAGAAACTAAGCAACCGAAAGCAGTATATGTCTTCCTCAGATGTAATGTTAGTTCTGTACTTCAGCGTTGGGTAAAAGAGCATTATAATCTCCTTTGTGGTAGAGAAAGCTGCTTATATGTAGGCTACGAGAAACAGCAAAGATGCTGAATTAAACATACACACAATCAACGTTTCCACATGTTTACACTGTCCCCGATTATCAAAACTTCTACTTAGCGCTTGCTCCAATTCTGCAAATCAGTTTTTGTAAATGAGTGACTTGATCCACATATGGCCTTCATCAACAGCTGCTTGCGCCACCTGCTGGTGAGCGGCTGACATCAGCTGGAGATCATGCATCGGTGCTCTACTGCTATTCCTGCGGTTCCCGGATGTGCAACGCTGAATTTTCTGCCGAATTTTAACCACTACATTTGTGGCAGCGAATTTGGAAAGTGAAATAAAATGACTGAAATTTGCCTGTCAAATATTACACATCGTATTTTTAATCAGATTGAATATTTTGGAAGTGAATTCTGGAAGGTGAATATGAATTGTTGAATTTTTAATTATGAAAATGTGTGTGAAATATTTTGAATTGAAATATTCACAGCTTAAATAAACAACTATGTTAAATTTCAGGACCTAAAAATGCAAGCCTTGGAAATACAAGGCATTAAAATGCAAGCACTGTTAATTGCAATGCATCTTTTTTTTCGATTTGTGGAATTCAGCATGATTTATGTTTCAAAAACTACTGTCATTATTCTGCTTCCATATGGAACTCGGATTGCTTTCATAGGCTATGAATGTATAAAATATAGATCTTTCATAAAAAAAAAAGAAAAAAAGAAGCCAGCTGGTAGTGGAACGCTGTCCTCCCTCAATATTCACTCCTCGGACTCCAACCCCCACCTCCCCCCCTTAATTTCAGCCCTGGTTATGACCAATTAAATCTTTATAATCGGCTCCGGGACTATTGTAAATTAAGTATTTTTTATTATATTGATGTTCAATATATTATAAATATTTTATTTGCCAGTGGAAGCTGGGTGCACGAGTTTCGCATCGCCTCTACGCCGTCTGCAACAAAATTGCCCACGTTTTGCCCCTCTCTGCATACTTCACATTGAAAATGAGCTAAAAAAAAAACAAAAATACAAAAAGAGTTAGACACTTGTGACTGGTGCAGCCCATAAGTTTCAATGTAAGTTACTGCAAACCTAGCAAAGTTTCAACATACTGGAAAGCTGTGGAAAATTTGGTCAAAATATTTACTTTTATGAAGTTATAAGACTTTTATAAGTTTTGCTTCATGAGGCCTACTGACTATTGGCCCAAGAGTAGCCTACATGAAACGACAGTTTATTTTATTTTAATTTGTGATATATTATGTCAATGGACAGTGGTAATTACACGAAAGCACAATATTAAATAATTAAATCTATACATATAATTTTTTAATTCCATAGCGACGTGACCATGTTGATGATATAGGGGAATTTACAGTTAAAAACCCAAATAGGACCAGGTGTTGGTTGAATGAGGTCAAGGAGTCAATAGATGCGTTTCAATCGAAGAAAGTTTACTGAAGAAATAGTTTGCCGTTTCAGGCAGGAGTCAGCTTCAACACTCGCGATGAGTTCATAGGCCAATTATAACCCTGACAGAGGTTGCTAATTGCGTCAATGCATAAGTCATCAAAATTCTGATTGGTTCCAAAACCTAGATAAACTTAGACAGTTTCCACATATGGACGTAAACATATGGATTATCTCAGACGTCAGCAAATGGTGAAGAAGACACCTCAGCTCGGATCAGGATTCAGACAGGAGACAGTCTTCTTCTGACAAAGGGTGTGTATGCCGACGCACACATACACATACACATACACAGAGCCCTTATCTGCATCTTCAAGGTTTTCTCTTCTTACAAGCACCTTATCGGTTGGTTACACACATACTATGCAGTCATCAATCTTGGAGAATAGAAATACAGGTTTTTAGAACAGGATTTTTAATATCTGTTAATCAACATAAGAATATCACAGTTCTCTTCTCCACTCGTAGCTCACGTAGATAGTGGGTCACCCTGACCCCTTATCCTGGCCTTATGACCCTGAGACAAAAATACACTCAGCAAGTATTCACACTGCTTACTCTGAACACTTCTAAAGAGGATATATGCACACTTCAATCTATATAAATATAGATGGCTCTACTTCTTAAGTTAATCATCAAATAACCTGATTAATAATCACACAGCAAATAATAATAAGCAAAGGAATATAATTATTAATAAGAGAAGGATATGGGTCTCCACTCCATCCTCTCCTTCAATGATATATGCGCTGGACGCTGCCATGTGGATCTGTCGGATTAATATCATGTAAATTCACCTATTTCTCCTAAAATACATGAAAGTATGTGGCCAGTTAGCTGGGAGAAAAACAGAGTAAACTTTATAGTAATCTACACAATGTGTATCTGATAGGAATAAAAGACGTCCAGGCCAGCAGACATGAGTACGTTTAGGGCAGAGATCATTTATTACTCTGAGCTAAATACTTGTATGTATAAATACATAGTATATTAAAGATTTGAAAACCATCTGAATAATTCTGTCTTCTTCAATTATAAGTTGCCTATATTTAAGTCACAACTACCTGTAAGTCACCCTTTTTGATGCCATTGGTATAAGACAATCAATATTGGCAGCATACAGACAAGTTGTCCGCTGGGCCTGTGGTGTTCTGAGCAGCCCTTACCTGCACGTGTTGAGTCAGACATTACAAGACAGTTTACAGAGGAAGGGCTTTATAAAGGTTTTGAATGGCCCCATTTTGGTGACAATCAATAAAAAATAATCACAATCACAAATTGTCTTACTGTATAAAAACTTGTTTATGAAGTTTACATTAGATACAGTATATGTATATATATATTAGTGCTGTCAAACTATTAATCGCAATTAATTGCATCCATAATGAAATTTTTTGTTTACATAATGTGTGTGTATATACTGCATATATTTATTATGAATATATAAGTACAAACGCATGCATGTATATATTTAAGGAAAATATGTTACGTTTATATATTAAATATATTTATAATATGAATATAATGTAAAAATGTAAATATTTTCAAAATATATACTGTGTGTGCGTATTTATTTATAAATAATAAATATATACAGTACACATACATATAATGTAAACAAAAACTTTTATTTTAGATGCGATTAATCACGATTAATTGTTTGACAGCACTAATATAACTATATACTGCATATCTATATATAATTAAAAATATAACTTATTTAGTGCTTGCCTCTGACATTGTGTCTACACCGGACGCGAGCGGTGCGGCGCAGCGTGACAAAATACTCTAGAACTCATAATCGGTGATACTGTCTACACTATATTTGGTGCGACACAACAAATCCCTGACAGTAAACTTCTGCATTGTTCTATTTATGACATACTGACACAAAGTTGATTTTCAATGGTCGCGTTGTCGTGTCCAGTGTAGACTGACTTTAGATGTTGTCGCATCGGGTGTAGACACGGTGTTAATTAGGAAGCTAGTCCTCCTGGTTAGTGTGGTGTCTATCTATGAAAATAAAATCCTCAGCACAACCTAAAACAAAACTAAAAAGACTGGGTTGGGGGACAATTTGTCCATTTCTAATTATTTAGGTGAACTTGTGAAGTTTTCATTTTCTCTCAGATGTGGAGACAATAAATGGCCTGGAGCTGCGTGAGTGTGTGAACCCTCCCATGTAATTGCCGTCCATCCAGGGTGTGCGCCACCTAGAGCCTGAGATCCTGGGACAGATTCTGGGCCCCGTGACCCTAGAGAAGACGAGCAGGTTTGGAGAATGGATGAATGGATGTGTTATATGCTTGTGTCAATTAGTATATTATTTGATCCAGGTGAAATGCATTTCCCTCATGACAGGAAGAGCTGTGGACATTAATGTAAATAGATATGTTGTACTAATTCCAAAATAATGTAAATATTATATACAGTAAATAAATCAGAGTAAGATTGTGGCATAAGATGTAGTACTTTGCACAAGATGGCGCCATTCCACAAATTACATATTAGAATCAAATATTAAATACAGTTGAAATATTGAAAGGAGCATCTGCTATAACACTGAACCTATGAATGGAAATAATGGAAAAACATTGAATCTTTAACCCTTATAAAAAATATTGTAAATATATTATTGTAAATATAGTTGTGCAGGAAAAAATACTTACACATTTACATACCTCGTGTCTCTATATATATCACTATAGTGACCCTATGCACTTTTTACAAAAAATTTATCAGAAAACTTGTTATATTGTTTATAATGAATAGATTGATTAATGCTAAGAAAGTTGATGTCTAACTTTTAAAAAAAATGAAGGAGGGAGAGGGTAGTGAATGATGTCCCAGGTCACTAAAGACCCGAGGTATGCATTTAAGGGTTAAATGGAAAATTAGTTCATATGATGTTGGCTAATTAAATAAAATAAATGAAGGATGAATATAATATTGAATTTAGCAGAGCAGTAAAATAATTGTAATGATAGAAAACAATTGAGAGAACTTTAGTTAATTCAGACAACTTTAGCTGATCTGCTTCATTAAACTCTTTCTTTATCAATGTTCACAAGTTCTTAGTAAAATACAACGAGTAGAGAGTTGGTTTAATGAAAGTCAAAGATCAAGTGCTTAACTAAGGCTGGCCGCACACTTGAGGATTTTAAAGGGTTACTCCACCCCAAAACACAAATTTGCCCGATTCGCGGCTTGTCGCAACCGATTATTTTGTCCAAAAATCCTCTATTGTGTGGTGTCATTACGATTATTTATCTGTTCCCGATCGAGACATGTTTGTTATTTACGACTCTTGATCGGGCTGCCTCTGATGTGTTACCCGCGACAGCCAATGAGAGCGAGCAAGCGTCACTCACCGGATGCTGTTCTACAGCTGAAGCTTGGCAGACACAAAAATGCCATGAAAGCAGAGAACATCACTCATGTTCTTTTCTATACTTTATATTTTACTGTGAAACATAACGCACGCCAGGAGAGCCAGCTGACAACGTTGAATTTCCTGTATTTGTTTTTCTTCTCTAGTCACGTTTGATCTCGCGAGTCTCCAAGAAGTGAGAAGTGTGTGGTCTCGCAGTGTGCTCGAATCATCTAGTGTGCGCATTCAGAGGATTATAAGGCTAAACATCGGCAGAACTGTCTTCATGTCTGTGGTCTCCCATGATTTTAAAATTGGTTAAGATTTGAAAACCGTCTAGTGTGCGGCTAGCCTAAATGAAACACCATAATGGTGAAACAATATATTTTCAATAAAACATCAGCTAAACTTCTGTTAATTCTCAATAAGAACATTTGCAGATGTATGACAGAAATAAAGTCAATCTGTTTTGTAATTAGTTATTAATCCTGTTTTTGGACATGGTTAAATTATCCTCTGGTGAGATCTTGAGAGATTTAATGTGTTGTTATTTGCAGTTGATGTTCTTCTAAAGCTGTGTGCTTGTAAGTTAGTTGTTATTCTTGTGTTTCAGCTCGTCTTTTTTTCTCCTCAGTGATTCTGCTTGTTAACAGCAGGTGTCATCATTAATGGTCAATCCTCACTTAATAATCAATTCATTATCTCAATAATTTTGAATGTCGTGAAAAAGATCATTTTTTCTTGTAACTTATTTCAAAAGGTGAAACTTTCATATATTTTCGATTCATTGCATGTAAAGTAAAACATTTCAAAAGTTTTTTTTGTTTATTTATGCACCTGTACTTACATTTATATTGCATTCACGTCATGTCAATTTCGAGATGACAACATGTGACGTTCTACTTGGAGCTGTTCACCCCCTTGGACTCGGACTATGGCACTCAATGCCTAAACATAGCAGCTAATGAATCTGAGGTGATGGTACAAGTCGTGGCTCTCAGAAAGCTCCCAGTTCACAAGTTGCAATTACAATTTTTACGAGGACATAAACGCCTCTATATGATATGGCGCAAACGCACCTTTACTTACTGATACCGTATTTACTTTTCTGTAGACAGACACTGAGCAGTGTTAATGTTGCTGTGTAATTACAATAGCAAAAATGATTTTTGATTTAAACTAGATCAGGGTAAAGGGTTAAAGTTCTGCACATTTGACTGTTCTCAAAATAGATTTTTGTTCCTCATTCCTCTATACTCACAATCCCCTCCCAAACAAAACAAACACCAGTAACATTTAAAGCACACATGCTGTTGATGCTACTCTGTAACAGGAGACACAATGCAGATCATGTTTCTTCTGTGTTTGCTCACTTGTTTTGCGCTGAGCAATTTTAATGTTCAGGCAAAAGTGGTTGATGGCTTTAATGAGTGTAAGCAGTTTTTCTACAAAGGCAAAGAACCACAAGGGATGGATCAGAATGCCAAGAAAATCTGTCAGAAGTTGAATAAATTCGATGTCTTTCTTTATGCAACTCTCTATTCTGCAGTTGAAAAAATTCCACTGTACAGTGCTTACAAATTTATCCCTGAATGCAAAGCTTCTACAACACAAGAGAAACACAATTCATGGCACGTAGAGCCACAGGTAAGACTTTTTTTGTACTATCAAAATATTTAATGGTCATTATAGACATTTTGTAAGGAAAAGGTGTTGAATCATTTGATTAATGTTTTGGTCATTTCTTTGTCATTGCAGAGAAATATTTAAACATATTAGATCGTTGGATGAACTGATGGAACGTCATCAATCTTACTAATAGAGCAATTGTAATTAACATTCAAAATGTCCACCTTATTTTTTATATGTGGGAGGGAGTGCAAATAATAAATAAATCTTGCTCCCCAGAAGAGTATTTCCCAAGGAACTGTTTTAACACAATATTTCTTCTGTAGCTTATTTCTAGAGCTGAACCTGATCATATGATGCTTGAGGGAGACGAAAAATTAAAAAACAAAAAAGATGAATTAAAGAAGACACAAGCCATCGACAGTGACTATGATGAAACAGGATATGATCGCGGACATCTGTATCCCAACAGTTTCCAATGCGGTGATGACCGTAAGGTGACATTTACACTGACAAATGCTGTTCCTATGGATGCTTGCTTCAACCGCATTCATTGGAAGGTCTGGGAGGGTTATTTGCAAAGTTTTTTAAAGGACAACCTGAAGATGGATAATGATAAAGCTCATTCTGATTCTGATTCTGATTCTGATTCTGATAATGAAAAGGCGTCAGCTTACATCATCACAGGTACTGTACCTGGTAAGGACAAAATACCAAAAAGCGGAAACCGGGACTTAAGAAGGGTCACAGTTCCATCTCTCATCTGGACAGCCGTTTGTTATGAACACAAAGATACTGACAAGTCTTTTTCCTTTGGATATATAGGAGTAAACCAGCCAGAATTTAATATACAGATAATGAGTGTTTCAAAGATGAATGAGGAGCTATCTAAACCATCAAAATCACCAGTTAAGATTTTTCATGATAATTGTTTCAGTAACAATCCAGCATCTGAAGAGGCTAAAAATCAGTTTTTAAATCGAATTAAATTACCAGAGCATCATAGACTTCAAATGTCCAAAAGTGCTCAGAACAACCTTATTGCAGTTCTAGATCTCATCAGTAGTGGCAGTAAAGATGCTACAATTACTGACCTGACAGCAACACTCAACTATGGCAGTTCAAGCTCTCATTTGGCCTCAACCGAACCAATGAAAAACAACTTTAAAAGTGCTTGTGTTGTAACTGCTGCCAAAAAACGTCGCACATCTGATAAACAAAAAAGGGATGTGTCTGATGGGTCTGAATCTATTGAATGTCGGCTGGTCCCAGAGAAATCTGTTGATGGCAAGACTTCAGCTGATGGCTCTCCATGCAGCCGTTTTGTGGATAATGGTTACAAATGTACATGTTCCACACAAGAAGGCAAAAGCATATCGTGCTGCTCCACTCCCTGTCTGTACCAGGACCAACTAAAGGGCTACCGTTGTTACTCAGGTAAGACACAGATAGTGTGCTCACCCCAGTACTCACTTATCACGGCTAAAGGAAACAGATGTCGAGACGATCACCCCTGTGCCACATACGGTAAAGACTACTACTGGTGTTTCATAGACAGCAAGTCCTGGGAATACTGCAGCCCCCCGCTGAGGGGAAGTAGGGCTAAAGATGGAAAATACTGCCGCAGCAATTACGCCTGTGCCAAATACGACAAAGATGGCACATGGTGCTACACGGATGATAAAAACTGGAACTCTTGCTGTACTTCTGATGACTACTTCTCAGCTGTCAACTACAAAACCTGCAAGCCTGATCACCCATGTGGTTACCATGGCAAAAATTACCTGTGGTGCAACACCACTGATGGCCGCTGGGATTATTGCTGCAAAGAGTTCAAAAAATAGTTTGTCATGGGACAACTTGGACTAACGCATAAATAACTAAAATAGGAATTTGCAAAACTGAATTACATGTTTAATTGTTTTAACACCTACTAACCTTTTTTTTTTTTTTTTTACATCATAATAAAAGCAGCAAAGTGACTCTTACATTTGGATTTGTAAATGAACTTCAAACAATGTTATAGTAGCACTAAAGTTACTGCCTGTGAATTCAACATACTGTAGAAGAGCTGCAGTAAAAAAAAAATCAATACATTTAAACCAGCTGTAGACGTAACATGGTTATATAATCATTCTGTCATAGTGAGACTGAAAACTGAAACTGAAATTCTGATCATTAACACCATAAAATGAATATGCATTTTGTAACCATAATAAAATACATGTTGAAGTTATTATGTGTGATGCTACAGTGTCTTCATTTCACAGAGTGGACAAAATTAAGGATTTCAATGAAAGAGTCAACTGGTAGAGTTAAAATCACAATCAAATACTAATGGAGAATTTTGTGTACACTCACATTTTTTGTACTGATTCAAATATGTAGAGAATGCATATTTTATTTTTTATATTACAGCCATGTAGATACAAATTGCTATTCGGTGGAAATTTTTTCTCTCACATGTAAAAATGTTGACATTGTCGACAGAAAACGCTTTTACCGGCCACAGTGTAAAAACAATTGTCAGCTCGACTCATCTTGATGTTTTGACTGAGTTACATTAACATGAAGTGTCAAGTTTAATGAAGTGATGATTGACCATTAATGAAGAAACCTGCTGTTATTAATAATAATAATAAGTTTAATTTATATAGTGCTTTTCCAGAGTCAAAGCGCTTTACAATGCAGCAGGAGCAGTAGTGCAAAAATGCAGCAACCAAAATAGGGGAACACAAAACAATCAGAGTCAAACTGCGCTTCAAACGCCACAGAGTCCAAACGAGTGCAAACTCCAGGACCCAAAGTGGCAAACGGGAACACTCAACGACTCAACATCCACCACAGAGCCCAAAGGGCAAGTGGGAAAACCCGACAACGTAGTCTACCACGCTACAAATCACACCCGTCAGTGACGCAGACACTCCGCTGCAGCACATACACCACAAACACCACCAGGTAGGCAGGCCGGATGAAACATCACAACACAGCGTCATGGTGGGGCACAGCACCTCTGCGTACCAGTGAGAAACAGAAAAATGAATTGTCCAGTTGAAGTTCAAGTCCATTTATAAGTGTGTAGACATAAAAACATATTTAAACAAGACAAAACAGACAAACAGCCCAGTCTGAAGCGGCAGACAAACGTGCACAGCGTACTCACATCAGAAACACGTAACACGTAACAAATGTTATTCGGTTAACAAGCAGAATCACTGAAGGAGTGATGAAAAAACAGAAAAAGAAGAGACCAGCAGAAACACAACAACTGCAAATGACTTACAAGTGCTAAGCCTTTTTTTTTAGTTAACAGGCACACAAATGCACCAGAATTAGCCAAAGGCTATTTTTCATCTGTAGTCCCTGGAGAGAATAGTATATGCCACTCTAAAACAGAAGATGGTTAAAAATACACACTAGTCATTTTTTTCTTTAAGATTTGTCTTTATCATTTCCACCTTTTAATTGAGATAGGATAGTATATAGAATGAACAGGAAGCAAAGTGGGAGAGAGGAGGGATGGGATTGGGAAAGTCCCATGAGCCGGGACTTGAACTCGGGACACCTGAAGTGCAAAAACTGAAATAAAATACATAACACAGTGGTCTCAAACTTAATTCCTGGAGGGTCACAGTCCTGCAGAGTTTAGGTCCAGCCAGATCAAACTCATATCTGCTTGGAAGCTGAATTGAGTTTGAGACAAGACAGACATAACATGATCTATAAATCAATCTATCAATAAATCAAACCACAAATAAATATAAAAATACAATACCAATGAGAAAGAGTGACAATGACATAGATAGGCAATAGCAGCACAGCTGACAGTTATAAAGTTCTACTGTTGACAATTGGTATTTACCTAATGTTGAAACAACGCTGATTTAAAATAACACTATGCAATAAATATATTTTCGACTTGTTTTAAACATCTCAAATATTTCATATTAACAGATAAATTAGCCTGTATATTAGTGCTGTCAAATGATTAATCATGATTAATCGCATCCAAAATCAAAGTTTTTGTTTACATAATATATATGTATGTATGTGTGTGTGTGTATATATATATAAGGGATAATCAACGGCTAGCTGTGCGCATTAAACGATTTGAATGCACGACGTGGAGGCGAAGAACCGCCCGACGCGCAGCAAAGTGCATTCAAATCGTTTAATGCACAGCTAGCCGTTGATTATCCCGTTTATGCCAGGGTCATTTGCCAGCATTCACATATTAAAGATGTTAACAATATTTGTGCTGCAATATTTGACCGGAACGATAAAAATGATGGTTATTTTCGTAACTGTAACTGAATGTTACTATGGTTACCGGAACGCATTAATATAGAGCGTGATTAAACTGACCTGGAAATACCTGTGCAGTTCAACCAATTTAATCAACACCTGCCAGCCAATCAGAATCCAGTATTCAGACAGACCATGGCATAAATATATATATGTATATGTATATATATATACAGTGAGGAAAATAAGTATTTGAACACCCTGCTCTTTTGCAAGTTCTCCCACTTAGAAATCATGGAGGGGTCTGAAATTGTCATCGTAGGTGCATGTCCACTGTGAGAGACATAATCTAAAAAAAAAAATCCAGAAATCACAATGTATGATTTTTTAACTATTTATTTGTATGATACAGCTGCAAATACGTATTTGAACACCTGTCTATCAGCTAGAATTCTGACCCTCAAAGACCTGTTAGTCTGCCTTTAAAATGTCCACCTTCACTCCATTTATTATCCTAAATTAGATGCACCTGTTTGAGGTCGTTAGCTGCATAAAGACACCTGTCCACCCCATACAATCAGTAAGAATCCAACTACTAACATGGCCAAGACCAAAGAGCTGTCCAAAGACACTAGAGACACAATTGTACACCTCCACAAGGCTGGAAAGGGCTAAGGGGAAATTGCCAAGCAGCTTGGTGAAAAAAGGTCCACTGTTGGAGCAATCATTAGAAAATGGAAGAAGCTAAACATGACTGTCAATCTCCCTCGGACTGGGGCTCCATGCAAGATCTCACCTCGTGGGGTCTCAATGATCCTAAGAAAGGTGAGAAATCAGCCCAGAACTACACGGGAGGAGCTGGTCAATGACCTGAAAAGAGCTGGGACCACCGTTTCCAAGGTTACTGTTGGTAATACACTAAGACGTCATGGTTTGAAATCATGCATGGCACGGAAGGTTCCCCTGCTTAAACCAGCACATGTCCAGGCCCGACTTAAGTTTGCCAATGACCATTTGGATGATCCAGAGGAGTCATGGGAGAAAGTCATGTGGTCAGATGAGACCAAAATAGAGCTTTTTGGTCATAATTCAACTAAACGTGTTTGGAGGAAGAAGAATGATGAGTACCATCCCAAGAACACCATCCCTACTGTGAAGCATGGGGGTGGTAGCATCATGCTTTGGGGGTGTTTTTCTGCACATGGGACAGGGCGACTGCACTGTATTAAGGAGAGGATGACCGGGGCCATGTATTGCGAGATTTTGGGGAACAACCTCCTTCCCTCAGTTAGAGCATTGAAGATGGGTCGAGGCTGGGTCTTCCAACATGACAATGACCCGAAGCACACAGCCAGGATAACCAAGGAGTGGCTCTGTAAGAAGCATATCAAGGTTCTGGCGTGGCCTAGCCAGTCTCCAGACCTAAACCCAATAGAGAATCTTTGGAGGGAGCTCAAACTCCGTGTTTCTCAGCGACAGGCCAGAAACCTGACTGATCTAGAGAAGATCTGTGTGGAGGAGTGGGCCAAAATCTCTCCTGCAGTGTGTGCAAACCTGGTGAAAAACTACAGAAAACGTTTGACCTCTGTAATTGCAAACAAAGGCTACTGTACCAAATATTAACATTGATTTTCTCAGGTGTTCAAATACTTATTTGCAGCTGTATCATACAAATAAATAGTTAAAAAATCATGCATTGTGTTTTCTGGATTTTTTTTTTTTAGATTATGTCTCTCACAGTGGACATGCACCTACGATGACAATTTCAGACCCCTCCATGATTTCTAAGTGGGAGAATTTGAAAAATAGCAGGGTGTTCAAATACTTATTTTCCTCACTGTATATATATATATATATATATATATATATCACACACACACACACAGATATATATATATATATATATATATCACAGGTCGTGTTAACTGAAAATTCTCCGTCATTGATGGATTTTTTTTAGCAGTGATGGAAAAAGTCTGAAGGTCCTCCGTCATTTTGACAGATTACACTGAGGGTGATCTATTGTAATTAATAACTGCAATTCCCACCCCTGTCAAGTTGGTGGCAAATGCGCTTTAACAGAATTTGAAATCTGAGACTGTATTTCATATCAAATGTAACGACGCACAAAGCTTAGCCTTTTGCAATTTACTGGATGGGAGGCGCACTATACTGTATGTAGCCTACTGTGCTTTCATCAAATGAAAACAGCATGGATTGGTTTTTGTTTTAACCCAGCCCTAGCATATTTCGTTGTTTTTAGTGTCCTCCGCTGTCACTGTGGTGTTGAACATGAAAAGTGATGCAGTCTCTGTTCATCTGTTCTCTTCATAAATAAATAAATACATAAGCCTATATGCTCATCCTCTAGGTTCATTATTAAAAGTGAAAACGTAAACAAAAAGAAAAGAAAAGCAATTAAATGTGTTGTTATAATTAAAATGACAGGAAATAATAGATTGACAGAATTTTTACGACCCTGTCCGTCAAAATAACAGACAATGTTACAGTCTAACGCAACCTCTGATATACATACAGTGGGTACGGAAAGTATTCAGACCCCCTTAAATTTTTCACTCTTTGTTATATTGCAGCCATTTGCTAAAATCATTTAAGTTCATTTTTTTCCTCATTACTGTACACAGCACCCCGTATTGACAGAAAAACACAGAATTGTTGACATTTTTGCAGATTTATTAAAAAAGAAAAACTGAAATATCACATGGTCCTAAGTATTCAGACCCTTTGCTGTGACACTCATATATTTAACTCAGGTGCTGTCCATTTCTTCTGATCATCCTTGAGATGATTCTACACCTTCATTTGAGTCCAGCTGTGTTTGATTATACTGACTGGACTTGATTAGGAAAGCCACACACCTGTCTATATAAGACCTTACAGCTCACAGTGCATGTCAGAGCAAATGAGAATCATGAGGTCAAAAGAACTGCCTGAAGAACTCAGAGACAGAATTGTGGCAAGGCACAGATCTGGCCAAGGTTACAAAAAAAAATTTCTGCTGCACTTAAGGTTCCTAAGAGCACAGTGGCCTCCATAATCCTTAAATGGAAGACGTTTGGGACGACCAGAACCGTTCCTAGAGCTGGCCGTCCGGCCAAACTGAACTATCGGGGGAGAAGAGTCTTGGTGAGAGAGGTAAAGAAGAACCCAAAAATCACTGTGGCTGAGCTCCAGAGATGCAGTCGGGAGATGGGAGAAAGTTGTAGAAAGTCAACCATCACTGCAGCCCTTCACCAGTCGGGGCTGTATGGCAGAGTGGATATCCATCTTTATTTACTCAGTGCAACTAAAAACATCCAAGTGAAATATATAACTCCAACATGTCAGAAAAAATTAAATAAAAAACTAAATCACTGAGTTGGAAAAAGGATCACCCCCTTGTGTCAGTTTTTTTTTTAACCTCCTTTTGCTTTAATTACAGCCTTAAGTCTGTTGGGATATGTCTCTACAAATTCTGCTCATCTAGACTATACAATATCTTCCCACTCTTCTTTTTCCTTCTATCCTGACAAGTGTTCCAGTCCCTGCTGCAGAGAAAAACACCCGTAACAGGATATTACCACTACTGCTTTACTGTAGGAATGGTAGGAATTTTCTTTTTCCACATGGCCTCAGAAACTTCAAGGAGCGTTTTGGCAAAGCTCATTCCTGACTTCATGTGACCTCTCTTGAGGAGTGGCTTTTTTCTTGCAACCCTCCCATACAATACACCTAAAATTTCAATGTTCAACAGTATATGTCGTCATTTATAAATGCCAAATAAAATTATAGTGTCTATCTTTATAAAAAAAGGGACCTTTTTAGATTCTGTTAAGTGAGAATGTTGAATATGAATATTTATAAAATACACTTGGGCATGAACACAACAACAAGAAAGCAAAACAACAAATGGCACAGTCTACATGAATGCTTGAACAGGCACAAACTGGGATCATTGTTAGGGAACAGCAAGCTGTATTCTTACATTTCTTTCCTTTTAATTTCTCTAAAGCCCTGATTTTGCATGAATGCACCCAAAACAAAGCAAACAAAGATGTATTCATATCTTGTAAGAAGGCTATAAAATATGCTGTTAATCCACACCTTTCAAGAGCAAACCAAAAAGTTTAAGGTGCAATGGCTCAAATGAAGTGACTTATTGTCTAAAAGTATATGGTATAATGGTATACCATCCCAACAAATCTTTATCTCTACATAATTTAAGAAAAAGAAAAGCATCCAAGTATTTCAAAGATTAAGTCGAGCTTTCAGCGACGATCTTTCAGCATATTTTTTCTTCGTTCTAGCTAGTGGTTGGGAAGGGCCAGCTTTGTCTTCTCCTTGGACAGGGGTGACAAAAATAGACAACAGAAAAGTTTAAGCAATTCCTTGCTTGCAACTGTCTTGTTCCCTCATAAATATAATCTTTAATATCCATCAGAACCACTGCGTTACCCTTATCAGCAGGCTTGATGACCAAGTCAAGAGTTGTTTCAATGCTTTCTGTTCACTCATGGTTAAATTCTGTTTTTCTACTAGGCCCCAATTTAAGTGTTGATAGGCGTACCAGTTTTAAAACGTTTTGGTGCAGGTACGAATGAAAGACCTCTCAGTAAGGGCTGATCTCTGCTCTGGTGTGAGAGCCAGAGAGGATGAAAGCTTAATAATAAGTTTCTCCGCACCACTTATAGGGTTGAGGGTCCCGGAAAGTTTAAATTCTGGATCCAATGATTTAACATGTCCTTAGCTGTTGTGGTGGTCCTGTGAATATGATCTTTCTTAACCTCAAACCGAATGTACGGTAGTTCCACTATACTGTTTAGAGTGTCTCTGATGTATTCCTTCATCTTGGTTAGATGGTGTTGTTCTTCCAGTGGCAATTGATCTGAGAAGTTAAGTAAGGGAGAGTAAAGCTCAGTATAAAGTGTTTTCATTATATATTTTCTAGTGTGTGCATGGAGTAAACATATAATTTTTGTGAAATGTAGTAGAGTTGTGTAGCTGAGGCTGTAAATGGTAAAATAAACTTGATATTTTTGTTGCATAATTTTTTCTAAGAAATAACTTCTTCTTTTTTTTTTCTCAGAAGTGAGGCACACTATTTTTTCCTGAAACATGGAGTTTCACTTCTTCATTTGTTGCAATTTTGGTCCAAATGGGGAAGAACTGTCAGCAAATGACTTTCTTGCTCACGTGTTTCATTAGGGATGTATTAGGGATGTTGCTTCACTTTAGAGATATCAGCTATTAGTCAATAAGTACCCTAAAGACAAATTATTGTTTGAACTGAATTCCAGTTTTAAATCTTTTATCTGTGATTATCTTCTTCAGAACATGGAAATAGAGGCAACAGCCACCATAGTTAAATGTGTACCAGGGGCCAGAGTGTCTGACAATAGTTTAAATAAGGCAACAGTGATTAGTCAGAAGGAGGCAACCCTTTATAACATACTTTCATTCCCTTCAGTCTTTACCTGTTGACTCAATCTCTTTTTAATCTTTATCTCCCTCTGTAACAGGGCTGACGAGACGTGAGATGTGCGGATCCAAGTGCAAGCTTTTATTTACAGGCATGGTCATAAATACAGGCAGGGTCGAGCAATGGCAAACAGGTATGGCAGGGACAAGACAAAGAGTAATCCTAGGACTAGCAAAGGTCGGTCGACAGCGAACAGTATCCGGAGGGGCTTGACGAGAGAGGTATCTGAAAACGAAGCAATAGTCCAGGCAGGGGAAAACACAATGCAAAACAGGCAGGCGAAAACACAATCCAAAACAGGCAGGCGAAAACACAATCCAAAACAGGCAGGGGAAAACTAGGAAAACTATCAGGGGCTCTGTAGAGTTGCTACGGCTAGGGGAGTGGTAAACGCATACAATACTCGGCAGTGAGGGAAACAAAGTCCAGGGTTTAAATAGAGTGTGTGATTAGTGAGAGCTGTGTGTGCAATCAGTGCAATGGATGATGGGAAATTGAGTCCAGTGTGATGTGTGCTGTGAGAGTCAATGTGGTGAGCGAGTGACCTCTGGTGGTGAATGAACGGAAGTGCAGGGACAGGATTCGTGACACCCTCTGTCGTTTTTTCCCCAGTTTTGTCTATTTCCGTTTTGTTTGATGCTGAAGTATAAAATTGTATATCTTCTCCATTATGTCTTATGTTTCAATTATGTCTTTTGCCTTCCACTCAAAAAAGATAAAAAAGATATTTTATATTTATAATGTTTGTTTGTGTTACTTACACTAATAAGAAGCTGTTGCTATTAAGATTTATGTATTTCTGTTGCTCATTATAATTGTTACACTTTAAAGCGCGGCGCTGCTCTACCGTAGTATTGATTGCAGTCATTTACACACTATAGCCTTTTGTTTTAATAATTAAAAAGGTGTTTGTTAATTATAATGTCTAATTAGACATGCGTTTAAACAGTGCTTCAGTGGTACCGTCGGTCCTTGTGTGAAACCTCCTCACGTGAAGACCTACTCAAGCTGCGACTGTACCTGCATGACTCCACAGAGCACCGACAGTGCACTTAAGTATCTTTGTTTCTATTCAATTTCACTTCTTAGGACTATTTTACCTTCTCTAGCTATAATATGCGCTTCCAGCATATTCCTGTCATCCAGCTCCAGATGCAAGAAATGGTGCAATCCCACCAATCTGCGGCCTGTCCACTCTCCTCTCCTCCACCTCACTCTCTGAAGGTCTCTGGGATTGCCAGTCAGAGTTGAACAAACCTGACTTCATTCCAGCCATTGCTACTCATTCTGTTATCATCATATTGGGCCTTACCGAGACTCAGCAGCTCCTCCGATCTCTCCTTCAACTACTCTTGTTCTCACACCCCTCACCAATCAGGCAGAAGTGGAGGAACAGGTTTGCTCATTTACAATGCAATTATTTCTTTATTTATGATCGTTTTGTATAGCCCTTTTCACAATACATAATCCTTCAATGCTACTTCACAGAAAATGCATGTTGTACATTGCCTGAAGTGTGTTATTACAAGTGATATCAGAAAAATACAGGTCTAAAATAGTACAAATTATGCAGTTACAGTAGCATATATTTGAGAATGTATATTTTCATTACAAACATTTGAAAAAAACATTTGTGTTTTGAAAATACAAGGTCATGAGATGCATTATGTGAATGCTTGACAAAAGAGATGCGTCTTTAATCTAGATTTGAACTGGCATAGAGTGTCTGAATATATACGGTATATATATATATATATATATATATATATATATATATATTTTAGAAATTATATATTGTTATGTGTAGAGCCCTCCAAGGAGTACGAGGAGACAAAGGAGTGAAATCAAACTCTTTAATAGTGGTAAACGGTTCAGGATCAACAGAAACCACATCAAAATAACATTAATATAACATTAAGACTCGACACTGGGGAATTCAAACTGAATGCTTATAAAGCCAACTGAAACTAGGGAGGTAACGAAATAAAGATCAAACACAGGTGAACACACTTAACCTTAATTAACTAATAATGAACTAATGAGGGAAACCGGAACAAAACCAAATAAGGGAACACAAGAACAGAAGAAACAGAAACAAACTAAACTGATGTCCCATCTCCTAACATACATATATATATGTATGTGTGTGTGTGTGTGTGTGTGTATTATTATATATACATATAATAATAATGATAATATTTTATATATATATATATATATATATATATATATATATATATATATATACTAGAAAGAAATAATTTGGACCAAAGTTACAACACATGAAGAAGTGAAACTCCATGTTTCAGGAAAAAATTGTTTGCCTCACTTCTGAAAAAAGTTTTTCTTAGAAAAAATTATGCAACAAAAATATCAAGTTTATTTTTAAATACAGCCCCAACTACACAGCTCTGCTACATTTCAAAAAAATTATGTTCACTCCAAGAACACACTAGGAAATATATAATGATATATTATATATACTGATATCCACATATATAATATATTTATGAAACGGTAACACTTTATAGTAGGTATTAGGGCTGCACGATATATAGTTTCAGCATCGATATCGCGATATGCACATCCTGCGATGTGACTATCGCGGATGTGCATATCGCGATATCAATGCTGAAACTATATATCGTGCAGCCCTAATACCTACTATAAAGTGTTACCGTTTCATAAATATATTATATTATAATATTAAATATATTATATATGTGGATATATGTCAGCGATTTTTAGTATACTGACCGTTATATTTATATTGATCGTTTTCGCGACAGCTATCGCATCACGCCACCCCGCGACACACTGTCTTCACTGGATGCGAAAAACGACCGTTGCAAATCCTTTAAACTTTGTGTCAGTACGTCATAAAAAGAATGAGGGATTTATGCTGCGTTCACGCCATATTGTAATTACCGTAATTCCGAGATGACAACACGTGACGTTCAACTCAGAGCTGTTCACGTCCTCCAACTGGGGATTATCTGTTTCTATAGCGACAGTCAACAAAATGAGCCCGCGAAAGACTGTTGAGAACAACAACAAAATAACAGTACGAACACGGTATGTGTTTTATAGAACATTATAGTATCTATATACATGCATCTATTTTCCTCTTTTTTTTTTTAGAGCAGTATAGCTTTCTTTGAAAGCCCAGCATTTTTCGCTGGTTCCGTGTTAGGTGTAGCGGTCACGTGGTACAAGCCGTAGCTTTCAGAAAGCTCCCAGTTCACAAGTTGTAATTACGAGTTCTGCGAGGACGTGAACGCTTTTTACAAGTTGGTATCTCGTAATTACGGTTATTACGATATGGAGTGAACGCACCTTTAATCGCAAGGATTTGCCGTGTCGCACCGCATCCAGTGTAGACGGCATCACTGATTATAATGGGTTCTATTGTATTTTGTCACGCCCTTTGTAGACACGGTGAGAGCCACTCAGATATATGTGAACACTGAATTCCATTCAGTTCCGTGTCTATTTGTGCCTGAAATGACACATACGCGCGAAACTGTCAAAAATGCATGTCTCTGCAAGTATCCTTGTAAACACAGTTGCTTATGGCTTAGGTGAAGGTAAAAAAAAAAAATTGATAAAGAAAATGGATAGTATAGGCTCACAGCAGTTTAATGTTCCTAAGGCTTTCAGTGTCATGAATGTTAATCAAACAGCAAAACACAGAGAAAAATCACTTTTGTAGCTTTAACAGATTTATTAGATTTAATTTATACAGTGTTATTTTACATTTGATTATTCAACCAGTATACCTGAATACTGTTAGACTTACTGGAAAAATATAAAGCACTGTTTATTTATTTTATATCTTTGTTCTATTATATTTATCTATGTTTGTAATTTGTTCATTTTTCTACGCTGATTTACTCATCTACAATATTTTTTTTCCAAATAGAGCTTTTCAAGTCATCCGGAGATTTTTTTTTTTTTTTCATATCGCAATATATATCGCAGAAATACAAAATATCGCAATGTGAGTTTTTTCCAATATCGTGCAGCCCTAGTAGGTATAGTGTAATGAAGTACTTACAAATCATTTACAAACTAGTTAATTAATAATTTAACTGTAGTTAATACTTTAATACACTATATACAAATAGTGAGTTTTTCATTCATTGTCACTGTAATTAACACATTATTATCATTTATTTAGCTCATACAGGGTTTCTGCAGATATGAACAAGTCAAATTTAAGACTTATTAAGACCTTTTTAATACCACCTTAAAGGAAATTTAAGACCTAAACCCATAATGGAAATACACATTATATTACATACATGCAGTATATGTAATATTTAATGTGTTTAATATAAAAAGAAAACAAAATATCATCACTATCATAAATTATACTTATTACAATGATATACTGTTAACTTTTCATAACGGCAGACAATATTCCATAGCCTAACTCTTTACATATATATATGAGTTACAGATAACTCAGTTTTTTTAAATTTTCAAAAATCGTTTTTTTATTGTGTTTTATTGTGTTAGTTAGCTGTTTTTTTTAGTTATTTTTTAACCTAGTCAAAATAACCCAGCTGCAGTTTGATTGAGATTAATTGGAATGCACAAGGCAAAAAGATGGTTTCTGAGAATCAGTTTTTCTGATTATCTGTTTTTGCAAATGAACTCTTCATATGTATGTATGTATGTATGTATATACAGTGGGTACGGAATGTATTCAGACCCCCTTAAATTTTTCACTCTTTGTTATATTGCAGCCATTTGCTAAAATCATTTAAGTTCATTTTTTTTCCTCATTAATGTACACACAGCACCCCATATTGACAGAAAAACACAGAATTGTTGACATTTTTGCAGATTTATTAAAAAAGAAAAACTGAAATATCACATGGTCCTAAGTATTCAGACCCTTTGCTCAGTATTTAGAAGCACCCTTTTGATCTAATACAGCCATGAGTCTTTTTGGGATATATATATCCCAAATTAATTTCTAACACCTAATTTCTAGCGATTATCGCCGATTTGATTGCACAGATACTATTTAAACTAAACTGAGCTAGACAATGGCATCTCTGAATTCAATAATGAAATGCCTTTAACTGAAAATTGAGTGTTTAATCTTATCATTATATATTACTGACACTCTGTCCTCCAATTTGATACTGTTAAGTGCTTTGACACAATCTGTATTGGTAAAAGCGCTATATAAATAAAGGTGACTTGACTTGACTTGACTTGACTTGACTTGACTTGACTTGGGAAAGATGCAACAAGTTTTTCACACCTGGATTTGGGGATCCTCTGCCATTCCTCCTTGCAGATCCTCTCCAGTTCTGTCAGGTTGGATGGTAAACGTTGGTGGACAGCCATTTTTAGGTCTCTCCAGAGATGCTCAATTGGGTTTAAGTCAGGGCTCTGGCTGGGTCATTCAAGAACAGGCACGGAGTTGTTGTGAAGCCACTCCTTCGTTATTTTATCTGTGTGCTTAGGGTCATTGTCTTGTTGGATGGTAAACCTTCGGCCCAGTCTGAGGTCCTGAGCACTCTGGAGAAGGTTTTCGTCCAGGATATCCCTGCACTTGGCCGCATTCATCTTTCCCTCGATTGCAGCCAATCGTCCTGCCCCTGCAGCTGAAAAACACCCCCACAGCATGATGCTGCCACCACCACGCTTCACTGTTGGGACTGTATTGGACAGGTGATGAGCAGTGCCTGGTTTTCTCCACACATACCGCTTAGAATCAAGGCAATATTGCAATACATAACATTTGTCAGGTTGGTATGTTCATCTATAGTTGCCACCATCTGGGGTCTTCATGAGTGTTGGCATCATCTGAAGTAACCACAAGTGAGGCTGGATCCAAGCTGTAGTAACACTGGGATGGAAACCTGAGAGATAGAAACAGGAAAACAAAAGGAGAAGAATTAGCAGAGATGCTGTTCATATTATTTCAGGCAAAAGATGATCATGCGCATTTATTACTAGAGTACAAGGTTATGAGTTGTTATGTGAACACTTGGCTAAAAGATGTATTTTTAATCTAGATTTAAAAAGAGAGAGTTTGTCTGAGCCCCAAACATTATCAGAAGGCTATTTGAGAGTTTAAGAGTAAAATGTGAAAAAGCTCTGCCTCCTTTACTGGACTTTGATATTCTGGGTACTACCAATAGTCCAGAGTTTTGTGACATTATTTAGCTTACTTTGCTATAATTTGGTTAAATTGCAATCTGATTTTATTTTGTATCCCTTAGTAAGCATATAATTTGTCTTCAGTATTCAGGGAACAGACACAGTCTCACTCTAAAAAGTAGTTTTATAGTCCATTCAAATAAAATGTTTTAATTGGTCAAACATTTAGAAGACTACAGAAAGTTATGCCAATTAAAATTTAACACTTTACTCCATGTGTTTTATATGTTACCTCAACTATAATTTATTATTTGGGCATCATAAGAAATTGCGGGGGAACTAAAACATTGTTACATGTGTGGTGCTCAAGAAGGGCAAGGAGGCGAAGGCTTGAAAATCAAAAACTCTTTTACTGAAGAACATAAATTAACATCACATCATCATAACCTAAACGTAACATAATCGTGAGACTAGACAAAGGAGAGAACCAAACTGAATGCTTATAAAGGAGACAGGGACAAGAGAACAATTAACATAATAAAACTCAGGTGGGGACAATCAAACGATAATTAACCAAATGAGGACCGGAACAAAACCAAATAAGGGAAACGAGGACTAGGGTAGACAGACATGTAACGGTATCTCCCCCTCCTGGTAGGCCAGGGGTCAGGGGACTCCGAGGGCCATGGCGGATCAGGGTACTCCGGCGGCCTAGGAGGATCCGGGGATTCCGGCGGCCTTGGAAGATCAGGGGACTCCGGCGGCCTTGGAGGATCAGGGGACTCCGGCGGCCTTGGAAGATCAGGGGACTCCGGTGGCCTTGGAGGATCCACCTCCGATACCTCGGCCCCTGCCCCCGCCTCGGTCTCTACGGCCGGATAAGGGAAACGAGGACTAGGGTAGACAGACATGTAACAAACATATATTTTTATAGTTTAACAAAATTATTAAAAATGATTAACTGGTGATTATCAATCAATAAAAACACACAATTTACAACACATAATGGCCATTATTTAATAACAATCTCTATTTATAACATTTGTCATACAGACTAAACATATAGGCTTAAAGGAACACTCCACTTTTTTTGGAAATAGGCTCATTCTCCAACTCCCCCAGAGTTAATAAGTTGAGTTTTACTGTTTTTGAATCCATTCAGCCGATCTCCGGATCTGGCGATAGCACTTTTAGCATAGCTTAGCATAGATCATTGAATCCGATTAGACCAGTAGCATCGCGTTCAAAAATGATCAAAGAGTTTTGATAGTTTTCCTATTTAAAACTTGACTCTTCTGTAGTTATATCGTGTACTAAGACCGGCGGAAAATGAAAAGTTGCGATTTTCTAGGCTGATATGATTAAGAACTATACTCTCATTCCGGTGTAATAATCAAGGAACTTTGCTGCCGTAACATGGCCACAGCAGGCGCAGTGATATTACGCAGCGCCTGAAAGTAGTCCCCAGCTAGGTAACTAGTTATAATATAGCTGGGGACTACTTTCAGGCACTGCGTAATATCACTGCGCCTGCTGTGGCCATGTTACGGCAGCAAAGTTCCTTGATTATTACGCAGGACTGGGAGTATAGTTCCTAGCCAAATTGGACTAGAAAATCGCAACTTTTCATTTTCTGCCGGTCTTAGTACACGATATAACTACAGAAGAGTCAAGTTTTAAATAGGAAAACTATCGAAACTCTTTGGTCATTTTTGAACGCGATGCTACTGATCTAATCGGATTCAATGATCTATGCTAAGCTATGCTAAAAGTGCTATCGCCAGATCCAGAGATCGGCTGAATGGATTCAAAAACGGTAAAACTCAACTTATTAACTCTGGGGGAGTTGGAGAATGAGCCTATTTCCAAAAAAAAAGTGGAGTGTTCCTTTAAGCATAAGTATTTCGAATGAGTTAAACCTGTATCCTGTTTTCTGAGTAACACCGAGAATATCACTATACATTGTTGCGACACCGCCGCCACGACCAGTCTGATGGGGCTCATGTTTATAACAGTAGCTTGGTGGAGTAGAGTCATTTAGACCAAAATATTCATTTGGTTTAAGCCAGGTTTCAGTCAAACAGAGTACATCAAATCTATTATCTGTGATCATTTCATTTACAATAACTGCTTTGGGTGCGAGTGATCTAATGTTTAGGAGCCCAAGCTTTAGAAATGGTTTTTGTTCATTTATTTTGCATTTTTCAGGTTTAATCATGATCAGATTTTTTCTAGATCCTGCATTAAATTTATATGTTGACCTCACTATTCGAGGAACAGACACAGTCTGTATAGATTGGACAACGCAAGTACTTCTGTCATTTAAGAGAGAAAAACAAAAGCCATCATTACAGTTATTTGAGAGTTGGCTTACTAGACTGTGGCTAACCTTTGATGGGAGTAGATGTAATGAGAAATATAATGTTATAATCAACACATCGTGGATGTGTCACTTGTCTTAAGAAAATTTAATTTTGCATAATTTCTGTAGTGCCCCTGGGGGCTTGGCCAATTACCTATATTATTGATTTATTCCTGGAGTCAACAAAGTTGACTTCTCTGCTGAAGATTAAGAGATCAAAGAATTAAAACACAATTACAAGGCAAGAAGAATAAAATGCTGCTGCAAAGGAAAACAGAAACCTAGTGGATGTGCATAAACTCGTATAGAGTGTTTACACAACACTGTTTTCAACTAAAACTGGAAATGTTTTGTATTTTGGCCATTCATTTATGAAATTATATCAATTTGTGGGTTTGAAAATGAAAATGTTTGAAAGCCGGTTATAACTGCATTAAGCAAAGTTTAGTTAAATCTTCAGGGTTAATATTACAGAAATTTAAAAATGCACATGTAGCCCGGAATAACTTAAAAGAGACAAATAAAAATGACCCCCCTTTAAATTTTTTACTTTGTCCGATCCGAACTGATTAAAAAGAGTATTAATACAGCTTCATAGTTATCGATGCTGGAGTAATACGGGTAAAAAAAATAATTAATCATCCTCATGGTTGTTTATAGAGTTTGCATTACTCACTTGTATTCATGTTAAAGTGGGTTTGTGATGTTTAAATATTATTTGTCATACTTTTTCTTTATGCTGTGTGCGGGTGGGCACAGAACATATTCGGATCTATTTGGTGATGATGTTTATGAGTTTAGAGCAGATATTTCTTGAGAATTGACTGTGGTTTAAAGAGTAATGTGTCCAGTGTCAGGTATCTGCATTAAACATTTGCACTATAAGACATGTTATTGTTTATGATTATCTGTTAAGACCTAGAGGTTATTCAAGATCAGTACTTCAAAACACTTTAAAGTCATTCAGAAAGTCCCTTCAGACCACAGTAAATCCTGAACCTGAGGCAAAAAGTAAAATAAAAAGCTACAAAAGGAATTATTCAACACAAGTGTAAACAAATCAACGGTGAGGTCAAGCAGAATTTTTCAAAATTTCTCACTGGTGCAAATTATCTACAAAAACACAAACCTATTGCAGCATACAAAAGGAACAAAAATCTAACTGACTTCTTAGTTCAAAGTAAAATTTACACCAACAACAAGAAAGAAAAACAAGTTACCTGCAAATACTTTATGCCTCTCAAATGGGTCAAAAATAAGACCGCTAAACAAATTTTTACACTGCAACAGACTCTGTCCCCTCAGACTACGAGTTGTGTATATTTAATTTATTGCATGAAATGTAAGAAACAGTATGTTGGTCAAACAAAGAATGAGCTACGTGTCAGAGCATACCAACATGCACATAATGTTTTACATCAAATTGAAAAACGCAGATATGTGGTACAGCACTTCCTGACACATGGAGTCAGATCACAGAATTACTGGTACAGGCCAACCCTCTGTGGAACCTGAAGGTCAGGCTGAAAACAGAGAGGTTTTGGATCAAGAGACTGGACACACTCTATCCTAGAGGCCTGAACGAGGCCTGAGTGAAATAGTAGGCCCCAAACCATCCACTCTCCATATGCGTTTCTTCTTCTTTTCTTTCTTATGATCATGTTTCAAATAAAAAGAATAAAGATAGAGTTACTCAGAGGACTGTGTACACCATTGTTTTGTGTTGTTTTTTTGTTATATGTTGATTACTGGCTTTCCCCTTCTCTTGAACTCATCTAAGGTCAAACAGCTGTCACACTAAAACCTACCCCTTAGTAGGACAACCACATAATCCTAAACACTAAGGACTAGAACCCTACTACAAACTCTAACCCTACACATCATACCCAATTTACCCCTAATTAAAAAAATTAATTTTACTTCCTTAAAAACCATCACCACACATAAACATGTACAAAACATAGACACATACATATTATTATTATATACAGATAATTATACAATATATTTTATAAAAAGTGGTTTGAAAGCTTGGCCTGATCGAGGCAGGATTAGGAACGGTCAGAGGAAGTATGAGGACAGTGCACAAAGGGACTTTGCTTTGACTTCTGGATATACAATCCCTAACTTTATAGTAGGTATAGTGTAATGAAGTACTTAGAAATCATTTGCAAACTGGTTAATTAATAGTTTAACTGTAGTTAATACTTTAATATACTATATACAAATAATTATTCATTCATTGTCACTGTAATTAACACATTATTGTTTAATTTGCTCATATGTAAAGCATTAGATAATGTTTTTAACAACTTGATAAAAATAAATAGTCCTCGCCATAGATTATGTCACGGAAAATGGGAAAAAGACATTAAGTGCTTTAAACCAGCCTTTATTTTAGACATTAATTGCATTCATTCCATTTTTTTTAATTTTAGCAGACATAAAATTGTAATCCGTTACAAAATGAGACAGGATGTCTGATAAGAGAAAAAAAAAATTCAAAAAAATCAACACAACAACAAAACCCTCCACCCACAACCCTCCCCAAAGGCCACTAAAAAACAAACAAACAATGAAGTTATCACGAATCCAGTCCGTGGCTTTCTGTCTGATTGTTACCAGAGGTCGCCTTTCCATCATATTGATTCCCACAGTACTACTGCTCTTTGCACTGGACTATATTTCCCATCATCCATTGCACTGATTACACCCATAGCTGTAACTAATCAAACACACTTCATAAGCCATGGACTTCCTCCTTCTCACCACTGAGTATTGTTTGCGCATATCACTCTCCTACATTACGGAACCAGTCTAGTTTTCCCAGTCTCAGTTCATAGTCTACTCTTGTATTGCCTGTTACCTGATTCTTGCCTGTGTATCTTGGATTTAACCCTTTGCCTTGCTGTTTTGGACTGTGTTTTCACCTCGCCTGGACTTTGCTCGTGTTATTGGATTACCCCTCTTGTCAAGCCCTCTGGATATTTTTCACTGATCGAAGACCCACACTTGCCCTAGAATTACTCTTTATCTTGCCTGTTATACCTGTTTGCCATTGTCTGAACCATGCTTGTTTCATGACCACGTGCCTGAATAAAAGCCTTGCATATGGATCCGCATGTCTCTCATCCCTGTCGCCTCGTAACAGAAGTCTAGTCTAATGGTCCCCCAATAAGACTCTAATGAGAAAGTCCAAGTGTTACAGTTATGTTCTCAATAGTACCCAGTATAGGGCTCCAAATTTTGTAAAAAGAACTCTTTGTAAAATGTCTAATTTATTATTATTATTTTTTTAAAGTTATAATTATGGGTGTTTTCTGCCTTCATTGGGACAGGACAGTAGAGAGCTGACAGGAACGCATTGGGTGGAGAGAGAGGGGGGCGGGATCGGCAAAGGACCTCGAGATGGAAATCGAACTCGGGTCGACGTGAGCGCAGTTGCGCTGTATGTCGGTGCACTAACCACGAGGTTATTGGAGCTAACAGTGTCTCATTTTTTCAAGGTGGATGCACTGCAATACCTCTCATATCCAATCCTCATGTGATGGGGGAGAGGCATGTTTCAATTTAAGGAGGATGGCACTCCTATCTAACAAAGTGGTAAAGGCAACTGAAGTAATGCAAATGGATGGTGCATATCAGCCATATTTGACCAGGGTCAAGGGTGAGAATTAAACTCAGAATCAAGTTCTGATTAAGCTGAATAATAACTTTTAAATAAAGAACCTCACTTGAAGTAAACGAAAAATATGGCTGTTAGGAAGACTGAATTTAACTGATAAAGAAGAGAAAGTAAAGAAGAGAAAGAGGAGAAGATTTCTTTTTCATACAAATTGTTCAAAAGTGAAAGACCCTTACTTCCACAAATACTGAAGACACAGTCTGAAAGGGACAGGGGAAATAAGTGATTATTGAAGTTTTGTGCAAACCTAATTGTTTCCTGAATTGAAGCCAAATCTTAATAGTGTTAATAACTAATTAGAAGCCTCGCCCCTAGAGTTTACGAAACGGAAAAACGTAACCCGGCCAAAAACAGGAAGTAATCTCATGAAAGAGAAATTGATCTTACTCCAAAAAACATCCTTTAACCTAATAATTGCAAACAATGGCATTAATTTATATGCATATTAAATACCAGTAAATATAAAGAAACATCTATAAACATTATAAACACTATATAGATTATTTAGTTCTGCTTAATCCACAACAAACCCTTTAAATTTAACGGTATTACAGAACAAGAATGAAAAAATGAGTAGCTATAAAATGTTTTGTTTATATAATATAAATGTTTGTTTCGGCGCTGCACGCTGATTTTACAGTGGACCTTGTAAATTGTGCAGTGTAACTTTTATGTTTGGTTGACTGCATTTTAGTTTGATTAATGGCTGAAACTTTGTGTGTGTGTGTGTGTGTGTGTGTGTGTGTGTGTGAGAGGCACCTACTGTACGTGATCACCGATCAGTTAAATTTTTAAAAATAAAGATATAAAGAAAACAAATAAAATGCATGAAGAGCGTCACAAAAACGAAAGTGGCCTATACTTGTCACACTGCTGTTGTTTTTCTTTGGTTAATCTGTTAATTAAGAGAAATATATTGTCACGGTTGTGAACGGTGGACACACAAGATGAGCGGAGACGAAGGTTACAACGGGAATGAGAGATTTAATGGAACTTAAGATGAGGAGGTACACAGACAGGCTTTCCTGTAGCTCAAATAGTAGAGCATGGCGCTAGCAATGCCAAGATCATGGGTTCGATTCCCAGGGAAAGCAAGAGCTGATAAAATGTAAAAACTGTAACTTGAATGCAATGTAAGTCGCTTTGGATAAAAGCGTCTGCTAAATGCATAAATATAAATATAAATATATATAAATATAACATCAACAATAACCGACCACTGGAACTCAAAAGGACAGCAACTAATATAGTGGAGATAACGAGTGGCAGACAGGTGAACACAATGACGGTGATTAACTGATAATGAGATAAATGGCAGAAACTAGGTCACACATGGGAAATGAAAACACAAATAAAAGTCCAGGGGCGTGACATATATTTTGTGCAGCCCTATATTATTCCTTTTATAATTTGATTTTCTCCATACACAGAAGCGCAGCAGGTGCATGATACGACGATGTGTGATTCCTCATGGTCTGTTGTTTATGCTGCTATTTGTGCATATAAAATAGGTTTGTTTGTCGGTTTAGGAAAATAATCTTAAATGAACAAAATGCGGTCATTATACAATTCTCTGAAATTCTTTATGCTGCAAGCAAGTTCAGGCTAACTCAAAAACTTGCGTACACAAGCTCAGACTTGACGTGAGATTTGATTCCAAGTTTTGTAGAAACGACCGTACGCCCAATTTTCGGTCGTTCGTTCATTTCGTAAATGAGGCCCAATATCTCTATGTGTAACCAGGGTGGGCTAGAAGCAAAGGACTTGTAATAAGCCATGTTGCGACTCTCCACCAGAAAACTCTCCCAACCACCACCGAGTCCAAATAACACCTCTGGAGGTCTTCACTCTGCAACTGGAAGAAAGTAATTGCAACTCCAACATTATGGAACTGTTGAACCATCAAGACTTTCATCCAAGACTGCATCCGGACCCCCTTTTCACTGGTGGAAGAAATACAAGTATCATATGACTAAACTAAACAGAGATTTAGTATAAGCGGTAGACCCCTTGGTTACAAAGGTGGATAACTGACTCCTTTTCATTCCCTGGATTTATGTAACGGTTTTACTCTAGTTATTTAAGACTATAGACTAGTTAATTGTCAGTGTTTTACTTAATAAAACTTTTTTTGCACAATTTCATGAGTTCTGTGGTTTCATTGCTTGCAAAGCAACGAGTCAATTTTGCTACTGAAAGTTAATTTTGTGGCCACAAAAATAACATTTTGATATAAAATAAGCTGATATAAAATCACATTTAATGTTCACTGGATGAACAGATTAGTTGATTGTATTATTGATTCAATTACAGTTACTTCTGTAACTGTACAGTTACTACAGCTGATATAAATCATCACAATTATAACATTATACATTCAATACCTCAGATTTTCAAGCTCAACCTCAATGAACAATTCAAACCCTTTTCCCAAAAATGTTAAAACTGGTGGAGAACACAGACTTAAGGACAGTTTCAACTCATGTTTAATATTATAATCATACAAATGTTCAACAAGTTCAACCCTGTTCCTAGGGACCCACTATCCTGAAGAGTTTAGCTACAACCCTAATCAAACACACCTGAAGCAGCCAATCAAGCTCCTCAAGACTGCTTGAAAATTGCAGGCAGGTGAGCTGAAGCAGGTTGGAAACAGACGGGGGTCCCCAGGAGCAGGGTTAAAGACCTCTGACCTACATGATTCAGCAAGACTGTGACCACACACACCTGCAGATTGTAGTATCATTTTCACAGTGAGATGATCTCTCACGGTGACTCGTGAGATAAAACATGACTTGCGAAGAAAAACAAATGGAGGACGATCAATGTCGTCAGCTGGTTCCCCAGGCACGAGTTTTGTTTTACAGTAAGAAAATGAAGGAGAAAAAAGAACATGGGAGATCTTCTTTCTCTCAGCTATAGAAGCACGCAACATCCGGGAGGTGATGCTTGCTCACTCTCATTGGCTATTGCGAGTATCATGTCAGAGGCAGCCTGATCAAGGGGCAGATTTACTAACAGCTTGCACAAACTGTCTTTTGGCATTAATATAGTACAGGCAGGATTTACACGCAGTGAATAATTAGTGCTGAAAGTTTCCCTTTCAGATGCAAAATTTATGGGAGGAGAGTATTCAAATAAATCACACAACGCGATTTACTAAGGTTTGCGCTCATCTAATTACTGGTATTTGCGCCATAATTTAATGTAATGTCTTGAACTATTTTGCGCTTGGCTGCAATTTGTTGTTGCTAGGAGGATGCACTGCAGAGAACAGAGAGCGCGTGGTAGTAGGAAGAGGATTTCCTCCCCATGCATATTCGTTTATTTGGAATGCCAAAAGAACACATTATTATTATTATTATTTGTGACTACACTAATTTGCGCTGCGCTTGGTATATTGCGTTGGTCGATATGTCACCTTTATTTATATAGCGCTTTTACCAATACAGATTGTGTCAAAGCACTTAACAGTATCAAATTGGAGGACAGAGTGTCAGTAATATATAATAAGATTAAACATTCAATTTTCAGTCAAAGGCATTTCATTATTGAATTCAGAGATGTCATTGTCTAGCTCAGTTTAGTTTAAATAGTATATGAGCAATCAAATCGGCGATAATCGCTAGAAATTAGGTGTCCCCAATATATGTATATATATGTATATATATGTACGATATGTAAATAAGATGTTGCGTCTGTGTTCTTTAATTTTGCACATTGTTAGTAAATCACTTGCAGAAATTTCCACGCCCATCGGCGCTGTTTTGGAATTTCGCTTTTGCGTTAATTTTGCCTGTTTAGTAAATCTGGCCCCAAGATTTGTAAATATCTAACATGTTTGACATTCAAAATATGAGATCGGGCATACTTTTTTTAGACAAAAACTTGACAAGCCTCAAACCTTGTGTCCAGCGGATATTCTCCAAAATGGTGCTACGCTGAACCAGAGGAACCAGAGGAGACAAATTGTTGAATTAAGTGTTCTCGTCACTTCATTAAATTCAGATTGAACCACTGATGGCAGATGGACTACTCTGACGGTGCTTTTCATACTTTTCTGGGCCTCAACAGTGATAATTACTTGGCAGTCAATGGGAAAGTCACAAACCTCCATCCAAATCTCATCCAAAATATCTTAAATTGTCTTCCGAAGACGAACAAAGCTTTTATGGGTTTGGAATGACATGGGGGTAAGTGATTAATGACAATTTTCATTTTGGGGTGGAGTATCCCTTTAAGTTCAAAAATAATTGTTCATCTGTCTAAAAATGAGAAGATCTTAGGGGCTGTTTACACCTGGTCACTTCATGCGTTTTTTTCTGATCGGATAGCTATCCGATCGTGAAAAGACCAGGTGTAAATGCCCTCCAAGATGCATTCGAGACGGATATAAATCTGATCGCTCAAACCACTTCAGGAGGTCTTCAGGAGGATTCCAGACGAAACTGGACAAGTGTGAATGCATTTGGTTGTTGAAACCACATACGCTAATTCTACTACTCCCAAAATATTAAAATAATAAACGTGTGAGAGTGTTTTATTGGCTATATGGCATGTTATATTACGATATGAACGCACTAATGCAACAAGCATCGCCGCGGATGAGTAGCTCTGTAGAGTAGATGAGTACTCTGATGAGTAGAGCTTTGTTTGCTCAGAAGACAAAAAACAAAGAGAGAGAGAGAGAGAGAGAGAGAGAGAGAGAGAGAGAGAGAGAGAGAGAGAGAGAGAGAGAGAGAGAGAGAGAGAGAGAGAGAGAGAGAGAGAGAGAGAGAGAGAGAGAGAGAGAGAGAGAGAGAGAGAGAGAGAGAGACAGACAGACACAGAGAGAGAGAGAGAGAGAGAGAGAGAGAGAGAGAGAGAGAGAGAGAGAGAGAGACAGACACAGACAGACACAGACAGACAGAGACACAGACACAGACAGACAGAGACACAGAGAGAGACAGACACACTCTCCTACCAGTTTGAAATCACAAACCTGATTCAGTGGGACATAGGATACTTGAGTGGCTCACCATTTTGTACACGTGACCTGGGCAAAATTAGTCTGAATGTGCACATTTTTAGCTACATGCCAAAAAAAAAAAAAAAAGAAAGTAAAATGTCAATTTTAGTCAAATTGGAGGTTTCGCAAAAATGAGTTAATTAAGCCCTTGTCTCTAGCGATCCCAACACTCCAAATAGTAATTAAACATAGAATTCTCTTTATTTGTATATTTTCTGACAGAAATACCTTTTTACTTGCTTCTCGCACCCGTACAAAAAGGTGCTTTCTGACAGTGTATGATCCTGATAAATATACACAGAATTACAGTAAGTGTGTATGTGTGTGTGTATATATATATATATATATATATATATATATATATATATATATACTGCTGTGCAATCCCTTGTCAAAAAATCCATAGGAAAAAGAGGAAAAATAGGATTCCAATAGGAAAATTGTATAGGATTCTGATTGGAATTTCTATCGTATTTTGGAACCATTCCTATAGACGGTTTCAACGGCAACAACATAAACAAACGTTACTGCGCATGCGCGCTTTTGTGGCCCTAACTTAACTTCCGGTAGACATCCAAATACAATCAGTAACAACAGCTAAGTCCCTCTAGAGTAGATTATGTTTTGATAACAAGCAAAATATGTTTGCTGCATAAATCAGACGGACTGAGATGCAGCGATAACTACTTGGACGGACTTATTAAAAATGCAAATTCATTCTCTGCCAGCAGGAGGCGCTTTAAAGCAGGAGAACTAGTGGTTTCCTCGGAAACGGCTGTTGGGCTGTACATTACACAAAGCAGAGCTGAGCTTACAAACGCTGCTTTATCAGGCATATAACATGCAAGATGAAATGAAAATGACATTAAACATTTTCTAAAGACAGTGTTCCTTCAGAAATACAGTGATATAAAAACATCTGCACCTCGTTTTGATTTTTAAACGTGCGTTACGTGCTCATGTTTATTCAACAAAGCCATTTGGAAAATTGGTCAGTTTTGATATCGTGGCGGGTCGCCACAAATAAATAAATGTATGTGAAACACATCCCACAGCACAACGACCTGAGCCCAACTTCATTACTCATCACTTTAACTTCAACTGTGTTTGTAGCCAGCACCACTAACAAGACCGATAAACAAACACAGACCGGAAGTTAAATACTGTATCCAATATATTTCAAAGCAATCACTAATGCTCTGTCAATTGACCATATGCACAATTACTTCCTGGTTTTAGATGAGCCAGCTCAGTCATTTCCAGTCAACTGTACTGTGCTGTAAGAGGCGCACCCTTTGCTTAGTTTCTGTACAAAATCCATTCACAATTTGAAGAAAATTTGGTAACACTTTATAATAACTGCACAATATGAATCATTAGTTAAGCATTAGTAAATAGTCAATTCATTATTTATAAAGCATTGTTACAACATTAATAGTCATTAGTAAGCAGTTTATAAACACAGCTATAAATGTTTTGTTCTTGAGGAAATCTATAATGTTTAATAATTGTATTTTCATACTTTATTAATGATCAATTTATCATTTATTACATTATTACATTACATTGGTTAAATTTTACAAACCAGTTATTTAGTTGTCAGTGGTTCATAAGATCATTTAGAAAGTGTAAGTAAATGATTAATAAACTATTTAAAAGTACATTTATAAATCTTATTATTTAGACACATGATAATAGTTGCTCAGTGTGTTAATAAATGCTTTATTAACACATATTCCTGCTGTAATTCATGATTAAGTCAGGTAGTTATAAAACATTTAGTAGTTGCCAGCCATCTATATTTGTGAGCTCATCTAAAGTGAGGACTATTCATACCTTGTAAAAAAGCACCTTGTACAAAGCAGATTTAAAGGCTCATTTATCTCCCAAACAGACAAGTTAAACAAACACAACACCGAGGGAAAACACAGAAATATTTTTTCAAGATGCAAAAATGAAACTGTACAACTGTACAAATAAAAAGAAAAATTAAAGTGTACAGTTGGACAGTTTCACTTTTTTTTTCATCTTGAAATAAATATTTTTGAGTTCTGTATCCCTCTGTGTTGTGTTTGTTTATTTTTTTCTGTTAGGAAGATAACTGAGCCTTTAAATCTCCTTTGTAATAGATATGCTTATAAATCAAGAACAAGGCATTTATAGCTGTATTTACAAATGCTTATTAATCCCTATTAATGTTGGGACAATGCTTTATAAAGGATGAATTGACTATTTACCAACGCTTACCTAATGATTCATAGCGTGCAGTTATTATAAAGTGTTACGGAAAATTTTTGTTTATCCAAGAGGACCACATATACCATTTCAGGAATGACAAACGCGGGTGTTAAATTTTACGCAGGTAAATCTGCTCAATTTTCAGGGACTCATTGCTATGATTGACATTGATAATGGAAGACAAGCCAATGTCAAAATATAGCTGTGCATTAAGTGATTCAGACTAAATTTAGAGTAGCAAAACTACAACAGTAACAAGTCTGTGTTGACTGAATATATTTAGCAGCTTTTACAGTTAAAGATAAAACTTAAAAAATGTAGTTACTAAATTAAATCTAAAAATATTTCAAAATATTTAATGCATTATTTAATTGTTATACCATTAATAATGAACTTATTTCATTTGTAGTTATCTAGTTTAAATAATTCCCCCCAATATACGCTGTTGGTGTCGGGGCATATTTATTTATTTATAAAATGACATGAGACTTTGTGATTCCTGCACTTGCTATACTTTATACTTCAGTACAATAAAAGCACACACATGTGTAGTTGAAATGGCAGCTGAGCTAATGAGTGATCCTCTGCTGCCATCTACTAGTTATAATGATAATTTAATAACATTTTCATCTTAAAAGTCTGTTTTTTGTTAGGAGACACATTTCTTTCATGTCATCTTCATGAATGAAAGGTATATCTATAAAGTGAATTTTACTGCACAGCCACAGAGAAGGCAAAGTGTTTAAAATGTTCATTACTATGAATGTTATGGATGTAGTGTCTCCAAGAAGGGTGAGGACTCGAAGGAGAAAATCTTAAACACTTTAATAAAGAACAATCGAATAGGAAAGACATATATTACATTCCAAAACAAGGATAAGACTAGACAAAGGGGAAACACCAACTGAATGCTTATAAAAGGGAAAAAGAGCAAACAACATAATCAAACTCAGGTGGAGACAATCAAACGATAATGAACTGATGAGGACAGGAACTAAACCAAATAAGGGAAACAAGGACTAGGGCAGACAGACATGTAACAGTTTCTCCCCAAGTTCCAACCGGGAGGGGGGGTGGGCGTCCTGGATGCCGGAGCAGGACGGATACCAGGATACAGAGGAGGCATCCAGGGCGGATCAGGAGGTTCCGGCGGCCTTGGAGGATCAGGGTATTCCGGCGGCCTTGGAGGATCCGCCTCCGATACCTCGGCCCCTGCCCCCGCCTCGGTCTCAACGGCCGGAGCCCTACTACACCCCCCCCCCCCAATTTTCTTGGGGAAGTTCACGGTGTTGTAGGGCAGACAATCAGGGGTAGTGGAATCTTGCAGCATGGGTTCAAGGGGATGCTCGGACACCGCGGACTCTTGGGGGCGCTTGGACAGCGCGGATTCAGGACTGCGCTCTTGCAGCGCGGATTCAGGACAGCGCTCTTGCAGCGCGGAGACAGGGAGGCGCCTTCTTGGCGCCGGTACAGGGATGAGCTCTGGCAGCACGGGCTCTGGTTTGCGCTCTTGCAGCGTGGAGACAGGGAGGCGCCTTCTTGGCGCCGGTACAGGGATGAGCTCTGGCAGCACGGGCTCTGGTTTGCGCTCTTGCAGCGTGGAGACAGGGAGGCGCCTTCTTGGCGCAGGCACTGGGCGGCGCTCTTGCAGCGCGGGCTCTGGTTTGCGCTCTTGCAGCGCGGATTCTAGGAGGCACTCTTGCAGTGCAGAGCTGGACGGGACCAGCGGAGGCGAAGGTGAGCTGGACGGGACAAGCGGAGGCGAAGGTGAGCTGGACGGAACCAGCGGAGGCGAAGGTGAGCTGGACGGGACCAGCGGAGAGACTGGGAGGCGCCTTCTTGGCGCAGGTACAGGGCGGCGCTCTTGTAGCGCGGGTTCTGGTGGGCATATCATCCCTTCATATTCCACCAAGACCCCGCAGGGGACGTATACTTCTGTCGGTGGGTTGACCGCATTTTCTGGCGGCGGGTTGGCCGCACTCTTTGGCGGCTTGCTTCTCTGCGGGATCGCTGTGCTTCGCGGCGTGCTTCTCGGCGGGATCGCCGTGCTTCGCGGCGTGCTTCTCAGCGGGATCGCCGTGCTTCGAGGCGTGCTTCGAGGCGGGATCGCTGTGCTTTGAGGCGTGCTTCGAGGCGGGATAGCCGTGCTTCGAGGCGTGCTTAGGAGAGCCGCCCATGGCTGTCGAGTCTCCGTCGCCATGGGCGGCGGGCTTGGCAGCCGAACCGGCCCGAAATTCCTCCAGCGGGCCGGGACCAGTAGCAGACAGCGGCGGCCCGGAATTAGCGGCGGCAGGCTGGTGTGGGCGGCGAGCTCCATCTTCGGTGTCGGTCTAGTCTTCTGTTATGGATGTAGTGTCTCCAAGAAGGGTGAGGACTCGAAGGAGAAAATCTTAAAAACTTTAATAAAGAACAATCGAACAGGAAAGACGTATATTACATTCCAAAACAAGGATAAGACTAGACAAAGGGGAAACACCAACTGAATGCTTATGTCACGGGGTGACGAAGGGGAAGCGGAACTAAGTTCCGCTGGAATTGTGTTCCTCCCGGGACGGTATTGCGGTAACACCGGTCCACTTCCGGGTTGCGCATTATGTCGCAATAACGCTAATGAGTGATTGACATCTGGTGCGGAGAGTTTGATGTGGCGATCTGTGAGAGGATTATAGAGGCGGAGTAACCACATAAAAAGGGAAGTACAGAGACCATGTGGGTTGGTTTTTCTTCTACTGGTTGTTCGTTCTTCCGGTTGTCCTTCCTGGTTGTCCTTTCTTCGGATGTGTTCCCCTGAGAGAAGTGGATTCCTTTGATGGTTGGGCTGGCGTTCGGAGGTATCTGAAGATTGTTGCGGGGTTCGGCTGTGCGACAGATATAACAGCAATCGAGTGGAGATATTGAGGATGGAAAGAGAGTGAGTTATGAGGACCAAGTGAAGACCAAGCCGCGCCATCATCATCGGAGGGAAGATAAGTAATATGATCTTGGAGTTCGAATGAGTGCATGAACCTGCACTGAGATTGATATAACGTTGTGGAGTGGATTGATCACGAGGGTTGTATCACTGGAGAGTGTGTGGATTGAGTGATCAGTTGAACTCCTGTCTTCTCCTTCGAGTGTGGGCAAGAAACGCTCAGTCCCCGGGTCCGTACGGAGGCATTCGCACTTCCTCGCTAATGGGTGAGACTCGATCCAGCCCGACAGTGGAAGGAACAATCGTTGGGTGAGTGTTGGCTCTATTTTGCACTAAGAGTGGATATGCAGTGCCTGAAGAGGTGTGTTTGCACAAGAAATTGCTTGAAGTGAAGTTGCAGAGTGTGGGGAATATATACAGAGTTAATGCCGTACGCTCACCTCCTTGAGAGCCCACCACTGTCACCGTAACAAAAACCCAGGCGTTCTGTGCGAAGATTCTCCCTACTTGCTGGAAGATTGTGTGTATGTGTATTAACTTACTCTGCTGTGCAGCTTGCAGGATCCTCCGGGCCAAGCGCCGTATGTGATGTCGCTGTGAAGAGAGGTGGACATCAGAAATATTCCTTTCCTTCCCAGCTGTAAGCCCCTTCACTCGTTCAAAGAACATATACCTGTTGTTGAACTACTTACTCTGCTGTGCAGCTTGCAGGATCCTCCGGGTCAAGCGCCGTATGTGATGTCGCTGTGAAGAGAGGTGGACATCAGAAATATTCCTTTCCTTCCCAGCCGTAAGCCCCCTCGCTCGTTCAAAGAACATATACCTGTTGTTGAACTACTTACTCTGCTGTGCAGCTTGCAGGATCCTCCGGGCCAAGCGCCGTATGTGATGTCGCTGTGAAGAGAGGTGGACATCAGAAATATTCCTTTCCTTCCCAGCCGTAAGCCCCCTCACTCGTTCAAAGAACATATACCTGGTGTTGAACTACTTACTCTGTTGTGCAGCTTGCAGGGTCCTCCGGGCCAAGCGCCGTATGGGATGTCGCTGTGAAGAGAGGTGGACATCAGAAATCTTCCTTTCCTTCCCAGCTGTAAGCCCCCTCACTTGTTCAAAGAACATATACCTGTTGTTGAACTACTTACTCTGCTGTGCAGCTTGCAGGGTCCTCCGGGTTACGCGCCGTATGTGATGTCGCTGTGAAGAGAGGTGGACATTAAGAAATATTCCTGGCATTGTCTAGACCAAAGCCTCTATAAGTTCAACCTACCAGGATACTCCCCCACTCAGTGGATGGGTGGCCGACTCCTCTTCTCCCGGACCGGCCACGTACAGGCACGAGCTGCCGAAGAGAACTCTACGCCCTCCCGGCGTCTGAGGTCCGATCCCGTTCTGGTCGGGAGACACGGGATTAGCTGAGACTCTTAATTGATTTTAACTAAATAAACCTTGTCAAACTTTTACTCTCTCGTCTGTCTGGTTTTCCTGATACGCTCCCCGAGGTGATTCTGGGTTTCAGGGGTGGGTGCAGTCCGGCTTGACCCCCCGACCTGTGACACTTATAAAAGGGAAAAAGAGCAAACAACATAAACAAACTCAGGTGGAGACAATCAAACTATAATGAACTAATGAGGACAGGAACTAAACCAAATAAGGGAAACAAGGACTAGGGCAGACAGACATGTAACAATGAAGGTATATTGATTATCAATAATACCATTATGATGTCATTTGGGAGACAGCAAATGACATCATAATTGTTGTCTGACTCATCTTTTTAAACACTCGAAGCCCTCACACAGTTTAATCTGACCCCATTTTAAGTTCATGTAATTCGGCCGATAAGGCTGATTGTTACATCTGTTATAGCTGGAAATAGAATTCTTGGATCTGGGAGAGCTTCCTTTTCTTAAAATTCATCCTCTGTATCTGATTGTAGACAATAAATTGGTTTAATAGGAAAAACCAACTATGTGCTTTACTTTTGATCTGTATGTTCAAGTTTCCTAGTGATACATAGACAGCATAAGTGCATATAATCTAATGGAAACATGGTAACCTGCTAAAGGAGAACGCTTTTGGTTTAAACTGTGGTCTTCCTCAGTCATGTCATTAAAATCAGCCTTTTTCTCAACTTTCTTGGTGTCATTTAATTTTGCCACTCACCCAGTTGAACACATTTCTGACAGCCTTGAGAAGCCATTGAGAGATTTTGTATTTTTTTACAAAAGAGCATAACTGTACCAATAAGTTACGAACATTGTAAATAATACGTTTGAGAATATCACAGCCAAATCAATAAATCTGAACCCACCCTCATCTATCAGTCGGTCCTCATAGCCTTGAACATCAACAAATGCTACATCAATGCAGGTCTCTGCATAAAACCTCTGCCTCTGGAGGGTCCGTATCTCACAATCTAATACATCCTCCATATAATATACTGATAATGGTTGCTCTTGGTGCTTCTCTTTGCTGATTTTTTCAAATTGTCATTAATGTTAGTCACTGAGTTTGAATCCGAAAGCTTGAAATGTTCAGGACTTTAGTGATGAGTGCGGGAGAGTATTGGGCTTCGTTCAGAAGGAAGTGAATGGACAAGGCTGTGTTTGAGTTGGGAGTGGACAGGGATTTGTACAGGAGGAAGTGAATAAACAGGACTGTCGTCTTTGAGTTGGGAGTGGAGGGGGCTTTACTCAAGAAGAGGTGAACAGGCAAGACTGCCTTCACCAAATTGGGAGTGGACAGGGCTTTACATAGAAGCAAGTAAATGGAGTGTAAGCGTACTTTAGCTGAGGAGTTGAATGTACAGGAAGAGATGAATCAGTTGAATTGTTTGGGCTTTCCATATTCTCTGTCTGATGTCCTGAAACAAGAATATTTTTCAATGGATTAGAGATTAACAAAGGGATTAGTGTTGATATTAAAATAAATAATATGAATAATATTTGGGGCACAACCCAGCTAACAAAAAAAAAGGTCCCAGGACATCCCCTAAATGGCCTCTGCATCCTCTGGACGTCCACGTGTAGGGTTCTTTAGACCAGCAGACGTCCGCAAAGGATGTTCACAGGGCGTGCTGCGGCCATTCGGGAGCATTTCACTTTAAGTCATATGAATGTCATTTTATTTTGCTTTTAGGCTAACCAAAGACAACAGACACGTTGTAAGGAGCAAAATATGTTTATTTTAATTGCACAATTTGTAAAGTTGCGGTGCTCTTTTTTTATGTGTATTTCAGCTGTGGGATTAGTCCAATGGCAATTCTTCCCGTCTAACCTAAAACAACAACAACAAAAAACACATTCAGAAGTGTTATGATTTTATATGTCTAGGAGTATCACTTGTTCATTGAAAAAAGATTCATAAAGACTGTTGACAATTTGGAATCAGACCAAGCGTTCAGAAATTTAGCACACACTTGAAGATATCCGTCCCAAACGTGCTTTTTGCCACATCAGTGTGCATTTTACCATTAGGAAATTAAATATTTAAGTTCAATAGCCGTACACGACAGACAGATCACTAAGAAACTATAACTGAATGTATTTAAAGAAAGAGCAACTTGTTCAGTAAACCGCTGTTTATTTAAAAAAATAAAAATAATATGGAATGGAATATCTACTGGATAATCACCTGAAACTAATCATTTTGGATTTACTGTGGAAGGATTTCAGACATGAAACAATGCTAGTGTACTGCATTTAGCATTGCTCCTACCATGGACTCCACTGTGGCATGAATTCTCTTTCTACAGTACAGAAAATAAGAAAGAAATGTAGAAGTAAAAGTTTTTTTTTTTTTTATTGCACCATATAAAGAATAGGATAGATTCTGTAAGTTAAAAGGGGCTCAGGTCTTCAGGGAGTGTCAGTGTCAGAAGCAATAGCTGGATCAGATCCATTGGCAGTTCAGAGGCAGCGGCCGTCTGATATTCAAAGTCAGACTCAGACACAGTGGAAGCTTCAGAGGTCGAGTCAGTCTCTGAGGTAGTGTCAGTCTCAGAGCCCATGGAACCCTCATTATATTCAAGGGCAATCTCTGAGGTACTGTTAGTCTCAGAGGCAGTGGCACTCTCATATTCAAGGGCAGTCTCAGATGTAGTGTCAGTCTCAGAGGCAGTGGTAGGCTCCAAAGCACTGGATGTTAAGAGGCAGTGTCAGTCTGAAACGTACTGTCAGTGTGAAATGTACTGTCAGTCTGAGATGTAATTCCGGTCTATGAGGCAGTCTCGATTTGAGAAGCAGACTTAATCTGAAAGGCAGTGTTAGTCTGACAGGCAGTGTCACTTTCAGTGGAAGTGTCATTCTCAGACGCAGGGCCAGTCTCAGAGGGAGTGTCAGTTTCAGAGGGAGTTTCGGGCTCAGAGGCTGTCTGAGACAGACAGGCAGTGAAAGTCTCAGAGGCAGTGTCAGTCAAGGGCAGTGTTATCTCTGAGGCAGTTTCAGTCTCAAGGACAATGTTGGTCTCAGGTGCACTGTCCATCTCAGGGACAAAGACGGTCTCAGGCGCACTGTCCATCTCAGGAGCACTGTCCGTTTCAGGTGCACTGTCCATCTCAGGCACACTGTCCATCTCAGAGACAAAGACGGTATCAGGTGCACTGTCCATCTCAGGCACACTGTCCATCTCAGGGACAAAGACGATATCAGGCGCACTGTCCATCTCAGGTGCACTGTCCATCTCAGGCGCACTGTCCATCTCAGGCACACTGTCCATCTCAGGGACAAAGACGGTATCAGGCGCACTGTCCATCTCAGGCACACTGTCCATCTCAGGGACAAAGACGGTATCAGGTGCACTGTCCATTTCAGGCGCACTGTCCATCTCAGGTGCACTGTCCATCTCAGGCGCACTGTCCGGTGCACTGTCCATCTCAGGGACAAAGATGGCCTCAGGCGCACTGTCCGTCTCAGGGACAAAGACGGTCTCAGGCGCACTGTCCGTCTCAGGTGCACTGTCCATCTCAGGCGCACTGTCCGGTGCACTGTCCGTCTCAGGGACAAAGACAGTCTCAGGCGCACTGTCCATCTCAGGAGCACTGTCCGTTTCAGGCGCACTGTCCATCTCAGGGACAAAGACGGTCTCAGGCACACTGTCCATCTCAGGAGCACTGTCCGTTTCAGGAGCACTGTCCGTTTCAGGAGCACTGTCCATCTCAGGCGCACTGTCCGTCTCAGGGACAAAGACGATCTCAGGCACACTGTCCATCTCAGGAGCACTGTCCGTTTCAGGCGCACTGTCCGTCTCAGGAGCACTGTCCGTCTCAGGGACAAAGACGGTCTCAGGTGCATTGTCCGTCTCAGGCGCACTGTCCGTCTCAGGAGCACTGTCCGTCTCAGGGACAAAGACGGTCTCAGGTGCATTGTCCGTCTCAGGCGCACTGTCCGTCTCAGGAGCACTGTCCGTCTCAGGAGCACTGTCCGTCTCCGGAATAAAGACGGTCTCAGGCGCACTGTCCGTCTCAGGCGCACTGTCCATCTCAGGTGCTCTGTCCATCTCAGGCGCAATGTCCATCTCTGGCACACTGTCTGTCTCAGGGACAGTGTCAGCTGCAGGGGTAGTGGCAGTCTCAGATCCTGTGTCAAAAGAAGAAGAGGGCAGAAACTGTTAAAGTATTGGATCTACTTTATTGTTATCAGAACAATGGTTACTGTGATTAAAAATGTTCAAATTTGGTTGATTGCACATTGTTATATACATATAATATTTCTCTATGTATACATTTTTAAAAATTATATTAACAGTTTTTAGTGTGACCCTCAAGTTATTGTGTACTCTGTTATGTTGACTACTGTGCCTTCAAATTAAATCTGGCAAAATGAAATGACAGTCAAATCATAAAGCTGACATCAATTTTATCTGATATGGTCGAAATCAGTTTGTTCACTCTATGGAAAATATGAAAAAAAAAGTAAGTAAAAAAAAAAATAATGTCCACAAATATTTTTGAGTATCAACAGTATAAAAAGTAAGCAAAAACGTTGCTTATACAATTGTATCTGAAGACAAAAATTACAAATTTATCACCAGATAAGCATTTTTTTTTAAAAACTGTTGTTAATATGTGCCTAACAAGTTGGACATTTTTAAAGGAACACTCCACTTTTTTTGGAAATAGGCTCATTCTCCAACTCCCCCAGAGTTAATAAGTTGAGTTTTACCGTTTTTGAATCCATTCAGCCGATCTCCGGGTCTGGCGATAGAACTTTTAGCATAGCTTAGCATAGATCACTGAATCAGATTAGACCAGTAGCATCGCGTTCAAAAATGACCAAAGAGTTTCGATATTTGTCCTATTTAAAACTCGACTCTTCTGTAGTTATATCGTGTACTAAGACCGGCGGAAAATGAAAAGTTGCGATTTTCTAGGCTGATATGATTAGGAACTATACTCTCATTCCGGCGTAATAATCAAGGACCTTTGCTGCCGTAACATGGCCGTGGCAGGCGCAGTGATATTACGCAGCGCCTGAAAGTAGTCCCCAGCTAGGTAACTAGTTATAATAAAAAAACAGACGTTACACAAACAACCCAACATTAAAAATACATACATCTGGCATAACATCCATATGAGAGAGAAGAATGGCATCTTGTTTGACTTTGTCGTTGGTGAAATAGAGCTGTTGTTTGATGTATAATAAATCAGATTCCTTCAAAGTAAGGGCACTACACGAAAAACTGTTATGAGTGCATGCTACACTTGCGACCAAGCCATTTCCACTGTATCTACATTCTTTTGCCTTATAACGGGCAGAGTTTGTACTCCATCTTTTATGTTAAAAATCTCAATCTGAATCTGAATCTAAAACAATCTCCACAGAAAAACCGCCTCCTCAGCGTGCCGCTATATTGAAACCACTCGAAATCATGATTTGATTTGCGCCTTCTGATTGGTTCTCGGAACATAACGGCTTTTGCTGCCAAAGGGAAGTGGCGTTTAGAGGCTTTTGCCAACAAACTGATATTTCTGAATGGGCTGACGCTGGGAGGATTTGAAGCAAAAATAAATTTTTTTGCACGTGTAGTGTGTGCCGTAAGCATTCGCTCAATGTCATTATCTAATTTTTGACGGGGGTGGTGTTTAGCGGCTTTTGCATCTGAACTCTTTTGTCCTGTAACATAAATATGTTTGCTGGCAGTTTATGCTTTTTTTTTTTTTTTTACATTTTGAATCTTTTAAACCAAGAATCAACAAGTAAGAAACCATATGCTATGCCAGTGATAAATGTTATTCCGTCAACTCCTACAATAATAATGACATGATGTAACACTTTGTATAATATATTTTGCACTGGAACTACAGTTTTAAGACAATGAAATGTAAATGTATACCTCGCCTGTTAGCCACTGGTGTGGGCGACGCGTACGGAGCTCACTATGATGGATAATAATAGGCTGTCCTTTGGTTTGGGAGCACTGAATCCACAACCTCTGTGTTGTTTTTTGTCCACAAGAACAGCTGAAATTCATAGACATAAGTGAATATGAACATGGCTAACTGATTGTTTGAAATAGAGATACATATTTCTCAAAATCACCTTGTAATCCTTGTGCATGTAACAATTTTTTAATATTTTTATTAATTGTACATTAATGTAGTTGCAGACATCCATGTACTGAACAATTTCATAAAATGGCTTACTTTATTTTTTAGGGGGGTTTCTGAGCCTTTTTTTTTTTTTTTGAGATGCCACCATGAGCTCCAGCGTTCTCTTCAAAAGCGCTGTCATTGTCACCGAACAGGGATGACTTTGTCCGTTGTGCAGAGATATTGTTCTGTTTTTCGACAGAACCCTCCAATGCAGATTCAACCTATAATCAACAGAATGTTAAAAAAAAAATTGACAGTGGTTATTTTTGTCTTGTAGTCTGTTTTATTTTGTTTGTTTGTTTTAGGGCTGGTCAGTCTATTAAGTTTGTATTATATATTGATATCTTTTACTAACAATATGAAATGAGGCAACACAGATTATACTGATATACAGTAGTTTGATAGGAGCGCATCTGAACAATAGTGGAGGACACCGAGTGAGCTGCTGCAAGGAAAGTGCATTAGCCAATTTTCCTTAAAAATGAGACAGCCTTTATTTTAAGAACATTAAAATAACTTGGAAGATACACAGGTTTTAAAACGTATAGTTTACAGCAGCTTGCTCTGACAGACACGTGCAGCTGACAGATAGGCTACTTGCACTGCTTAATCTGTTTGTGATGTGCTGTTTCCCTCAATGCATGACTTACCTTTCACAGGCGTATTCTCCATCTGTACATGTTAGAAGGTAATGGAAATATTTCCATTTTGCTATCGGGAGTGGATGAGCGTTCTGTATGCAATTGTCTGCTCAAATTTACGTTGTCAGTGAACAAGTGCCAGAATTTCTTAATGTGTTACTAATATGTATTAATTAATACATATTAGTAACACATTAAGAAATTCTGGCACTTGTTAGTCTAAGAAACTAACTAGTGCTTAATCTAAGAAAGCATCATAACAGTAACAGTATACCTTTTTTGTTGAAGTTGTCTACAGTATACCTTTTGTCCCTTGAAGTGGAATGGCTGGTGTTACGTATCTTCCTTTTTTCTTCTGCTGTCGTTCCTTCCATTTTTCTTCCTCAACTCTGAATGTCTGTAAAGTGAGAGGTATGGATAGAAGCGGTCATTAAACACTGAAATACCATTGCAGAGCTGTTTCAGAGATCAATAAGTGCTGACAATTTTATGTAATTTTCTTTTGGGCAATCATATAATTTCTTTTGTGTAGATGCAAAATTTTATTGGTATTTCATATTTGTTATCGGAAATGTCATCAACAGATCCAATTCACTACATCATGCAAGTATGCAACTCTAAGTATGCATTTTAAATGTATTTTTACTCATACAACTCAACACTGTACAGTAATATCAAGTCTTAATAACATATTTCACACAATTTGCAGACCGTTCTTCTAAACACTCTTTCTGAGTCTTCGTACTCTTTCAGCAGAGCAGTATGGCAAATTTGGTAGCGGACCACAAAATCATCAAGTCTAGTGAGTCGGCCAGATCTGAAACGAATATATTTTTTGATCAGTTGACCAGCTATCTGTCCAATCAGGTATCTAGCTGACACAGTTTATAGTTCTTGAGAGTATGGCACAGCGCACAGACCTACCCCACACTGACCGCACCTGTACTTGGTCTGCCAGCGGCCCTTAGAGCGCGCGCACTCAGAGCAAACAACGCAATCTGGCTGATCATCAGAGAGCAACAGCTCTCCTATTGACACTACGACCAACATCCACCCCTGCCACCCCCATCCCTGTTGGGCAAAGGGTCGAAACGATCACTTGTTTGTGCTTAGTGACTCGCCTTGCGTGGTGGCACCATTGCGCTGCAAAGATGTACCGGGAGAAGCACAATCATTAGACGACCAATCATCATTTCCAAAAGGCAAATATTCCCCTTCAGAGTCTGTCACGTGTCTACCCGTCTGAAGTTCCTGTTTGTCCTTATTTGGTTTAGTTCCGTTTCTCATTAGTTGATTGGCAATTCATTATCCCCACCTGATTTGTATTATGTTGTTTGCTCTTTTGTTCCCAGTCATATATAAGTCCTCAGTTCTCCCCTTGTATTTTGTCCGATCTTGAGTTATTAAAATGGGAAAGTGATTTGATGCCGTTTTGTTCTCCTGTCTTTCATTTATATTCATTATTATTACTACTACAACCACGCACCCGTGACAGAGTCAGAATCAGCAAGTAACTTTATAGATCCCTTGAAAAAATAAATAAATAAAATCCCATTTTTTAAAACCAGTCTTTAAAAGACTAATTTCCTATTTTTTATTCATTTATTTAGTGGAAATAGAGAATGTATACTTAGCCTTATTGCAATAACAAAACTAAGCCTCACAATGCCAATATTCTGAACTGAGCAATGAAAGAAAATGTTTGATGTTATATTTGTACAGACTTCAGTATGTAAACACAATATGCATTCAGTACAACATGTTCATGTAATTAAGTGCAATTGTTAAAACAAGCTGTCATGTTCTCAAAGGAATTGTTCACACATTTTGCAAGTTTTAAGCATTTAAACTTAGGGTCAAGGGCAACAGTTTGACTCGGCCTCGGCCTCATATCGTTGTGTTTGTCTTCTCGCGCCAATTGCATTCATTGGAATTGGGTGTTTTTCAACACATGTTGAATTCACCAGAGTTCACTACATTTAAAATTCATACACATACTGTCAGACTGTGTATCCGCGTCTTGTGTTTTCCCCTCCTTTCCTGTCCGTGTCCTAGTTTAGTGTTCATTAGTTAATCAGTCCCCAGCCCTGTGTCTTTAATTATCTCGTTTCCCCCAGTGTACTTAAGTCCTGTGTTCCTGCTAGTCTGTGTTCCGTCTTGAATTGTCATTTTGTGTACCTCTATGGTAGTGATTGTTAATAAAGTCTGTTGTTCCACGCCTCGACGACAACCCCTGTCACATACAAGGCCAGGTCTGCATTGTGCTAAGCAGATGTGTGTATGTTCTGACCCACAGGAAAACTGAGCAGCAGTGCTGACAGTGGGGTGGAGGCTCATGGTGGCAGCAGTAGTGTAAGTACTAATAGAAATTCAATAAAATTCGTCATAATATAAAGATAGTAATTCACTTTTAATTATTTATTTTTTTTATGTTGTTTTTCCATAGGCCATTACGGTAATAATAAGCCGTACAGTAAGTTCATACTTGTCTTTAAGCTATGCATACATTTTTAGACTGTGATAATTAAATGATGTTAGTTTGGACAGATGTTGTGTTGTGCTGTTTTGCAGGACACAGATTCAAGATCATCAGGAGAGGAGAGACCCACAAATGTTCCTCGTCCTCTTCCCCCAGTTGCTCCACCTTCACCTCCACCACCGCTGCCACTTCCTGCCCCGGAACGTCGTCCTGCTCCTTGGGAAGAGCATGAAGAAGATTCAATGTATAGATTTATTGTGCCCTCTATAACTATGTAGTGTATCTGTAAATGTTTTGTTCATTTTTTTTTGTCCCTCGCTGCAGTATTTCGCAGATGATGAGGAGGAGGAGCAGCAGCAGCAAGAACAGGAGTGATTTTTTTTTTTATTTTTTTTTTTTTTATTATTATTATTATTTTTTTTTTAAATAAATACTTCTTCAATTAAAACCTCTAATTAGTTTCATATTATTAGCTCTACTTGTTTGAATAGATGCACAGAAAAGTAGGAAACCTGCTAAACTTGAAGGTAAACTTGTCTTCACTGTACTGTTGTATTTTGAAATGAAAAGATTTAAATAAAAAAATGGATTGGCTGCTTTTGTATCTAATTTAATGAAAATGAAGAGATAAGTGGCGTATTGGACAGAAATTAAAAGTATTAAGTTCAACTTAAAATAGTTGTTAAATGAAGTAAACTCAACTCATCCGGGCTTAGTGTTCTTACTCTCTGAATGGAAGAAAGGCACCCAACGCAGAGACCAACAAAGAGGAACTTCCAGCTCACAAAGTGTCAGTATTAACATTCCGATGCATTTCTTTAGACTAGCTCTGCTGTGAAGAAGTATTTAGATTTTCATCAGTTGTTTTGTTATTATTATTTGACAAATGATGTAGTTTGTTTGTACAGTATAACTATAGTATGACTTTAGTTATGTGTGATTGGGAAAATCACTCAATTAAGCCTAATTTAGCTTTAAGAATAAGGTTGGTATTATATCAAGATCTCGCATATAAACCATTCCAGGTAAAAGAAAGTAAAACAAACCTGGGTTTCAAATGGTTTTTCCATTATTATCATTTTCCTAAAAACATTTACATTTAAGCATTTAAATTCATAAATTCTTGCTTTTCCTGGGAATCAAACCCATGACTTTGGCACCAGGCTCATTAACTGAGCAGAGCCTACAGTATGAGGTGAATAATTGGTAAATAAAATTTGAATGTTTCTCTCATTATTATTTTCTTATTTATTTTTGTTGTTTTTGCTTTTTTCAGACTGCATCCAAAAGAAATTCAATGTATCCACATCTGAGATAAAGGCAGTCATCAGAACTAAACTGAATAATATGGAAAAAAATAGGGAATAAATGCATGATTTGTAAATAAATGTTACATTTATTTGTAACCCAAAGATGTGGGTTTGAGTCTCGGTACCAGCAGGGATTGTGGTGGGGAGTAAATGACCAGCAGCAAAAATGGCTGCCCACTGCTCGAGGTGTGTGTATGTTGTTCACTACTCACTGCTGTGTGTGTGCACTTGGATGGGTTAAATACAGGGCACAAATTCTGAGTATGGGACACCATACACCACACGAATACTTTGTCTAACTCACAGGGTGAGGCCCGGATTGGCTAATTGGGAGCACTAGGAGGATTCCTGGTGCGCCAGTCTGTTTTTTTTTGGGCTGCGAGGGCAGGTGTTGTCATGCCACTAGGGTTTAAATATGGATGCTGTCCCTAGGCCTTACAGACTCACAGCAGCCCCACTTTTTTCATTTATTATTTTCTTGCGAGCGGGCGGGACCCGCGCTAATGTGAATTCCCTTCACAGATCGCATTTTAATTTGATTTTAACAAATCAGTTTGGGCAAATAAACAACTTAATGTCATGAGCCCAACATCCAGCAAGGCAGAAAAACATTCAATCTACCTGAGACAAGATGTCTTTAAAGGAACACTACACTTTTTTTGAAAATAGGCTCATTTTACAACTCCCCAAGAGTTAAACAGTTGAGTTTTACCGTTTTTGAATCCATTCAGCTGATCTCCGGGTCTGGATTCAAAAACGGTAAAACTCAACTGTTTAACTCTAGGGGAGTTGTAAAATGAGCCTATTTTCAAAAAAAAAAAGTGGAATGTAAGTTAATGCTGGTAAGTTAATGCTGTTAAATAGAGAGAGAGAGAGAGAGAGAGAGAGAGAGAGAAAAATAATAATTCTAGCGTATTCTTAAAGGAACACTCCACTTTTTTTGGAAATAGGCTCATTCTCCAACTCCAACTTTTTGAATCCATTCAGCCGATCTCCGGGTCTGGCGAGAGCACTTTTAGCATAGCCTAGCATAGATCATTGAATCCGATTAGACCAGTAGCATCGCGTTCAAAAACGATCAAAGAGTTTCGATATTTGTCCTATTTAAAACTTGACTCTTCTGTAGTTATATCGTGTACTAAGACCGGCGGAAAATGAAAAGTTGTGATTTTCTAGGCTGATATGATTAGGAACTACTCTCATTCTGGCGTAATAATCAAGGAACTTTGCTGCCGTAACATGGCCGCAGCAGGTGATATTACGCAGCGCCTGAAAGTAGTCCCCAGCTACCGGGGACTACTTTCAGGCGCTGCGTAATATCACTTTATTGTTCCATTGTAGTTCATGACATTTTTAATTCTTTGTAGCTTTGTGCTTTAATTATAAACAGTATTGTGTGAAAATAAAACTTAATATTCATGATATTCTGGTTGTATTTAAATGGTATTGCGCATCGTTTTTGCACTTCTTAGAATTGAAATTGCACTTTAGTTGTATTTTTAAGTTTTTATTGTGTGTTGCAGAAACTGTTTTTTCATTTTATTTTAGTAGTACTTCAGGTATATTGCAGGAATTCTGCAATTATATTGCAGTTGTATTATGGTAGTGCTGCGGTTGTGCTGCAGTAATACTGTAGTTATAATGCAGTTACACTAAGGTGTAAAATAATAATTCAGGTACACTGCTGTAGTACTGCAGTTATACTTCAACAGTATTCAAATAAAATCTCAGGGTATACACTGAAATACATTGACGTTTTTCCTCATGTAAAATAACTGCAGTATCACTTCTAAAAAAAACTGTAGTAATGTTTTGAGTAATGGTCTGAATGAAAATGCAAATTCATTCTTTGTCACTAGATGCCACTGTTATAGCTGTTTTCCTGTTACCAGGGAAATAGCTGTTTCCCTGGTAACGCTGTACACAAAGTAGCACTGAGCTTACAAACACTACTTTATCAGGCATTAAAAGGCGAGATGAAATGAAAATGAGACCAATCGACCAATCACTGCAGATTAGCGTCACACAAAGTTGGGGATTGGAAAAATTCATCGTTGAGCGAATCTTTTGGGAGTTGTTGAGCAAATAAGGTTAAAATAAATGCATATTATAAGACAATGAAAGTATTTTTTGACATTGCATGCATGCCAACCTGTTGTTGTGGACTCCCAAAATCAAAATATGAACCTTTCATTACCCATAATAGGGGCACTTTAAGAATGTACTTAATCTGAAAAAACAAAGGAACAGTTTCTGCATGCAGATGACCCACAGTAAACACATCTTCAACACAGTATTTGATACCATTAATCACTACTTCTGTTACTCGTTGAAGTTGTTTGCCTTCAATATTGACATGGCTGTACTTCTGGTTCATTTTTACTGAATGCTGTAAGGCAAAGGCAAAGACTGAAATGGCGTGCTCGCACAACATCCAGCAACTCTCTCATATTCTCCCAACATATTAAAAGAAGACAATTCCCAAAATTGGCTATGTTGTTGTCGGTTAATTAAAGTGGATGAAATGTTGTTAACATTTCTACACATGCTGGCAACTTGTTTGAAATATTGATGTTTTCCTTCAAACATTAAACACCATAAAGAACGCAAAGACCCATAACATAAAATCAAATGAGAGTAATGGGTTAAATAATGACATTATGGAGTAAGAACATCAACAAATTATTTAACTGTACATGACAAAAACTCAGAAACTAAGAGATCAAGAGTGGGAAGCCATTCTTTTTTTACAACTGGTGCCATTACAATGTCAGAAATATCACAAAGTAAGTAGACATGCCAGTAGCTACATCCCTCAGGAATTCTGTGTTCTACCAAGAAGGGCAGCAGGTGAAATAAACACCATTTCTGTGAGGCGAGCCCGGTCTCATGAAAATGCGTATAAATAGTACGCCAAATAAAAATGAAAACTCGTGGTATTGATATGCAAAAATGGACTTTGGCATATATATGATATGAACGTGTTTGGCGTGCATATAAAATGCAGTTTTCGCGTACATATGATATACATCTACCCCACAACCCTAATCCTACCCATCGCGTAACATAAACACGCCAAAATCCATTTTTGCATATCAACACCACGAGTTTTCATTTTTATTTGGCGTACAATTTATACGCACTTTCATGAGGTCGGGTTGGTGAGGCAGATCCTACTATACTGCATTTGTGTAGAAGTTTTTCCAAAAGAGGAGCAGGCTTATTTTTCTTATTATTCTGTCCAATAGTACGTTTTCTCAGCTCTTCGTTAAACTCTTGAGTAGTTAGGACTTTCTGTCTGTGAGCTTTACTTAAAACAAGGCGCAACACTGAAGGAACTATACCTTCCAGAAAGTCATTCATCACATCCGGAGGAAGTGACGTTGTAACATCAAAGTAGTCTAGTTTGTCAAAAGGACAGCCTCCCGTAACACCATACATGGCTTGAGTGTCTGGATTTTCCTTTACACACTCTAAGTGGTATCTGTGGACATCTTCAGTTTTTAAAACAAAGTCAGGTTCATTAAACCATCTCTTAATGTCACCATGTGTAGCCATGCAGTACAAATTCTACCAACATTAAAAGACATGCTGAATCCACCTCTTAAGTGAGAGGAAAGGTTATTAGCAGATATAACTGCAACAGCTGCACAAACATTTTTTTTCTGAACCATCAACAAGAACATTAATTATTTCTGATGAAATCTTTTTAAGATCATCTATCAGTGGCTTCGAAATTTCATCTAATCTAAATTGTTTCACATGGCAGTAGTGGACAAGCAAAGCTAAATGAATATGTTTTTACTAAGAGCAATACTTGGTACCCACATTTCCAAAGGTATAGTAAATTACACGGTTTGTGCTTGTTACATTTAGACCCCAGGGGATTACATACTTCATTCAAATGTCTTCATCTTCATAAAAATGTAACCTTAGGGCTTGTGGGTTACCTGCAAAGAATTTGTGGTTTTTGAAATGAAGTCCATCTCGATAATAATTTAGAACAGTGGTTCTCAAACATTTTACAGTGGCGTACCCCCTCTCTTCCACTTAGACCGCAGTCACACCTTTTCTATTAATGGACAATATCTGCCCCCTTAAATTGATTTACAAGTCACTGTCTTAATGAACCAGGCGTTGCGTCATTCATTCATTCAGTAACAAAGCAAAATGCTGTAGTTATGAATGGGTTATTAATCACTGACCCTCCAAATCGCTCAAAGCCGTAGATTCGTTCACTAACAAAACACTGCATTATGTTGCTTGGAGACCCACACAAGACGATACAGATTTCGTTGGAACTATTCAGGCAGTAGTCATTGCACTCTGTCAAATGATGAGTAATTGTAGCATGTTTTTTCATACAGATAGATGCAATTTCTGGACTGTAGGGGTGTCCCCGACTAAGGATTTTCATAGTTGAATCTGAATTTTCAAATCATGCCGATAGTCGACTGATAGTCGAATCATATATTTGGGGGCGGGGCAAAATACATTACCAAGAGTTGAGTCAGACGTTCGGCAGTCATAAATACACAGGGAAAATGTGTAACGGACGCCTCACAATCAGGGTAAATAATGTTTTATGTTTTGATTAAAAGATAGTTAACATTAAACGTCAGCGAAACCCTTAAGAATTCACATCATTTTTATTTTTTATTTTTTTACAATAGTCTCATTATAATGTTACAAACCCGATTCCAAAAAAGTTGGGACACTGTACAAATTGTGAATAAAAACAGAATGCAATGATGTGGAAGTTTCAAATTTCAATATTTTATTCAGAATACAACATAGATGACATATCAAATGTTTAAACTGAGAAAATGTATCATTTTAAGGGAAAAATAAGTTGATTTTTAAATTTCATGGCATCAACACATCTCAAAAAAGTTGGGACAAGGCCATGTTTACCACTGTGTGGCATCCCCTCTTCTTTTTATAACAGTCTGCAAACGTCTGGGGACTGAGGAGACTGTTATAAAGTTGCTCAAGTTGCTCAAGTTTAGGAATAGGAATGTTGTCCCATTCTTGTCTAATACAGGCTTCTAGTTGCTCAACTGTCTTAGGTCTTCTTTGTCGCATCTTCCGCTTTATGATGCGCCAAATTTTTTCTATGGGTGAAAGATCTGGACTGCAGCCTGGCCATTTCAGTACCCGGATCCTTCTTCTATGCAGCCATGATGTTGTAATTGATGCAGTATGTGGTCTGGCATTGTCATGCTGGAAAATGCAAGGTCTTCCCTAAAGAGACAATGTCTGGATGGGAGCATATGTTGTTCTAGAACTTGGATATACCTTTCAGCATTGATGGTGCTTTTCCAGATGTGTAAGCTGCCCATGCCACACGCACTCATGCAACCCCATACCATCAGAGATGCAGGCTTCTGAACTGAGCGCTGATAACAACTTGGGTTGTCCTTGTCCTCTTTAGTCCGGATGACATGGCGTCCCAGTTTTCAAAAAAAAGAACTTCAAATTTTGATTCGTCTGACCACACAACAGTTTTCCACTTTGCCACAGTCCATTTTAAATGAGCCTTGGCCCAGAGAAAATGCCTGCGCTTCTGGATCATGTTTAGATATGGCTTCTTTTTTGACCTATAGAGTTTTAGCCGGCAACGGCGAATGGCACGGTGGATTGTGTTCACCGACAATGTTTTCTGGAAGTATTCCTGAGCCCATGTTGTGATTTCCATTACAGTAGCATTCCTGTATGTGATGCAGTGCCGTCTAAGGGCCCGAAGATCACGGACATCCAGTACGGTTTTCCGGGCCTTGTCCCTTACGCACAGAGATTGTTCCAGATTCTCTGAATCTTTGGATGATATTATGCACTGTAGATGATGATAACTTCAAACTCTTTGCAATTTTTCTCTGAGAAACTCCTTTCTGATATTGCTCCACTATTTTTCGCCGCAGCATTGGGGGAATTGGTGATCCATCTTGGTGACCATCTTGGGAATTGGTGACCCATCTTGACTTCTGAGAGACACTGCCACTCTGAGAGGCTCTTTTTATACCCAATAATTTTGCCAATTGACCTAATAAGTTGCAAATTGGTCCTCCAGCGGTTCCTTATATGTACATTTAACTTTTCCGGCCTCTTATTGCTACCTGTCCCAACTTTTTTGGAATGTGTAGCTCTCATGAAATCCAAAATGAGCCAATATTTGGCATGACATTTCAAAATGTCTCACTTTCAACATTTGATATGTTATCTATATTATATTGTCAATAAAATATAAGTTTATGAGATTTTTAAATTATTGCATTGCTTTTTTATTCACAATTTGTACAGTGTCCCAACTTTTTTGGAATCGGGTTTGTATGTATATGAGTTATAACGTTCTGCATTTCTGTTTTGAGGCTGCACGCACTGAAGATGACCAGTAGAATGAAGCATAAATAGCCGGTTTTTAATCAATGGGATTTAACTCATTTATCTCACATAGAATACGCTTCATTATTTATATAACATAACATTAATATTACGACTTATAGGCTATCTGCACAAAATGCCCCGATGCATGAACGTGTCTGCGCGGCTCTAAATGAATTCCTTTTGTGGACGCGTTCTTCACGCAATAAAATGCAGAAACACAACTAAACAAAAAAAATCACAGAGCTTTATTATAATAGTGTTCTCATTTTAATGCTATGTATATGACAGTGCCAGTCATAGTTATTAATATCCTGCATTGGGGTCCTGCTCGCACCACGTGGTGAAGAGATAGGCTAATCACCGTAGCCTATGTATAGTAGGGCAGGCTACTACAATGAAGCGTTTTACTGTAGCGTAACGCAACCAAATGCATCTTATACGAGATAAATAATATATACACGATATAAATAAACCGACTGAAACTACTTGCTGTACCCTACCTGATCGAACCAAAAATGAAGTCTTCCACTCTGCCTGTGTCAGTTTGAGTCTTGTTAAAGATTTAAATCCCTACCGCCAAAATGCTCCTCTGTCGGTGACGGATTAGAAAGCGAAACTTTAATCTATAGGGGAAGTTGGATTTATTTAGGCACATTAATATCAATTTAAAGCTTCTTTCTTTTCAGATTCTTATTTACAGCATTATCATAATAGGCTGTATATTAACTTATTGGGAGAAAACCGGTAGTTCGATGTGAAATCAGACACTAAGCACCCCCATATAGCCAAAATGGCATGATCATAAAACCCCGCGAATATTCGACTGTGAGATTGGGAGTCGAATCAGGCTCCTCGAGTCGAAGCATTGAATCGTCGACTATTCGGGGACACCCCTACTGGACTGTAAACCTGGTCAAGTCAAGTCAAGTCACCTTTATTTATATAGCGCTTTTAACAATACAGATTGTGTCAAAGCACTTAACAGTATCAAATTGGAGGACAGAGTGTCAGTAATATATAATGATAAGATTAAACACTCAATTTTCAGTTAAAGGCATTTCATTATTGAATTCAGAGATGTCATTGTCTAGCTCAGTTTAGTTTAAATAGTATCTGTGCAATCAAATCTGCGATAATCGCTAGAAATTAGGTGTCCCCAACTGAGCAAGCCAGAGGCGACATAAACATGAGTAATTATATAGTGTCACTCCCACTCGTGTTCTTTGTGTGGAACTAATTGTAATGCTGCCTTCTATGTGATGGCTGATTACAAAATATGGATCACCTCCTACAAAACAACAACAACAACAACAACAACTAAAAAACACCATTAGTGCCCTAGCTGATGGACAAAAAGTGTACATGGTGCCAGTGGAAGGAGAAACGTCAGCCTTCGCAATAGGAGAGATGTATATAATTAAAAACTTCTCTGTCTATGTGAAGTATGACACAGAGTGAATTTTCTTAGGAGCTGTCTCTAGGAAGTTCACATCTGGCCCACTTCCATAACAGAGGAACTGAAAAAGCATGCTGAAGAGATCCTCAATCCTCCCTCTGTTGGTATGACTGGGGATGAGGTTGATCTTTCTACCCGGGGAGGGTGTGTTTCCCTAAAAGTTGAAAAAGTAAGTGAATTAATGGGATTCATGGAATTCTAATGCGTTTATGTAACCCCTCTTGATTCGTGTGTTCTTTTATTTCAATAATGACCACGCGAAAGCAGTTTTGCTGAGCACATGCACTTTAGTGTTTACTGCAACTGAGGAAATCTGGAAAAGACATGAAGCGCACCAAACAGACAATAAATACTGCTGGTCTGGTCATAAAACATCCTTCACAACAGCTCGTGTGTACCGAATACTTAAACATTTTTTTGTTACATATGACTCGGTTTCTTATTCTTTAATAAAAAAATAAAAAAAAGAAAGAAAATTGCTGAAAAAGTCTGTTGATATGATTGAGAATGTTGTATAAAATAATTATTAAAATAGTTATTTAAAAAAGTTTTTTAATGAAATTTTAATAAAAGTTCAGTGAATGTTGTCACTAAGGCTGTTGTATTTTTTTTCACTTCTCTACCAGACCTCCATAAGGAACAAACCTGTAAAGGGTCATGAAACTAGGTTTTTGTGTTGCACATCATAGAAGACAATGTTAGCATTTATTAATTGTAACTGTTGGAGAAAACTGGTTTATTTGGCGCTCTTTTTGTTTTCTGGGTTTAAAATCTACATAGTGTTGACATCACAGTCGGTGTCTCATAATTATTAATGAGAGTGCATGTCCTTATCCAGTGAGAAGACGCTTCGCTAACAGCATTATCCCAATTCGCAAATTATCTGTCCTAAATAGTATTTGAAAATAGAATTAGTATGTTCCAAATCGTAGTATGTTGAAATGAGTATGCCAGAGATTCCCAGATGGTCTACTATTTCCAGTTAGAATCCAAAGTGCAGAATGATGCACACTCTAATGGCTAATATTGCCCACAACTCATTGCGCGTGGGAGGGAGGAGCCTTGAGAAAGTTGTAACCATGGCGACCGAAGGTGGTGAAGGAGATGTGCCCTCAGTATTTAAGTGCAAGAATTTAAATGTTTAGCTATAATAAAGTTTTTTTTTTTTAATTGTCTCGTGAATTTAATGGATTGATGTTGTGTGAAAAGAGTACCGTGTTTATCTTGTAGGGACCAAAGACACTGAGAGCCTAATCAATTGGCGCATTACTAACTAATCCCTTTTCACAGGAAAAAGAAATGTTGCTATCAAAGGTTTTGTGTAAGTAGTGGTCATTTACATATTTTTATGGTTTTGTAGATGCTGTATTAACTGTGTTATTTTAGTATGTTTGTTACATATGTATAATAGGCTTAAATATTTGAGTGTCTATATATATATATATATATATATATATATTGGGGGTTGAACGACTTCAGTTTTTTTAAAGTCGACTTTTATGTGAAGAAAGTCGATTCGAAGTCGACTAGTCGCTGATGACGTCATTAATGAACAAATAAGTCTGGAGCTGTGACAAACACCTTGTGCACAGCTGGCATATGACACAGTGCCGCCCACATGGCTATTGCTCCTATAACAGCTCATTTTTATCAGTTCTTTTGTCTTTATATTCGTTATATTTCTCACAGATTTCTGCTCGTTCTAAATCACATACAAATAAAGTTGCACAGTAAAGATTACATTCATATGAATGCATTAGTGAGAGCGATCGCGTGTGTGAATTAATTCTACCTGGCAGCTACTCTCTACTAGTAATGAAGTTTTGGGATTTAGTTAATAAGAAATACTTGAACGTTTCAGTTTCTTATCTATTTTATTGATAAATCGCAGAACAGTGTTGACAATACATTTCCGCGCTGAACGATTCTGTGCGCGCGATCTGGACGTGATGTACGCGCTACTGTCTGAAGCCTATGTGTGTGCGTTACAGAGCATCAGCGCATTACAGTAGAATGGCGATTAACTGACCTGTACTATAAGCAGGCCCGTAGCCAGCTATGAGGTCACCGAGGTCCGAACCTCGGTAAATTTTTAATGTTCAAAAATAAAATTTGTTCTCTGAATGACCAATTTGCTATTAAACTCCTCATATGTCTGTATGTATAATTCAGTTTAGACAGTTTGCAAGAATGTTTAGCGTCCGTGGTATGAAAATGATCGCTGCGAGACGCTGGCGGAGTGAACGAGGCTTGAGAGAGTTGCGAGTGAGGACGCGAGCGCAGTCTCCGTGTTGCCAGATCCAGCTAATATGCACGTTTTTGACTTGTCTTTCCCACTTAATTTGACACTTTAGAAAGTTAATAATGTAGGACGTTGCGGTTTAGGGTCAGCGATATCTTTATCTCATCTTATTTGCAAAAGATCTGTAATATATTCGGTTTATTTTTATTTACTGATGGGCTTTTGCTCATCTTAATAGCAATATCTGGCAACACTGCATCGCCGTAATCACCAGTAATCAAAAAAGCCAATTTCTGACATAGCCTACCCTAAGACATTCGATAAGGGAAACGCAAAAAATAAAATAAAAAAAAAATTCATATTATCTGTCAGAAACATTATCAACGCTGTCAAAAACAGTAGCATTTAACACTAGTGCAGAGATCTGTAGAAAAAGTAGGTTACAGAATAAAATGAAATATGCAAACACTATGAAGAAGTATATGCCAAGTCATTCGGTATAGTAGTTAAATTTTCACAAATCATGCTATAAACATTTATAACAGCACTAGACAAAGTTATCAGCTACACAGCAATGGTTATAAATAAAAACTATAACAGTATTGTTGCATGTATAATAAACAACTGATAAAATTGTCCATCCCATAACTATAGAAATGTATTAACAAATTTTGCTGCAATAAATAGGGTATGATTTAAAAATTAAAATCCCTCCAAAACAGAGAAAACTTCTTTCTTTCACAAAAATTTCTGTCTATTTTAAAGTGTTAATAGTGTATAATGAGTTGTATATATAGGGGTTATTATAGCACAATTCTATAATAAGAGGTTATTATTCCTTTATTCCAATCTCCCCCCAACCATCCCCCCATCCGGACCTCACTAATTTTCAAAGCCTGGCTACGGCCATGACTATAAGCTGTTTAAAACGTGCATTCTCCCGTTCAATTTCGAGCATCCAGTAATATAATCACACATGTCTTGTGGAGCGCTTTCAGAGTATGCATTTATTTGTCATTTTAGTTTGGAAACTGAGCTTAAATGTGGAAGTCCTTCAGAGATTTCTTATATTGTTGCACCCTCTATAGGACCAGCGACTAGTCGACGTCAAGCTAAAAGCGTCATGGCAGAGCATTAAAGTCGACTAGTCGGTGCAGCCCCTAATATATATATAGTGTCATATTGTGTATATTGGGGGATTGATCACAGAGATGGACACGAATCCATTAGATTGTGCTTTTTGACATTTTCCAGGCATGAACATTGTAAACTCATTATCTAGATGTTTCATTAATCTGTTCATGTTGCCTTTAGCCTGATATTTAAAAAAAGATATAAGAACAGGCTGAAGAAACATCTAGATGAAGAGTTTATGCTGACTGCCAGTTGTTTTTAGCTTTTGTTGAGGGGATTCTGGAAAATTTCAAACCCAAAAGCTAATTTCCATATTTGTGCAGTTTGAAAAGCAGTTCAAAATCAAAATAAACATGTATAAAATTTAATGAAGCTCATTTAGTAAAATATGCATTTTGATAACAATATAAGTATTTACGTTAAAAAGCATGATGGGATTTTTTTTTTTTTTTTGGATTACATGGTAGATTAAATCATGAATAAATCATAAATAATGACAAAACTGAAATATTGATGATTGGCTCTGTTACTTCAGTGAAAACGATGGACCTGTCCTTTGACATTGATGGGATTTGTGTTACACCTTCTTCATCTGTCTGCAATCTTGGTGTTTTATTTGACTCAACTTTATCTTTTGATATATTTTCACTGTTGTTAAAAACTCATTCTTCCACCTCCGTAATATTGCACGTCTGCGATCTTCTCTTACTCTTGAGCAGGGGTCACCAAACTTGTTCCTGGAGGGCCGGTGTCCTGCAGAGTTTAGCTCCAACCCTAATCAAACACACCTGAAGCAGCTAATCAAGGTCTTGCTTGGTATACTTGAAATTTCCATGCAGGTGTGTTGAGGCAAGCTGGAGCTGAACTCTGCAGGACACCGGCCCTCCAGGACCAAGTGTGGTGACCCCTGCTCTAGAGCATGAATTAAAATTTCACTATCAGCTAATCACATCACGTCTGGATTATTGCAATTCTCAAAAATGATCAAAGTTCAATTTGCAGGCCTTCCCAAAAAATGTATGGCAAGATTACAGTATATTCAAAATTCTGCAGCAAGAGTCCTTACCTCCACCAGACGTTCTGCTCACATTACTCCATACTGCATGATCTTCACTGGTTACCCATGGCATCACGTATCCACTTTAAGTTACCGCTTCTAACATTTAAGGCACTAAATGGCCTTGCACCACTATATCTGGCTGAGCTACTCCACCCATACTGCCCTGACCGGTCTCTTAGATCTTCTGAACTTGGCCTTCTGTCCATCCCTTGTTTTCGGTTGGCTACTGTAGGTGGAAGGTCATTTAGTGTTAATGCTCCTAAATTATGGAACTCTCCACCCCTTACTCTCCGTACCATCCCATCTTTGTCTGTTTTCAAGAGTCAGTTAAAAACATATCTGTTTAATATGTACTTTGGATAACGGTTATATGTTGTATATGTGTTCATATTGTCTCTGTATTTGTGTTTATATTGCTTGTGTGGATGTACTAAACTACTTGTTATATGTAAAGCAACCTTGAGCTACGGAAAGGCACTATATAAATAAAACTACTTCTTCTTCCTTGGTTCATTTTCGATACTGACCAACAGCTCTTGTTTAGATCAATTCAATCCAAATGGTGTAGCAGCTAAATGGATGACCTCTTCTAAAAGGGCCAGGAGACCAAATACAAAATATTGGCCAGCAGACATGCTAGATCTGTGACGCACACACTATTCTTTATTTGTTTTTAGCAAATAAAGAAAAACTGTGTCTAAAACTATTTTTGTGATGGTTTGTATTTTTTGTGCTATGGAACTGTTTAAGTGCCTATTTAAGTAATGAACTCCATTACTAGTGTTTGTTTTCAGACATGATAACATGTTTTATACTTGTGCTACAACTGTTTGGCCTGTGCTAAAAAAGTTTAAACCTCTGTAGCACCAGTGCTATGTGCAAAAAACGTTAACGTACAGCCCTGTATTGTATGTAATTTTTTTTTTTTTTTTCTAGAGATCTATTGAGCCCTCTGCATCCAAGATTGTGTACTGGTCCAAAGCAAGGAGGATTTCACAATCACATTTGCAGAAAATGAAAAGTTGCGATTTTCTAGGCCGATTTGGCTAGGAACTATACTCCCAGTCCGGCGTAATAATCAAGGAACTTTGCTGCGGCAGCAGGCGCAGTGATATTACGTAGCACCTGAAAGTAGTCCCCAGCTATATTATAACTAGGTACCTAGCTGGGGACTACTTTCAGGCGCTGCGTAATATCACCTGCTACGGCCATGTTACGGCAGCAAAGTTCCTTGATTATTACGCCGGACTGGGAGTATAGTTCTTAATCATATCAGCCTAGAAAATGGCAACTTTTCATTTTCCGCCGATCTTAGTACACGATATAACTACAGAAGAGTCGAGTTTTAAATAGGACAAATATCGAAACTCTTTGGTCATTTTTAAACGCGATGCTACTGGTCTAATCGGATTCAATGATCTATCCTAAGCTATGCTAAAAGTGCTATCGCCAGACCCGGAGATCGGCTGAATGGATTCAAAAACAGTAAAACTCAACTTATTAACTCTGGGGGAGTTGGAGAATGAGCCTATTTCCAAAAAAAGTGGAGTGTTCCTTTAATGTGACGAGTGAGACATACTTTCTTTTCCAGCAAATGTACCTCAAAGGTACGTGGTAAATGTGGTATATTTACTGTACAAAAAAAGTGGAAAAAAGATCTGCACACTTTTATTCCCTTTATTTAATTTTTTTAAAAAGCAACGTTTCGGTCCAGAGACCATCGTCAGGCAAACACATACATTACACCTGTTGGTAATCAAGGTCAATCATGTGAACAGCTGTATCATTAAAACAAGACAACCACATTAAGGCAAGAATTTTTAAATACAAACAAAAAATCAGGAAATATCCAAACAGTCATAGAACAGTCCCCCATTTCCTTTACAATTCACAATTGCCCGTCCCAAAGACAAGCAACTCATAGCCATACAACATATATATTAAGGTACAAACGAAGCTATATCAACAAAGTTCGCCTTTCAATATAAAGAATGTCACTTAGAATCATGAATTAAAATCAAGTTCCAAATTCAAACCCTTAGGAGAGAGAGTGTTTAGTGTGTAAATATAATAAGCTTCTCTTTTTAATAAAATCTTATTGACATCACCACCTCTCCTGGGTACTTTAACGTGTTCAACTCCAATATACCTCAATGTGGAAAGGTTGTGTCTTTTTAAATTAAAGTGTACTGCTGCCGGGGTTTTTTTTTTTTTTTATCATTAGTGCGAATACTGCCTCGATGTTCTGCAATCCTTGTTTTTAAAGCACGTTGTGTCTTTCCTATATACGCTAACCCGCATGGACATTTTATCATATAAATAACATTTTCAGTACTGCATGTGACGACACCCTTAATTTTGAACTCCCTTCCTGATTGAGGATGAGAGAAAACTTTAGTTTTTGTAGTAAAAATACATTGGGCACAACGACCACAGTTATAATTACCCGAAGGGATAGATAGAAAGTGAGTGGGTCGTTCTACAAATGAACTAACATCAGCTCTTACGAGAAGATCACGTATATTAGATCTTGGTGTTTTCTCAAAAGTATCACTAAGGAGAGGATCGGATTTTAAAATATACCAATGTTTGTCTATGATCTTTTTTATATCTGAATAAATAGGAGAATATTGAACAGCACATATAGTGTTTTTTTTTTTTTGTAGAGATGTCTCTTGATTTTCATTTTCAAATCTCCTAACTGCGGACTGTATCCGATCTTCGTTATGACCCCTCTCCCTAAATCTGTTAATCAAATCAGTACTTTGATGTGTATATGACTGTTCAGTACTACAAATTCGACGTATCCGATTAAATTGACTAATAGGCAATGAAATGAAATGAAAATGAAATTCTGTTCAAAGAGGCCCACATACAAATTTGCATAATCCTTAATCTGGATTTTTGTTAAAAAATATTTAAGTCTCTAAGAAAGAATTCCATTGCCTCAGTCCCTTCTTTATTGGTGTATAAAGACTCGACATCGAATGTTACAAACAATATTTCATCAGGTAAATCAATAGTTTTTAAAAGTTTGATCATATCGATAGAATATTTTACAAAGGAGGGTAATGTAAATACGACTGGCTTTAAGAAAAAATCCACAAATGTTTAAATTTTTTCGGTGAGAGACCCAATTCCAGATTTAATTGGTCTTCCCGGAGGATTAGTAAGGTCTTTATGTATTTTGGGAAGTACATAGATAACTGGTGTGACTGGGTAATCAACCTTCATAAAATCAAACTCCTGTTTAGTAATCTCACCAGAATTGACAAACTCTTGAAGGATTTCCTGAATTTCGTTCTGAAAAACATTAGTAGGGTCAGTACTCAATTTTTTATAAAAGGCAATGTCACTTAGTTGTCTTTCTACTTCTAGGTCATGACTAGCAAAATTCATTACTACAATAGAACCACCCTTGTCTGCTGGTTTGACTATAATAGTGTCATCTTTCCTTAGATCCAATAGAGCACTTCGTTCGTCCTTAGTTAAATTATTAAAAACTTTGTACTCACCCTTGTTAGAAAATACCTCCCGTACATTTCTAATGAGGAGTTTCTGTTTTTAAAAGGAACAAATGAAGATTTACCTCAAAACTTTGTAGAAATTCTCGTTGTTTCAGAAGGGGAAGTACTGTACAAACAATGGCTTTGTGTTAATACCGTTAATGTTTGTCAATTCCATCATATACAGTGGGTACAGAAAGTATTCAGACCCCCTTAAATTTTTCACTCTTTGTTATATTGCAGCCATTTGCTAAAATCATTTAAGTTCATTTTTTTCCTCATTAATGTACACACAGCACCCCATATTGACAGAAAAACACAGAAATGTTGACATTTTTGCAGATTTATTAAAAAAGAAAAACTGAAATATCACATGGTCCTAAGTATTGTGACGTCATTGTACATTTACTGTACAAACAGTTAATACCGTTAAATATGTGTGATGTTATTTGCGGTAATGAAGCGGTTCTCAAAGATTTTCCCCCTCTCTCTCACACATATGCACGACTCATAATTTTTTTCTTTTGATTAATTGACCATTAAAATGTACAATGAATATAAAACATTTAGGTCTGTGTATATACCAGGGGGAAAAAACGAGAAAATGTGAGATTAATTTCTCCATGGATGAAAATCAGCAGATTTTAAATTTGTACAGACATATGCAATATTTGATATTCATATTCAGTGATGTTTTCACTTTGCTTTTGTCACGGTTGCGTGTACGGGGAACACATAAGATGCACGGAGACGAAGGTTTCAACGGGAACAAGAGATTTAATGGAACTTCAAAAGGAGGAGATACACACATAGGGTAACATAAACAATAACCGACAAACAGGAACTAAATGGACAGCAACTAATATAGTGGGGATAACGAGTGGCAGACAGGTGAACACAATGAAGGTGATTAACTCAATTAGCAGAAACTAGGTCACACATGAGGAAGGAAAACACATGGAGAGCAAAACACAAGACAGTCCAGGGGCGTGACACTACCCCCCCCCTCCCGGACGGTGCGTCCTCGCACCGAGAAACAACAGAGGGGAGGGAAACGGGTGGGAACAAAAAGGCGGAGGCTCAGGAGGAGGACGGACCACCGGGAGAGGGCCGGCTGACAGAGACCAGGGAGGTGACGAAGGAGGGAGGAGCCAGGAGGGACTTGGAGCAGGAGGAGCCCGGCAGGACCCAGGCCACAGCCGTGAAGACGATCCAGGGTGGAGCCGACGGAGGGAGGAGCCATGGAGGAGGAGCCGGAGAGCTGAAGAGTACGGGCGGAGCCGAGGATCCGGAGGGCCAAGGCGGAGCCGAGAGCTCCGGCGACCGAGGCGGAGGCGGAGTTCCAGAGGCACGCGGCGGAGCCGGAGCGACTGAGGACCAAGGTGGAGCTGGAGGGAGGGAGGAGCCCAACGGAGCCGATGGGACGGAGCGACGAGGCACAGCCGGAGGAGCGGAGTCCTGAGGCGATGGCGGGATGACGACCGACCAAGGCGGAGCCGGAGGGACGAAGGAGCCCGGTGGAGCTGGTGGGCCGACGGGCGACGGTGGAGATGAGGGAGCTAGGAGCTGAGGTGGAGCCGACGGGTCGGAGGGCCGAGGTGGAGTCCAGGATTCAGAGGCTGGAGGTGAAGACGAGGAATCCCCCAGCCACGACGCCGATGGAGACAGGCAGACCCGCGGCGATCCCACCGCACAGATGGTGGGCTGAGAGTGAGCAGCGGGGCTGTCCGACGACAGCGGTGGAGGGTGCAAGAGTGGGTGGGAGGGTGGGCATTTTTGAGCCTCTGGGCTAATCCTTATGGGGAACTTCCGAGGAGCCGGCACTGGAGGGAGCTTTGCAGGTACATACTCTAGGCGGCGCTCTTGCAGCGCGGATTCAAGGGGGCGCTCTTGTAGCGCGGAGACAGGGAGGTGCCTTCTTGGTGCAGGCACTGGGCGGCGCTCTTGCAGCGCGGATTCAAGGGGGCGCTCTTGCAGCGCGGAGACAGGGGGGTGCCTTCTTGGTGCAGGCACTGGGCGGCGCTCTTGCAGCGCGGAGCTGGATGGGACCAGCGGAGACACAGGAGAGCTGGACGGGACCAGCGGAGACACAGGAGAGCTGGACGGGACCAGCGGAGACACAGGAGAGCTGGACGGGACCAGCGGAGACACAGGAGAGCTGGACGGGACCAGCGGAGACACAGGAGAGCTGGACGGGACCAGCGGAGACACAGGAGAGCTGGACGGGACCAGCGGAGACACAGGAGAGCTGGACGGGACCAGCGGAGACACAGGAGAGCTGGACGGGACCAGCGGAGATATAGGAGAGCTGGACGGGACCAGCGGAGACACAGGAGAGCTGGACGGGACCAGCGGAGGCCTAAATGGTCTGTCAGAAACCTCCAATGACGGCGTGAGCATGGCAGGCATGTCTGCTTTGATTTCCCCATTTCTTGAGTCCTCAGAGTCCTGTGAGTGCTCACCCTCAGCGGTGGTGCAGTGGGCGGGGCTTCCTTCAGCCCCCTCAAACTCCACTGTTACTTCCACCGTCGCGTGCGCTGTAGCCGGCTCTCGCACCTGATCGGACGATCTCTGAGGCTCTGGCTCAATTTCCAGCTCAGTCGCTCCTCTTTGCGATGGCTCTTGGGTTGCTCTGGGCTCTGGCTCTCCGTCCGCGGTGGGCTCGGGCTTACGCTCTGCGGCTCGGGGTGATGGCAGGCTGGGCTCTGGGTCCGGAGTGGTACTGGTGTCATTCTCCTCGTAGGTCACGGTCAGCGGGGATCCACAGGACACCAGCACCCACTCCACATAGGTGGCAAAATCTCCTCGAGGACCATCCCCGGACAACCGCGCTCTGCACCCGTCGTTAAGGCTCATCTTGTAGAATGTGCAGAGGCAGTAGTCCGGGTAGTGGGTGGAATGGGAGATTTCCAAGAATAGTCTTGTATGGTCCTCGAGGGTACGGCTCCTCTGCTCCAGCATGAGGAGAAGGCAGGCAGGGTCATTCATGACAAAAGGGCAAAAATAAAAACTGAGGGAAAAAACGGAAACAAAACGAGGGGAAACACGCCGCTATACTTCACTTTTTTCTTTTGGGTCGGTTATTCTGTCACGGTTGCGTGTACGGGGAACACATAAGATGCACGGAGACGAAGGTTTCAACGGGAACAAGAGATTTAATGGAACTTCAAAAGGAGGAGATACACACATAGGGTAACATAAACAATAACCGACAAACAGGAACTAAATGGACAGCAACTAATATAGTGGGGATAACGAGTGGCAGACAGGTGAACACAATGAAGGTGATTAACTCAATTAGCAGAAACTAGGTCACACATGAGGAAGGAAAACACATGGAGAGCAAAACACAAGACAGTCCAGAGGCCTGTTGCACAAAAGTAGAATTAAGACATCCGGGATAACTGACTCAGCTGAGCTCAATGAAGCCAAAACATGTGCGTCCAGGCTTAATTGGTTGCACAAAGACCAAGCAAGGATGAGCAGACACGGATTCATTAAGCCAGGTGAAACCAATCCTGGATAGGTGCGCGCTCACGGCTCACTCAAATAGACCCCGCCACAGATCACAGATTAACTGATTTACCATGGCAACTAGAGCCGCGTACTTTTCCCCGTCGGAAGCACAAATCCTCATGGAGGCATACGAGGAGGTAAAAGATATAATTAAGAAGAAAGGCAACACCGCCACAGTGATAAAGCAAAGAGAAAAAGCGTGGCAAAGTATTGCAGACCGCCTGAATGCGTTAGTAGTGCACAATTACACACTCACCGCTCCGCTGAAACATCACAATTACAATTCAAATATTTAATTCACATCTCCAAAAACGCAGTTGTACTGTAATTATGAAACGGTTAAATTTTTAATTGAAATGCACTGCAGATATGAGTGAAATTGTGTAAAGTAACTCCATCACACTGTATAAAGCTATGATAAATTATTATTAAAGCCTTACATTATTATTTAACGTTACGCTCAGTACGGTTTAATCTTAGCCGTTGTACTCTGCTTCTTATGTTGTCCACCGTTTTTTTTGTGTTTCTCCTGCTTTTATTAATGTAAAGCTGCTTTGACATAATGAAACAATTGTGAAAAGTGCTATATAAATAAAATTTAATTGAATAAATAGATGAGCTACAATAATAATCACTTTAATTTATATAGCGCCTTTCAAAGGACCCAAGGTCGGTTGCTCACTGCACTGCAAAAATGTCTTTCTTACTTAGTATTTTTGTCTTGTTTTCATTAAAAAAAATATATCTAAAAAAAATCTTAAATATTTTCTTGAGCAAAATTACCTAGGAAAATAAGCAAAAAAATCTGCCAGTGAAACAAGAGAACTTTTCTAAAATTAAGTGTTTATGGAAAAAGTAAACTTATTTCAAGAGAATTTTTCTTATTATATTGACAGATTTTTTTTTTTTTTGCTTGTTTTTTTTGTCTAAACTATACTTATTTTGCTAGGTCATTTAGCAAATCAAGAAAATACATCTTTATTTAAGATTTTTTTTTTTTTTTTGATATTTTTACTGAAAACAAGACAAAAATACGAAGTCATTTTTTGCTGTGTGTGTGTGTGTGTGTGTGATGTAGATTAAACATGAACGGGCCAAAACGGACATGGCAGCAGGTCAAAATCAAATACAAGAACATTCTGCAGAATGGTATGGTCCCTGACTAATATTTAACAAAGCACAAGCATATATTGTACCCAGAAGGTGCCTGCTCACACATTGTCTGTACTGTTTTAGCAGTGAAAAAGAATACCCACAGACAAGGCACGGGTGGTGGGTCACCAAAGGCTGACCTTACCCCAGCAGAGGACATGGCCTTGGAGCTAAATAAAGGCAGGCCCGTCTTAGAGGGGATCCCTGGGGGGAAAGAGACGAGCATAGGTTCCTCCCAAGATGCCACCCGCTTCATTCAAGGTATGTCCTTCCATCTCTACATGGGATACAACCACATTCATATTGAATCAATTTGGACTGTCTGACTTTGGTTTACCTATTGCCTTGCAGTGTCTGGCAGCACTGTGTTCCTGTTAGAGCCACCAGCACAAGCACCAGACGATGCTGATCCAGTGAGTACTCCATCAAAGGCATACTGTAGGCCTGGCATGTCTTGTCTACTAGCTTCAATATGAATCCGATTAAATGTGATAGGGTGAAAGCCCCAGTGCAGCAGCAACAGCACATGATGGAGACGATGATGAGGAGGAGACCATCTCTCTGGATTCCAGAAGGCATGAGGTATCATGTTAAGACTGTGAAAGTACTATTTACTCTACAATGGTGAGGAGTCCTCATCAAAATCAAAAAATCTAATTTCTTTTACAGGACCCAGATGCTATACAGTGGGAAAACCAGCCTGGCAACATAGTGCGTATTAATAAAAGGACACCACATCCTGCCAAATTCCAGCTGCGCTAATTGTATTGTGTTCACAGAGCTCACAAGCTATCAGAAAGTTGTATGGCAACCACCTCCGGCGCCAAATAGAACTGGCAGACATAGACATTCAGTACAAGAAGAAAAAGATGGAAAATCTTGCACTGGAGTCCAAAATAAAAAAGAGGACAATTAGGAAACTGGACCTTGAAATAAAAAAAACTTGAGAGGGAGGTGAGATATGCCTTCAATGTACACTGTATGCTAACTGTAACACAAATGTATTAATCATTATTTTTCTTTCCTCCCCCAGCTCCAAGAAGATGACACCGCTCAAAATAAAAATTAGGTATATTCTCGTAAAGTCAAGTGAGCCATGACATATGAGCTCTTATTGTGAGCACACAGGACGGTGGCATCTTTCTAAGGTTTTTTTTATTTTCCCAGCAATCAGTACAACCAAGTCATCGTTATAAGGCACCGGCCTCTTTTGCCCACCCCCCCAGCACCAGGTGTGGCCACTAGCCTATATGAAGGCCCAAAATTGTGTGTTCCTTTCTGCTCTGACAATGGCATGCCCATTCTTGCGAGATGTGGTGGATGAAGAAGCACTTGTGCTGAGGAGAGCCTTCAGGCGAGAAAGGGTCTTCAGGGACCGGTTGGACCCACTGGCCTTCCCTGATGACCATCTATATGAAAGATACAGGTTTTCTGCAGATGGCATCAGGTATCTATGCAGACTACTGGGTCCCAGGATTAAGCACCGCACTGCACGGAGCCATGCACTGAGTGTGGAGCAAATGGTTTGTGTGGCCTTGCGCTTTTTTGCTAGTGGAGCCTTCCTATACTCAGTGGGGAATGCAGAACAGCTGAACAAGGCCACAATTTGCCGCACAATAAGGAGTGTGTGTCTGGCTATCAAAGCATTAGCAGATGTCTTCATCTCCTTCCCTGGCCACAGAAGACTCTGTGACATCAAAGAGGAGTTCTATAGGATTGCAGGTAAGAGGATCTACAAATTACAGGACAACTGTTAACACATAGTAGGATACTCATTACTTTGTGTGACAGGTTTCCCCAATGTCATTGGTGCAGTGGACTGCACACACATAAGGATAAAAGCCCCCTCAGGTGCCCATGAGGCCGATTTTGTGAATAGGAAATCCTTTCACAGCATTAATGTTCAGGTGAACATAACTTTTTGATATTGTCCATTGACGAACACTCTGCATTGCCAGTGATGTGCATTGATTGGTGTAATATTCCTCATCTTATGATTTCAGATGGTCTGCAATGCTGACTGTGTGATCAGCAATGTTGTGGCAAAATGGCCTGGCTCAGTCCATGACTCCAGAATCTTTCGGGCCTCTGAAATCTATCAGTGCCTATCACAAGGTAAGTCACACAACCCCTATTTATAACCATCAAGGCTGTGTCAAGAATATGTTTATGAGGTAGTAATGATGAGATTTTGTGTTGACAGGTGAATTCTCTGGTGTGTTGCTGGGAGACAGGGGGTATGGCTGCCAGCCTTTTCTCCTGACACCTTTCACAGACCCCCAGGAAGCACAGCAGGCCTACAACCATGCCCATGCCAGGACCAGGGCCAGAGTTGAAATGACCTTTGGCCTCCTGAAGGCACGATTTCACTGCCTTCACAAATTAAGGGTTCAGCCCTGTTAGGGCATGTGATATTACTGTGGCTTGTGCTGTCCTCCACAATGTGGCCTGCCTGAGGAAGGAGAGGGCCCCCAGAGTGCCACCAGCCATGGACTGGGACAATCCGGCAATCTTCCCTGATGACGACAGTGGTCGGCTGCTGAGGGACCAATATGTGTTGAATTATTTTAGTTAGTATGTGTGCTTTCAATTTTGGTTAAATATGTCCTGCGGTGGCAGAGGAATTTGGGTTTTTTGGGGTTCGTTTTTTTACGAATTTGGCCTCTTATGATGTTTGTGCGGTATACTGTGTGTAATACAAGGCTGCAGGGAGGCTACTGCATCCATTCATTTGTCTGTTCAGTTGATGTGTATGGATTTGTCCTGCATTTATTTTAGTGTGCAGACATGCAGGGTGTGTTATATTCAGACCTTTGAATGTGTATGTATCATTTTGTATAATATGCTTTGATTCTGTGCTTTCCATCTTGTAGAGTCACTGTGACTTCAGTTTCGAAAGGAGCTGATGGTTTACCTGCTTTGTTTTGTCCTTATTCAATAAAGGAACATAATGTTACACATTGTGTTTTTATATTCATATGGAATGTGTATTTGTTTATATGACAGAGTACTAGGGCCACACTGAGGAAAAAGGATAAAGTCGTAAATTTATGAGGCTGGTTCTTTCTGCAGAAAAGCTACATATTCTTTTTACAGTTTTGATACTTATGACAATGTGATACTTAATATTCTGGCACATCAGCATGTCTTTGTTTATGAAACCATACTGAAGTACAATTTAACGAAATGCCCCACATCTGTCATTTTAACAACTGTCCTCCTTTAAAACAACTGGTTACAATATTATGACTTGTATTTTTTTTCCCTCTGTGGCCCTAATATTCTATCATTTTATATATAGCCTTATAGTCTATGGGAAACTGTAAATTATCTAATGATAGCAACATCATCTAAAAATCATTATTTATCCAAAATGATTGAAATTAATGATCACAAACGTTTAAATAATGACAGTGGGTCTAGTTATATGTGATAACAATGTATAGTGAGCAGTGAAATAACTATTGGTTTCCATTTGTGGTGACTGCTGACTGACATTAGGGATGAGATTAAATAGATCCTGGAATTTAGCCTGGTCTGGAGCAGGCTAGCTCCACAGAATAAATCTCCATGGTAATTTATACCATAACATATCCTCCTGCCCCCTATCCAGCTTTAGTGCAACCGGATTACGGATCAATTGAGCCAGGATCACCAAGATATCCTGGCTTAATCCCTTATCCTAGTTTTGTGCAACAGGCCCCAGGGGCGTGACAGCTTTGTTTGTCAACAGCAGCTAAAAATCCCAAAGGCTCTTTTAAAAGCCAACACTCATTGACCATCGTTAACAATGTGAGTATATTTTTTGATTGACTGTTAGTTTTACTCTCAGTATTTGCTTTTATATAAAGCAATAATAATAATAGTAGTTGTTATTTTAATTGTTACTAAGATACTTGTTTTTTTTGCCCTCAGAATACACCAGACCAGAAATAGTGGCGCTGAAATGTGTCCAGACTCACCTATAACAAAATGCTGCTTCATTTATATGAAGAGGCAGAACAATTAAAATCGGACATTTCAACACAGCAACAGTCTGTGCCCTCACAGATGGGAGTAGGGTCGTTCATCACAAGAAGAAACAAGGGTCTCATATATATTAAAGAGCTGCAGTTTATCAGATAGACATGGGCAGCTTTTTGTGCTCATTGGAAAAAGCACAAAATGAAATTTAGCACAAAATGAAATTTAGAACAGTTCCATTAAATGTAAGAGAAGAAGCAGAGAGAGCTGCCCTGGATGCCCTCTGTCCACCATCACACTCTGCCACTGGGGAAGAGGTGGACATATAGGAGCGACTATCTCAGTCTCCAAGGGAAGGTGGAGAAAGTGAGTTTCACAGTGAGTGCTGCATATTAACAAAAGATTGGTCAGCTTTAAAACAGAACAATAATTACACAGTTACAAACAGTGAAATTTCAATTTTTGGGTGAACTATCCCTTTAATCATACATATTTATTTTTGCCATTTGTAAAAAAAAAAAAAAAAAATTCTTATTCACCATAATCTTAATCTTTTGTTTTTATGTCTGCCTCATTTGCCATCTTCTTTAGTTAAAAAATAGTTTAACTTATTTAATCGCCCCAGTCCCATCAGTATCAAATATGTACTCAACCATAAAAACACGAAAACCCTAAACTTTAAGCTTGTAGAGGGTGTAATCAGGCCTGGCACTCGAGAGATCACATACCTTAGTGCGCTGTCCACTGGAGGTCAGGTGTATGTCACTCAGTCCTCTTCAGACAGGGCGGCCTTTGAAGAGGGAGTGACGTATTACATAAAAAACTACACCGTGTCCTTACAGTATGAGCAGAAACGTCTGTTCATGGAGCCGAACACGACTATCTACAAATCCTCTTCCCTCTCACTGACATTCGATGCTAAAAATTCAACTCGACAGTCCACACAACTGTAGAAATATGCAACATACACATTAGAGCAGAGCAACTCTGGCCCTCTGCCCTGAAGCGTAATCAAACACGCCTGTCTGTGAGTTTGAAGAAATCCAGAAGACTTCGGCAACATTTTTTAGTTGTTTGATTGTTGTTATTTTTGTTGCATATAATATTCCGTCAGTCCTAAATTATCGTGTGGTAACTACTTCATATTTCAATAACACCCAAGGCTGTGGGGTAAACATATGTGGGGCTTCACAAGTGCCAAGCTACAAAGTACAAAGCATTTTGAAAGTGTTTGTATGCGCTGTGTTAATTGGTAATTGATGTCTATGAGCAGCATCTGTGGCATTCTGTTTGTGACTTACAGGATCCACAGAAAACAACTTTGAATACTGCTATAATAATAAAATTAATAATTATAATATTATGAACAGATATAATCCTCCTATAGTTACATTTTTTGTCTTTCTTGGCCACACGCATCAGACATTTGTGACAGCACACTTACAGCAGTCATGGATCAGATCTTTTACTTGTAAATAACTGTCTTTACTATGATGTTATGAGATGATGCTGATGTTGAATATGAGCTGGGATTTTGCTGTCCATCTGTTCTAGCTTTCTATACCTAACTATCAAAATGATGCTGTGAGCCCCTTATCATTATCCTGATTTGTCTATTCACAGTCATATTATAAATACCTATTTTTGTACATAAAAGTTTTGGTTTTAATATTATTATTGATTTTTTTTCCAGTATATTTATCACATTTAACAATACCCCAACCCTTACCAAAAAAAATCCCTAGAGTAGTGCTCGTGCTGTTCATTAATTCAGATAGAAATTACAGTTATAAAAAAGAAAAAACAGAGCATACATATATTCATATCCACATCAACTGAAAATTGAATACATAAAGGAGGGAAAATACATACACTCAAAGAAAGGAGGGAAAATAGCAGTAGCGTTCCGTCCATATAAGCTGCTCCGCATACCCAGGCCGTCTGAGAGAATGAGTTCACAGGCTGATCAATATAAACATGATTATAAGTTGATCCTTTGTCATTTGAGATGTAACGTAAAGTTTAACAAAGTGTTGGGAATAAGTACGTCAAATTATTTATTTGACAAACAAAGGTAATTTTATGTAAATCTACATCAGTTACGGAAGCTTCCAGGCGAGCGGATTCTCCGCTGATTTCATGCGAGAGGTAAGCTGTGGAAAAATGTGCTGTTGCTGCCGGATCTCGATTGCCAAAAATTACATTGCGTTTGATGCAAAACTAACTCGACTAAATCAAATGAAAAAAAAAAAAAACCATTGTAACTGTACATTTTCATGCTTTGACTCTCAAGTTTATTTACCATTGAAACGTAAGGATAAATTTGCTATTCAGTCTCCATTGAAAGTTTGGTTGAGGTTAAGTGTTGGTTGGCTAACAATTTTCTCCAACTGAATGAAGATAAGACTGAATTGATCTTATTTGGTAAAAAGGGATGTGTGAAGGATGTCAATGACTGTCTGGGATTGTTCCCTGGGAAAAAACTAACCAGAGTTAAAATTTGACAATTAACAAAAATTAACAATTAACAATTAACAAATAAATGCGCTTGTAAAAAACTTCTTCCATCTTAGATGTACAGTATATCTAAACTGAAATCTAATTGAATCCTCTCTTTTGAGGATATGGAGAAAGTTGTACATGCTTTTGTATCATCTCGTTTGGATTACAGTAATGCATTGTATCTGGGTGTGAGTCAGGCCTCTCTCTTGCCTGCAGCTTGTTCAAAATTCAGCTGCTAGGCTTTTACAGGGGTTAAAGCAAAAATAATATATAATTTCCTCGGCCAAACCCTGATCCACAGCCAGACCTGTCACACAACAAGTTTAAGAGTTGTGTTTTTCTTGTAATCAGGAGCGCTTGTCCTCCTAATTTAAAAAATTTAGGAGAACCTTCTGATCAATAATCAAAAATTCTGATAAAAAATTAGCCTTCCTAATACGAGGTGATATTTAACTCCTTAAAGTGACTTACAGGGGTATTTTCTTTTTTACCTTTGCAATGGCATCATTTTCATCTGTCAAATTTAAAAATTTATGTTTATAAGCTTTTTAAAATTTCTATTTAAAACAATACAATAAGAAGTAGAATAAGACAAATAAGTTACCAATCATATGAAATTAGTATTAATAAAAATGTATTTGTACTACAGAGGTGGCACAGAGGAACACAAAAGTGGCTTGTAGGTACATTTTCAGACGTTTAATGAGGCTCAGAGGTGGAATGAGTGCAATTAAATTCATATATTCATTTGGACATTAATGTTTTAAATATAACATTTTGAATACAGAAATATTAAATGATTTAAATAACTGAAATTATATGCTAAAAATGAAACTGAAACCGCCAGCAGGCGGCAGCAAGTCACTGATTTTAGCACTGAGTCATTCAATTGATTTGCTCGAACGGCTGATTCATGCAAGTGACTGTCTTTATGAATCACTGACTCACCAGATCTGTTCAAAAACGCACTTTCATTCATGAATGAAACACTGCTGTTTGTTTTTAGAGATCCACAGCGGCTCAGCTGTTACTGTATTTGGAACTATTTTCGTTGATGATATAGAGCAAAATCATGCAGTATTATTGATCTGTTGTATTAAATCAATATCACATTTGCAAACTCCCTTAATAATTATTAGGCCTAACTGTTAGGCGCGGTCTCTTTAGAAAAACAATATGTAATTTAAAAAAACCTTGAGCTAATGCACGATAATGTTAGCTAATTAACTTTTAATGAATTAAATTCTATTTTGTTTGCTAGAATTCATTCGATCGTCATTTTCACAGAGTGATTGAATTCGGACTGCGCTGCTGGCGCCATAAACATCTACACGAGTGACTCTGTCTGATTCGATTCACTTAATCATTCAAATGAGTCATTTGTTTGGGAATCAAACTGAGCACGCTGTTGTAGCATTACACCTGCTAAGACAATTCAATATGTGCAATCTGAATTTAATAATATTTATTTTGTGGTAACACTGCCATGTGGGAAACTCTGACAGAGAAAAAGATTATAGATACGTTAAGTAAGAGAGCCGTAAAATGTAAGTGCATCATCTTTTGTGCTTGAATGAAGGACTAATCTGTCTGCTGCACTTGAGCAGGTGCAGTTTTTAGAGTGAATGAAAACTTTTGAAGCGTATATATGCCGTATGATATTAAAATCATACTTATTTTACTGTGGTGGGGATTATTATGAGCAAACAAACTTAAAAGTTTAATCTGAACAATATATATGTATGTAATCTGACATCCCTTTTTTTTTTTTTTTTACAGAAATTCTGAGCTGCTGCGTGAACATTAATCAAACATATGAGGTGCGAATTCTGGGTCTGGTCCTAATGATTATTAAATCTTAAGCATTAGTTTTTTTTTTTTTTAACAATTACCTTACAATATATATTTATACATATATTTCAAGGATGCAATTTTTAAAACCTTTCGAGCTAATGCTGCTGCAATGGAGTTCAAGGGGACTATGAAGAGGTGGCTCCAGCTGATCAAAGGGTGGACTTCAGACACACTCTGTGAGTTTAAAAGACCATCTCTTTAACCTTCCACACACATGACACACTCTGTAATTCAATCACATATCTGTAATTCAAATCCCTTAAAGGATTTTTATGCTGTGTGTAAGCAGCAACATATATATATATATATATATATATATATATATGCATGTTATTTATGAGTTGTATATAATTGTTAACAAGGGCTCTAAGTGAAAAATGCCTTATGGTGTGCTTCATTTTTTAGCAGGTTTCTTTTACGGGTAAAATGCACCAAAAAAGAGATTTAACTCACACTGAGAAGTCAAGAATTATGTATGGATTGGTCATGTACATTACAGTACGAATGCCAGTAATCAGCTGCCAGTTTTACATACTTATTTCTGTATTTTTTTAAATTTCTTATACAATATTTCGTTTCAAACTATTAAAATATCAATAAAAGTCAGTTGTTAAACTGCATAGTTAAATTTTAATTAAATTACTTTTCAGACAGTTTAACTTATACTGTTAATTAGTCAATTTTTTACTGTCCACTGAAGGTTAACCAGTCAATATGAGCAACACTATTCTGAATATTTGTGTGGATGAGTGTTGTGCAGCATATATTGTGTACCTTGACAGTTGTGTAGTTGGAAGAGGCAAATGGTGGTCTTTGGAAGGTTATGGTGGCCTTTAGGTGGGTGAGCTCCACCATCTCCCCAACATACAGCTCACTTAGTGCCTCTTCTCTCCACAGTGAAATATCTTGTACTGTGGAACCGCATTTGATCCGCAGATCCAGAATGGGCACCTGTCCTCTGGTCATCCTGGCCACTTCTACCTGGAAAATGACACACAGGTGAGAGCAATACAGGTGAGGATTGTTTCTCAGTGCTGGTCCAAGAATCCCTCGATACTGAATATTTTGAGTGTATTCCTTATAATGTCGATAAGCATTATAATGTAAAAATGATTATAAATATTATAAACAAAAGTCATTAAGTATTAATGGATTATTATGGTACGTTGACAGGGAAAAATAAAGTAATTAACTTATTCCAGGTGTTAATCAAGATTAATTCACCTAAATTGTGTATGTCAGATAAGCTTGTTAGCGGACTCCAGGACCATGATTGAGAAACACAAGTACAAGAGGGGCTTTTGCACTGGGTAGCTATAGGAACTAGGTTTCGGGAGATGAAATGTAGGCATATAAGTTAGATGATCGAAAAAAGAAAAAGGAGAGCTACATATCATCGGGACTGAGAAAAGAACACAACACCGCAGACAAAGGTGACAGGTAAGTGTTATAAACATTAGCATTTTTGTACATTTATATCTTGTAACACTTTAAAATACTGTGTAGTTGTTTTTTATGGCATGCAGTTTAGACCCTATTCTGACCCTAAAATCATTCCCAGTTCCTGCTGGGCGCACATGCCAAAAAGTAAGTATGCCCGCCAATACAGTAGTTGAAGGAATTATGAAAATGTTCCTCCAGTGGAAAATCCCCTTATAGCTTACAGTTGCTTATAGTAAGTAAATCAGGATAACTGCTATATATTCAATTATGCTTTTAAAGTCACTCACTTTTTCTATCTGCCCCTGGAGACTCAAGTAGCTCCTATTTGAGAAGATGTCATCTTCGTCACCGGTCTTCAGTGGGGAAGGTGGACAGAGGGCCTCTTTTGCTGCTCTCTTGGCCTCCTCCGTTATGGCCAGTGGAGTCGTTTTAAATTTAATAGTTGCGTGATTGACAAATAGGCATGGCCACCCATATTTCTGTGAGAGGGTGAAGTTTTTAACCACATATGACTGCCCCTCTTCGAATTCTGGGTCACTGCCATTTCTGACCGACAGATATACTGTCTCCCCATCACTGAGTGCACATAAAGTGGTGAACTTATATGTGCCGACATGTATTTCATTTCTTTCCCTTACAAATGTCAAAGCCTTTTGGCTCCTGCAGGTGGCAACACACCTGACGCGAAGTGGTGCTGGGCGACTGTAAGGGGTTGTCATCCTAAGAATGAGACAAAAAAAGAAAAAAGGTATTGTTTACATTAAAATAAATAAATAAATATATATATAGATAGATAGAGTCAGATGATAGATAGATATATAGATAGATAGAGTCAGATGATAGATAGATAGATATATAGATAGATAGAGTCAGATGATAGATAGATAGATATATAGATAGATAGAGTCAGATGATAGATAGATAGATATATAGATAGATAGAGTCAGATGACAGATAGATAGATAGATAGATAGAGTCAGATGATAGATAGATAGATATATAGATAGATAGAGTCAGATGATAGATAGATAGATATATAGATAGATAGAGTCAGATGATAGATAGATAGATATATAGATAGATAGAGTCAGATGACAGATAGATAGATAGATAGATATATAGATAGATAGAGTCAGATGATAGATAGATAGATATATAGATAGATAGAGTCAGATGATAGATAGATAGATATATAGATAGATAGAGTCAGATGATAGATAGATAGATATATAGATAGATAGAGTCAGATGACAGATAGATAGATAGATATATAGATAGATAGAGTCAGATGATAGATAGATAGATAGATAGATAGAGTCAGATGATAGATAGATAGATATATAGATAGATAGAGTCAGATGACAGATAGATAGATAGATAGATAGAGTCAGATGATAGATATATAGATAGATATATAGATAGATAGAGTCAGATGACAGATAGATAGATAGATATATAGATAGATAGAGTCAGATGATAGATAGATAGATATATAGATAGATAGAGTCAGATGATAGATAGATAGATATATAGATAGATAGAGTCAGATGACAGATAGATAGATAGATAGATAGATAGATAGATAGATAGATAGATAGAGTCAGATGATAGATAGATAGATACAGTCAGATGATAGATAGATAGATATCATATATATATCAGATATATATATAATTTACTTGTTAATTTGTGGTTTAAAATGTCTGTTAATGTTTTATACTGTAGTGCATTTGTTCATTGTTAATATACATTTATATTAAAGTATTTGGTAATTGTATAATTAAAGCCTTTTTAATGTTTTTAAATGGTTGTATTTGTGTTTCACTGCTGAATTACATTTAGCAGTTTCTGGGCCACATTTGGCCCGGGGACCAAGCCGAGTCTCAGCCGGATCTGACTTAAAGTGTCTGGGTCAGATCTGGGCCACATAAAATAATAGAAGTCACTCTACAGTATACGGGCCAGATCTGGGCCACGTCAATAAATAAGAGTCATTTTAAAGGGTGTGGGCCGCATCTGGGCCAGAGGAAATTGTTTGAGTCAGTTTTCAGTGTGTGGGCCAGTATTGGGCCGGGGACCCAGCCAGAACTGGGCCAGAAGCGAAGCAAGATTGTGGCCCAGAGGTGCACCAGACAAATTTTGCTCTCTCTCAGGTGCACGTGGAGCATAGACGCGCACAACTGAAGCTCCGCGACTTTATCAACAAAACTGAATCGCAACAGAAAAGCTACATGTCATTTCTCAGTATGGAGGTGGAAACAAACATCGCTGTACTAGGAGCAGTTAAACTTACAGATTCATTATTAGAAGAGACGTACAGACGCAGGTAATACACACATGTATTCTCTCTCTCTCTCTCTCTGTAGTACAGTACGAGTGAATTTTTCCATCTTTTCTTTATCTTTTGCTGCTTCTGCTTCTTTTTTTTGACAGTTTCTTCTTTGGCAGATGTTTTGCTAAGCAACTGGTGCTGATGAAGATGTGTATTTCAGCGAGAGCTGCTCGTTATTTGTCACTGTCCTGAGAAGCGATGTAGCGCTGAATGAGAAAATAAACGAGGAGCAGACAAGTTATGATTAAAAATGAGGAACAGATACAGTCATAAATGGTTGAAGGACCAAGTGTTGACACAGGAAATAAAGAAAAATCTTCAGGTTTTGTTTATTTAATCAGGCAAAACAGATCTGTTAGAATTATCTGCAGAAGAAGAAGATCAGGTCTGTTATTTCCGGTGAAATCTCCGGATGTTTGATTACTTCCGCCGATAGTAAAGTGCTATGCTACTACAGGAACGCTAGTCACCAAAACAGCCACAGCTAATTTTGTTGATGCTTGTTTGCTTTATATAGATATATGTATATATGTTTATTAATATCATAATGACATCTAAATTAAATGTATGAAAATTTAATTTAAAAAATATGATGACAGCACTTCTAGCCAACACTGCGCTGTCCCACAGCATAAAATATCTGCAAAATTTAACCCTTTTTCTCAGTTTCCACACGTTTCCCAAAGAGAAGGGAAGTTATTAATACACAACCAGACGAGTGTGTAGCTGACATTCCCAAAGTACACCTGATCGAGCCTCCAACTCCCGCTGGATGCAGACGTCTGAAGAATGGAGCTGTTAATTTAGTTAATTTAAAAACTGCATTATGTGCAATTTACATGTTTGTATACATTTTTTTTTTTTTTTTTTAAGTTGAGTGTTGATCATCTATTTAAAAATAAATAGTAATTAAACTTAAGTTTGGGTTAAGTTGTTAGGCCTAATTGTAACCTTATAATGTAAAAGGGCTCCCTAAGCTGAGGTAGATTTTTATCACTAAGAAACTATAACTGAATGTATTTAAAGAAAGAGCAACTTGTTCAGTAAACCGCTGATTATTTAAAAAACAAAAAACAAAAAAAACTAATATGGAATGGAATATCTACTGTATAATCACCTGACACTAATCATTTTGGTTTTACTGTGGAAGGATTTCAGACATGAAACACAATGCTAGTGTATTGCATTTAACATTGCTCCTACCATGGACTCCACTGTGGCATGAATTCTCTTTCTACAGTGCAGAAAATAAGAAAGAAATGTAGAAGGAAAAGTTATTTATTTTTTTATTGCACCATATAAAGAATAGGATAGATTCTGTAAGTTAAAAGGGGCTCAGGTCTTCAGGGAGTGTCAGTCTCAGAGACAGTGGATGTCTGAGAAGCAGTAGCTGGATCAGATCCACTGGGAATTCAGAGGCAGCGGCCGTCTGATATTCAAAGTCAGACTCAGACACAGTGGAAGCTTCAGAGGTCGAGTCAGTCTCTGAGGTAGTGTCAGTGTCAGTCTCAGAGCCCATGGAACCCTCATTATATTCAAGGGCAATCTCTGAGGTACTGTCAGTCTCAGAGGCAGTGGCACTCTCATATTCAAGGGCAGTCTCAGAGGCAGTGTCAGTCTCAGAGGCAGTGGTAGGCTCCAAAGCACTGGATGTTAAGAGGCAGTGTTGTCTTTGAGGCAGTGTCAGTCTGAGACGTACTGTCAGTGTGAAATGTACTGTCAGTCTGAGATGTAATTCCGGTCTATGAGGCAGTCTCGATTTGAGAAGCAGACTTAATCTGAAAGGCAGTGTTAGTCTGACAGGCAGTGTCACTTTCAGTGGAAGTGTCATTCTCAGACGCAGGGCCAGTCTCAGAGGGAGTGTCAGTTTCAGAGGGACTTTCGGGCTCAGAGGCTGTTTGAGACAGACAGGCAGCGAAAGTCTCAGAGGCAGTGTCAGTCTCAAGGGCAGTGTTATCTCTGAGGCAGTTTCAGTCTCAAGGACAAAGACGGTATCAGGTGCACTGTCCATCTCAGGTGCAATGTCCGTCTCCGGGACAAAGACGGTATCAGGTGCACTGTCCATCTCAGGCGCAATGTCCGTCTCAGGCACGCTGTCTGTCTCAGGCACACTGTCCGTCTCCGGGACAAAGATGGTATCAGGCGCACTGTCCATCTCGGGCGCACTGTCCATCTCGGGCGCACTGTCCATCTCGGGCGCACTGTCCGTGTCAGGCGCACTGTCCATCTCGGGCGCAATGTCCGTCTCAGGTGCACTGTCCATCTCGGGCGCACTGTCCGTCTCAGGCACACTGTCCGTCTCCGGGACAAAGATGGTATCAGGTGCACTGTCCATCTCAGGCGCACTGTCCATCTCGGGCGCACTGTCCATCTCAGGCGCACTGTCCATCTCAGGCGCACTGTCCATCTCGGGCGCAATGTCTGTGTCAGGCGCACTGTCCATCTCGGGCGCAATGTCCGTCTCAGGCACGCTGTCCGTCTCAGGCACACTGTCCGTCTCCGGGACAAAGATGGTATCAGGTGCACTGTCCATCTCAGGCGCACTGTCCATCTCGGGCGCACTGTCCATCTCAGGCGCACTGTCCATCTCGGGCGCAATGTCTGTGTCAGGCGCACTGTCCTTCTCGGGCGCACTGTCCATCTCAGGCGCACTGTCCATCTCAGGCGCACTGTCCATCTCGGGCGCAATGTCCGTCTCAGGCACACTGTCCGTCTCCGGGACAAAGATGGTATCAGGTGCACTGTCCATCTCAGGCGCACTGTCCATCTCGGGCGCACTGTCCATCTCAGGCGCACTGTCCATCTCAGGCGCACTGTCCATCTCGGGCGCAATGTCTGTGTCAGGCGCACTGTCCATCTCGGGTGCACTGTCCGTCTCAGGCACGCTGTCCGTCTCAGGCACACTGTCCGTCTCAGGGACAAAGATGGTATCAGGTGCACTGTCCATCTCAGGCGCACTGTCCATCTCAGGCGCACTGTCCATCTCAGGCGCACGGTCCATCTCAGGCACAGTGTTCATCTCAGGGACAGTGTCCATCTCAGGGACAGTGTCAGCTGCAGGGGTAGTGGCAGTCTCAGATCCTGTGTCAAAAGAAGAAGAGGGCAGAAATTGTTGAAGTATTGGATCTACTTTATTGTTATCAGAACAATGGTTACTGTGATTAATTTGGATGTTCAAATTTGGTTGATTGCACATTGTTATATACAAATACTTCTCTATTTATAGATTTTGTTTTTAGTGTGACCCTCAAGTTATTGTGTACTCTGTTATATTGACTACTGTGCCTTCAGATTAAATCTGGCAAAATGAAATGACAGTTAAATCATAAAGCTGACATCAATTTTATCTGATATGGTCAACATCAGTTTGTTCACTCTATTATGGAAAATATGAAAAAAAAGTAAGTAAAAAAAAAAAAAATGTCCACAAATATTTTTGAGTATCAACAGTATAAAAAGTAAGCAAAAATGTTGCTTATACAATTGTATCTGAAAAGAATTATTATTATTTTTTATTAAATTTATCACCAGATAAGCATATATATATATTTTTTAAAGTGTTGTTAATATGTCCCTAACAGGTTGGACATTTTTAATTTCACATTTCAGACTGATTTTCATAAATGCTTATATTTATTTTCCTGAGCTTTGTCATAATAATTTTTAAATTTTTTTTACAACTTCCTATCATAATCACACAAAAAAAAAAGTTTTTGATTTTCTTCATTTTATGATACTCAAAAGGCACCAAACAGCAGGAATGACTCGTATGCTCAGATGTACAGATGATACAATAATGCTCTTACCTTCTGTGAAATGCCACTCCAGTTGTCTCTTGGTTGGCTTTCTGGCGGTCTGTAGTTGTTCGGTGTCCTCCTCTTTCTCTGTATTTGGTGATTTATTTTTCACCCTGGTGGAGTACCACCATAACATCAACAGACTGGCAGTGATCAGCATGGCTTTATTTTGGGGAACCAGCTGAATCTTCTGGAGTCTAGACAAATGGGTAAAGAAGACAGACTTGCAAACTTAATATATTTGACTCCTAAGTCAACTGAATTAAGAGTGCAATCAAGCAGAGTGAATATTTTTGTACAGTAGAGCGAATCTTGCAGTCGGGCAGAATGCAATCTCAGACTGAATTGTAAAAGCGATCAAGCAGATCGAGTATTTATACAGATTCTGAACATTCTAATCTCGAACCTGCCCTGTGACGTCACAGACAGCGTCAGCGGGATTTCTGCAAAGCATTCTAAGCACGTGACTACCCCGATAGCAAGCACAGTTTTATTTTTATTTTTTTATAATGTAGACTTCCTATAAAATATTCGTACAAAAATATTTGTTTACAAAAAAATATTTGACTATGGAATATTTCAGACGTATAGATTAACAGACCGCACGTGAGATCTTCCTTCGCGCCAATAACGGTCGTTGTCCTGACAACGAGTCTCGCGAGTAACAGACAGTAAATCATCGTTTTTTCCGTAGTGTCTACTGCAGGATGGATATAAAAGTATAAAACACGTTTTGGTTTGACAACATCGTTCATATGTGAACTATCACAATTAAAGCACAAAGACATAACATTACACCCAGATACCTTTCACAAGTGCGACAAAAGAGAAGAAACGCTTTCCGGAAGAAGTTCATCAGGCGAGGTGGAGACTAGTCGAGACATCCAGTTTAGCGGTGAGTATAATGTCTAATGTCTCATATATCTTTAGTTATCATTTTAGAGAGATGTAAAAAGACTTGACGGATATCTTATTCAACCCGCTGAGATGAGAGGAAACGCGCTTCAGCGCTGATCTGGAGCTTATGATAGAAAGACAAACAACTGGTTTAATGCTGCTTTTACTACACTTTTACTATAATAAAACAAATTATAATTATATTATAAAATCTTAAAGGGGTCATATAAAGCCTTTTTTATACAAGCTAATATGATTCTTTAGGGTCTAAATTGAAAGTTTGTAATATACTTTAATTAAAAATTCTCATTAGTATTGTAAGAAAACACTCATTTTACCTGCTCAAAAACAGCTGTTTTCAGCACACCGTTTTAGTGCGTGTGTTTTTAAATGCTAGTGAGCTTTGCTCGCCCCGCCCCTCTGTTCTGTGGGGCGTTTTTGACACAACACACGTGGAGTGTTGCCTTGTCAACAGTTGAGGGTATATTTTGAAGAATGGCAGTAAATATGTGATCAGATAACATAACTTATTCTGGCATAATATTGAAAAACATCAATTAGAGTATTTATAGTCTTGGATCATATGCATTTGCAGGATGTAAACAGTATTTTGCAGGTATTGTGTTACCATTAATTTTCATGCAGTTATAACTGTTTTTTATTTATTTAAATTTTTTACATTACTTCTTAACAGGACTTAGGAACATCAAAATGACTGCTGTGTTCATTATTGCACCCGAGAACAGAACACCACAATCGCTTAGACGCCATTCTGCTCATAGACAGCTCCAGCGTATATCAACAATGACGCGCGGACTATGATTGACAGCTCGCTCACGAGCAAGAGCGGGTCTGTGTTGAAACACTGCTGTCAATCAACCATCGTGGGAGGGGCGTCCGACCGTGTGGCGTCATTTTTTTAAAAAAATGTAAAAAATAAGTAAAGAATTCACTACTGCCATAAATATTACCTTTGTAATTTTACTGTTGTAATAATAATACTGATCAAAATATTAAAATGATATTTCATATTAATAGATTATTTAATCAATCTGAATAATATAATACTTATTAATAATAATGTAAAATAATATATAAAACAAATTCAAGTAATATAATTAATTATAAAATTAAATAAAGAATTGTCATTACTACCATAAATATTAGTTTTGTCATTTTACTGTATTATTATACTGATCAAAATATTAAAATAATATTAATAATAATTTAATGAAATGTAATATTATATTAATTATTAATGATAATGTAATATATGTAAAATATGTAATTTTACTGTTGCAATAATAGTTGTAGTACTGATCAAAATATTAAAATTATATTTCATACTAATAATATTTTATTTAATCAATCTGAATATTATAATTATTAATGTAACATAATATATAATATAAATTAAATGTATACAATTATTAATTATAAAATTAAACAAATAATAAAGAATTGTCATTACTACCATATTAGTTCTGTAATTTTACTTTATTATTTTTATTAGTAGTAGTAGTATACTAATTTATAATACTAATCAAAATATTATTATTATTATACTGATCAAAATATTAAAATATGTAATATTAATAAATTATTTAATCAATCTTAATATTATAGTAATTATTAGTGCTGTCAAACGATTAATCGCATCCAAAATAAAAGTTTTTGTTTACATAATATATGTGTGTGTACTGTGTATTAGGGATGTGCGGGTCTAGTCGACTAAACAGTACAGCTCCTGCTAGTCAACACTGAAATCAATAGTCGATTACACGAAATAAAAAAATTACCATAATTTTAACGTTACATATAAAACATTTTAACAACAAGCTAAAATAAAATTTCTAAAAAATAGTAAATATCAAAATATTTAAATATATAAATATTTTTTAAAAGCGTATCTGGGCGTAAATTACACTTTTACCTCAGACCTCGTATGCGTTTTCTTCATGTCAGTTGCGCGAACTCGAAATGACCAGCGAAGAACCAGCAACCCAGATAGCAAAATCGTCCGGGCCTTATCTGGATTCTTCTGGCATTTGTTTGGTTTGTGTACGATGGTGGCAAATGGATGGCAACCCTGAAGAGTTCCGGAATCGGAATCGGAAGGGGCGTTATTTTATGGCTCTCTTCTGGCAAATATGAAACATGCCAGAATCAACGTATTTTCCAGTTGCTGTTGTTAATAATAAATTAATTTTACTGAAATCGTATTTAAAATGTATGTAAAGGTGTCTGACCAAAATAAACTTGACATAATAAAATAAAAACTGATACATGATATTTAAGTATGAAAAAACGAACTTATTAAAACATTTGTAATTGACCCTTGACCTTGCTGCCGCGCCATTTTAAACGAAGTCGGACAATTCTCATCCTCAGTACCTGAACCGCGCTGAGGTAAGTATGTTGCTTAAGCTGAACTATGCTTTATTTTTAGTAATTTTATTAACTATCGTGCAAATAGCCAGTACCTAATAATATTTTCTGTTGTGTATTCTATAAGATCCGTGTAAACTGGCATTATATGATATGAGAAGCATTAATTATTAATGGTACAACGAGCATTAATTAATTAATGGTACAACTATTCAAAAACGGGACAGCACTTAATGTTACTTTAGCTGCTTACTGCTAGCATGTTCACCAAACCGAGCCCATTTCTCTGACCAAACTGTACATTTCCAGAGATTTCTCCGGTGATTATCAAGAGCCAAGTAAAAGTAAGGTAATTGTGTTTTGTATGTTTTTAACTCGTTCTATGTTGCTTTTTTTTTTTTTTGTAACGTTAGGCTATGGTTCAGATTACACGATTTTTGTCTGTTACGATAGTACGGGCATACCGCGCAGCTACATTTGAAATGACGAATTTGAGCGCGCAAAAGACGCGATATGTGAGCGGCCCTTAATTTGCACACTGTCATGCTCTCTCTCTCTCTCTCTCTCTCTCTCTCCTCCTTGCTAGCTATAGCAGAGAGATTGTGTGCATCTCGTCCTTGCTAGCTATAGCAGAGAGATTGTGTGCATGTGAGACGGCACGCGATGACTGATCGGAAAGCAACATGTAGTCTGACCATAGACTCTAAAAAAAATAGAGTCTGACATGTTTCTTGTCCACGACAAGATTGTAGTGAGTCAAAATCGCGTAATCTGACACAGTGACTATCGGAGCACACAAAAAAAATCGTGTAATCTGAACCAGGCATTAGATGACAGGAATTTGATGAGAAAATTGCAAATGGTGTATGGATTCCCTTACGAAATAGAAGTATACTTCAAGTTCATTTTATGAAGTATACTTAAGTAATGTTCAAGTATATTTTTAAGTATACATTATGCAGTAAGTATACTAATGTCAATATGTACTCGTAGTAAACTTGTAAGTGTACTATTTTATTACTGCTTGAGACTAAATTGGCCCACTTTTAGTATATAAAAGTATGTTTAAGTGTACTATAAGTTTAACAGTAGTAAACTTTAAGTGCACAACTAGTTCATAATTACGTTTCTCTCCCCCCAAACCTCAGTGTATTTCATAGTGAGCTTCATTAAGACAAATGAAGTGGAGGTGGTGCCAGGTGTGTGGGTTGAAGGAGAGGTTTGTAAATGGCCTAACTACAAACTCGATGCCATGTATAAGGCCATCAAGAACTGTGAGATGCCTAAGGAGACCTGGACAAGTTATGACATCAGGGTTCTTTACAAAGCAAGTGAGTGTTCACTTTAATCCATTGTTATGGTTCAAGACTAAATCAAGCCATCTTTTTTATGTATTTCTTAAAATTTAAATGTAACGTTAACACTTTATTAGAAGGTGGCTACATAAGAGTGAGCCTTATTAGCATGATGCACATCATGAACATTAATGACACTTATGTTTATGACTGGTGTCATTAAGTGTATTTATTTGTTTTTTTGTAATGTAAAGTTGACACTTGTAATGTCTGCATCCCAGAACCGAATGATTTAATATATAACAATCATGATCTAATCTCACAACACTAATACCGGTTTGGGTAAAGCTTTGTTTTTCACTTGGTTCCCTTTCTTGACAGATAGCTTTAGTGAGGCAAGGTTGAAACTTCGCCGGGCAGAAGATGACACAGACCTCCAGTCAGAAGCAGAGGAGGGGAGGCCAGAAAAAAGAAAAACCAGGTATGTCGCAAATCTGCTGAATCGAGGATAATGTGTGTTTCACTCAGATTTTTCACTCTGTTTGTCTACATAATGTTTGTCTCTAAACTAAGGCTTGTAAAAAGATTTAAGCATTTAAGTTGCCAAATTTCAGTAAGAAGTAGCACTGAAAAAAATAGTATGTGGGGTAATTGGTGAGAAGCCGTAACTTTTAATTAGCCGTAAGATTTAATTTACTTTAAAACCTCAGTTTTATAAACTTTCATTCATAGATGAGTCTCTTCATAGTAGGCAGTGTAAACGGGCCTTACATGGCTGTAGGGTTGTGAATAATTGTAGTTATTTTTCTCTCTTCAAAGACCAAACCAGCGCTTCCTCTCGAGTCAGGAGGAGTCTGATGAGGAGCCTGTGAAGCGCAAACCAGTCCTCCCTAAGGTGCCCTCCATTCCACCTCTGCCGTCACTGTTGCGTGACGCCATTTCCTCATCAAATGAATCTCCGCCAGCTAGTCAACTTGCCTCGCTGCAGCCGTTTCGCGCCCTTGGACCTCCTGAGCCATCCTACCATCTTGCCCCTCATAACATAACACACATAACACACTAACACTGACAGACACATGACGTGTGTGTATATATATATATATATATATATATATATATATATATATATATATATATATATATATATATATATATATATATATATATATATATATATATATATATATATTATATCTGAAGGTGCTCTTTGGGTCGGGAATTCCAGTGAATGTAAGAAAGAAATCCAAGGCACTCTTCTTCAAAAATATTATAAAAAGCCTTTATTTTACTGGTTATTTCATATTAGAAAATATATAAAATACATGGGGGGGAAAAAACCCACGCGTAGCGCCACAAATAGCCTGAAATGTGCACACTCTGAAGAAGGCTATTTGTGCCGCTACACGTGGGTTTCTCCCCCCCATGTAGCGGCACAAATAGCCTTCTTCAGAGTGTGCACATTTCAGGCTATTTGTGGCGCTACGCGTGGGTTTTTTCCCCCCCATGTATTTTATATATTTTCTAATATGAAATAGCCAGTAAAATAAAGGCTTTTTATAATATTTTTTGAAGAAGAGTGCTTTGGATTTCTCTTTTTTTAAAATATTAGTATTTGTATCCTTCTTACATATGCCTACCGTTTCACTTAAGAAGACACTGATTCATTAACAGGGGTTGTATGAGTTACTGTCATATTCACTTTGTGTAGTTTTTGAAGTGTCAGTTTTGGAAGTCCCATTCTTGTCTTATTATACTAAGAGAGATGATTTAGATCTTAGTTTGTGTTCATCTGATAAATAAGTCATATTTATTTATATATGGGATGGCATGAGGGTGGAAAGGATGGAGTTTCCTTTTAATTCCTTTCTCTGCAATTGTTTGTGTATATGTGTTCTGATGTGCTGCATTTTAATTGTTATCTCTGCACTAGATATGTGTTTGACCTCTGCCATTGCATTTTGTTTTGTTTTCTCCCTTTAACCAAACTTTATGTCTGTCAGAAAAAAAAAAAAGTACTTCTACTTTTTTAATACTTGAGTACAATTTAAAGTTGTACTTTTTTACTTTTACTCAAGTATGTTTTTGGTCAGATACTTGTACTTTTAACTGAGTAAAATTTTCACTGAGTATCTTTACTTTCACTTGAGTAGAATTTGAGTACTTTTTACACCTCTGGTAATATGTTTGTTGATTGAAAATAAACACAAATTTTCAGCAGTTATGGTTTCCTGGTTTGATTTCTCTTTGAACTGCATGGTTGCTGTTGAGTGCAGATATTTAATATGGGCAAAATTAGTTTTAATAAAATCTGGCAGAGTTATGGCCTTTGCTCGGGAGACATCTGGCTTTTCAATGGCGATATCATGGCATGAATATGGGCCAATTTAGGGTCTTCTGGCTCTCGTCTGGTAAGGCATTGGCATTTTTCTGGCGTGCTTTTGGCAAAACTGTTTGGGCCGGTTTTGGCCCTGCATTCCCGGCGGTATGATTGCCGAAACTAAGAACAGTGTTTGGGCCATAAAAGGCCCAGAACAATTTTGCTATCTGGGAAGGTGTGGGATTATTTTGAATTAGAAGGAAACGGAAAAGTTTTGTGTAATGTCAAATTGGCTTACAATAACTCTACTGGAGCGATGCGTAATCATATTCAATACAGGCATATATGTGTTAGCTTGGAGGCTAGCCAAAGCCAGCAATGTCATACACTACAACCGTCTGCGCCGTCTATTCCTCGAAGACCCACTTCGATGGTGGTGCGGGATTTCTAGGCTCTTTTCGAAACTGTCTGCTTGCTTGTAGTTGTCTCTCTGCGTGCCTGTGACTTCAGTTCCTGCCGAGCGCGGCTTTTTTTTTTCAAGAGCAGAATCGCCTCTAGTCCCGTCTTTCGCCAGACCACGTTAACATGTTAAATTCACTGAACAAATGCGCATGGTCTGAGTAAGTAAAACGAGCATTGTTTTGTTTTTAGACAATATAGCCAACATGAAGTACGTTTTTAAAAGCCGTTTTAATGCTATTCCTTGATAAACTTTCCCATTGTTTTTGACTTGTGTTTTAATATGTTGGTTAACGTTATATGAAATTATGTATAAAAATGAAGAATTCTGTCAGTCTATTTTCCATTTCTGCATTGCTCCAGCTGATCTGAATAAATAAGCTATGCACTGGTTTATGTTGAGTGTATGCTATTCCTTATTTTTTGTTTAACGACCGCCTAAAATTAAATGATGATAACGTGATGCAAGCATACGGCATAATCGTGACGTATTTTTAGCAGATTTCATTGAAGGATTTGACAGTGTTATGCAAAGATTAAGTATTTCAAGTGTAGGCTGTTACATAGACACAGTTTTTTTTCTTTTGCCATTTTTTGGGGGTTTCTAGCTTTTAGACTAGTCGACTAATCGGATACAAAACTTCCATTTAAACGACTGTCAAATTAGTCGTAGCGCACATCCCTAGTACTAACTATAAGATTTATAAAGCACATTTGGTCTAGTGTGTATATGTTCAATTGACAACACATTGAGCAATAGCATACAATTTAACAGTTGACTGAACATGTAGCCTAGTTATGTAGTCATTTCTATACTCAAAATTAATACTTTTTACCTACACTGTTAGCAATTGATGTAATTTTTACAATAAATTTTACAACAACATATTGTATTCATGTTTTTATTGTAAATGCAAATGCATGATGGGAAATTTACGGACAGTCCTGTAATATTGCTGTAACTACACCGTAGAAGCATTATTTTACAGCCACCGCATAGCATTGTGGGATCGCTGCTGTTTGAATTTTGAAATTACGTGGCCAACATTTTTGGAAGAAGGAACACGTATCAGGTATGTAACGTAAAATCTATTTCATAAGTCTATGGATATAGACGGTTTCAACGGCAACAACATAAACAAACGTTACTGCGCATCCGCGCTTTAGTGGCCCTAACTTAACTTCCGGTAGACATCCAAATACAACAGCTAAGTCCCTCTAGAGTAGATTATGTTTTGATAACACGCAAAATATGTTTGCTGCGTAAATCAGACGGACTGAGATGCAGCGATAACCACTTGGACGGACTTATTAAAAATGCAAATTCATTCTCTGCCAGCAGGAGGCGCTTTAAAGCAGGTTTCCCCGGAAACGGCTGTTGGGCTGTACCTTACACAAAGCAGCGCTGAGCTTACAAACGCTGCTTTATCAGGCATATAACATGCAAGATGAAATGAAAATGACATCGAACATTTTCTAAAGACCGTGTTCCTTCAGAAATACAGTGATATAAAAACACCTGCGCCTCGTTGTGATTTTTAAACGTGCGTTACGTGCTCATGTTTATTCAACGAAGCCTTTTGGAAAATCGGTCAGTTTTGATATCGTGGGGGGTCGCCACAAATAAATAAATGTATGTGAAACACATCCCACAGCACAACGACCTGAGCCCAACTTCATTACTCATCACTTTAACTTTAACTGTGTTTGTAGCCGGCGCCACTAACAAGACCGATAAACAAACACAGACCGGAAGTTAACTTTGGTCCAGGCGCGTGCGCCCGATGAAACCGTCTATATTAATACCGGTTATCTGAGTTGAGTACTGATTGTTTCGTTTGGTATATTTTCAGATTTTTCTTGAACTGACCGCGGTGAAGTTTATATCTAAACATCATCTCCTCGGCTCGCCTGCTTCGACAAAGGTGAAACGGAAAAAAGTACCGTTACCACATGCAAAACCACCACAATGACAGCATCATTAACCCATAAACTGTAAAAAATAAGCATCAGTCCGGTCAGCTTCCTTAGCTCAGGTTATTATTGCATTACACATGCTACCGGACAGGCTGTTGTAACGTTATTATGACTTCTGTTTTGCTGTCTTTTAATCAGGGATCTTGAAGTCATGGTTTGCACACTAATTGGCAGTAACGTAGTTTGTAGATGTTATGGTCACTGAATGAACACAAGCAAACGTCAGTTTAAATATGGGCATTACTTAAATGTCAGTGCTGGTATCTTCATTTAATTCTGTAAGTTAGCCATAACTGTGAGCAGATGTTATAACGTTACTTGGCGAACCAGGGAGGAAGAGCAGAGCGTCTGTCATGTAAGCTGTCTTTTTCTAAAATGAACTGCGCGTGCGCAATTTAAACCAACCAGCGTCGTAATTATTATTTTTTTTTTTTCTTCTTTTTCTCCTCTGTCCTCTGAGAGGGTTCAGAGCCCAGGTTCTGTTCAAAGGCTTTCACTGCTCTCTTTATCTTCGGAGAAGGTGGCAAATTATCAGTAACGTTAGTATTACAATTAGGTAAGTTAGCAAACGGATAAACTTAACCATCTGTCTTCCCTGGTGGGTTGCTGTCATTTATCAATTGTACAGCGTATGTAAATACATAAATAATATTTTGGTGTTCTATAACCCTTTCTAACCACCATGTGGTGTGTTAGCTAGCCAGCTAGGTTAGCCAGTCAGGTGCCCTTAACGGTCTCTGCATAGGAACAGTGTGGACCCACCTTTTCTCTTTTAATCTTTCTTGGTCTCTTTTCTAAAAATGTTTCATTGCAAGTTTAGCACGTGTGGCAGTGTTTTTGATACAGTACTCGAGTTTAATCAGCACATTAAGCTGCATAATAATAGTGCTAATTATGTATATCAATGTGGTGTGCCAGAATGCCCAAGAACATACTTTAAACTTACTGCTCTTAAAGCTCACATGTACAGAGACCACAAAGCAGATGGGCCTTTGAGGAATAGTCAGCTACCACTATGTGATACTCCTGTACAATGTGACTTTTGTGCTGTAATCTTCATCTTTAGTTTCATGTAATCTTCATCTTTAGTTTGTCATTTGAGGTCACACTTACGAGAAGGATTACAAGTTCGATGTCAATTTAGAGGATGTGATAGCAAATTCACTGTTGTGTCGAGTTTTGCATCACATATTTCTAGGAAACACAAAAATGAGAGTGCTGTGCATATAGATCCCTCTAATGTAGAAAGGTGCTTTGCCACGGAATCTTTTCCTCAGTGTGCACACTCAGATCATTCTGACGATGAGCCAGAAGAGACTCTTGCTGTTGATGAATCCCTCTTTCTGCAAAATATCACACTCTTCTATCTTAAACTTCAGGCTAAACTACTGTTGCCTGCTACTACAATACAGACTATTATTGAGGGATATCAAGATGTGCATGATATCAGTCTGACAAATTTGCTTAATAACTTAAGTGACAAACTAACTGTCCTTGGAGTCCCAGAGGCCACAATCAATAACATTATGGTGGAACTCAGAAAAGAAGACCTCCTCACAGCCTGTAACAGTGGGCCTTTGTGCACAGACCAGAAAAGAAAGACCGCTTTTAAAAAATATTTTAATTATGTTGCACCTGTACCTCTGTTCTTAGGTAAAGATGATAAAAGTAGGGAATCATTTGCCCAGTATGTACCTGTTCAAGAAACATTGGCTACACTTTTTAAAAGCAAGTCTATTCAAGAACAGTATGCAGCAACACGTTCCCAGCCATCAACAGAGGGTCTTTTCCAGGACATTAATGATGGGAAGGGGGCTCAGTGCAACCATTTACTTAAAATGGAGCCATCCTCGCTTGGTCTGATACTCTATCAGGATGCATTCGAAGTTGTCAATCCACTTGGCTCTTCAAGAAAGAAACATAAGATTGTAGCAGTTTATCTAACTCTGACAGATATTTTGCCTCATAACAGATCCACCACAGATCAAATGCAACTCGTTCTCTTGTGCAACGAGCAGGCCTTTAAATATTTTGGGATAGACAAGGTATTTGAGCCTCTCATAAAAGACCTGAAAGCTCTTGAGGAGACTGGTATTGTGATAGGTGATGGGCAAATTGTCAAAGGTCGACTGTGTGCTATCTCGGGAGACAATTTAGGGTCTCACAGTATCGGTGGTTTTGTTGAGAACTTCAGTAAGAGCCATTACTTCTGCAGATACTGTGATGTAGAAAGAGCTACTTTTCAGAACTCTCCACTATTGTGTGGCAACACACGAACAGAAAAGTCCTATCAGAATCATCTGCAAGAATTAGGCACCAGTGGCAGAAATTCTGAGTGCGGCATTAAATCAGACTCTCCTTTTAACCAACTATCCTTCTTTCATGTCTGCCAGCCTGGGCTGCCCCCATGTCTTGGGCATGACCTGTTTGAAGGCATTGTTTCGAGTGACCTTTCTTTGTTTATTGGTTATTTAGTCAAGGATAAACATTTTAGTTACCTACATCTCAACAGGTGCATAGATCAGTTCAAGTATCAGGGGAATGATGCCCACAACAAACCAGCTGATGTTTCACCAGGTAGCAATAAACTTACTGGACATGCAGCCCAGAACTGGTGTTTCCTTCGTTTGCTACCCCTCCTGGTGGGAGATAGGATTAAGAATCCATGTGACAATGCTGTTTGGCAACTTGTGCTGCAGCTTAGAGAAATTGTAGAACTCATTTGTGCGCCAGCAATCACAACAGATCAGGTTGCTTATCTTAAAATACTTATTGAGGACTACATATACTTTCGAAGACAGCTCTTTCCTGATCAGCCCCTGAAGCCCAAACACCACTATCTGCTTCATTATCCACAGCTCATTGCAGAGTTTGGCCCCCTAATTCGCCTTTGGACTCTCAGGTTTGAGAGTAAGCACTCTTTCTTCAAGAGATGTGCTAGAAAGTTGCACAATTTCAAAAACATCTGCAAGACAGTTGCCGAGCGACACCAGCTCTTCCAAGCCTATTTGAGTGCAGGCGAAATGTTCCAGCCAAGTGTGTTATTTGATAAGGGCACAGCATTCTACATAAATGACTACAGTGACAAAATCAGACAGGCTGTGGTTGGTTTGAATTTGGAATTTATAGATACAGTAGCATGTCATGCGGTGACAGTGAAGGGCACTTCATACAAAAAGGGCATGTATATCTTGTTGGGGAAAACTGAAGAAGAATTGGAGGTTGGCAAGATAGAGCTGGTCATTGTTCACCACGGCTCTGTGTCCTTCATCTCAGAAAAACATTTGTTTGTGAAGTTGAGCGACATTGGGGTCTATTGCGTATTAGGGACAGCCCAAGAGCAGTTTGTTTGTGTGAGGCATGAGGATCTGCTTGATTACTATTCTTTGCCAGCCTATGAGATGTGTGATATGCCAATAACCTCTCTCCATCACTCATTTGCAGAAACGTACTAATACAATGACTGCTGCATCAGAGTAGATCAGCAAGGCTGTCCTGGCTGCTCTTCCAGGGCTCCCCCCAGATACCTTGGCATCCTTGATGACAGGCCTGGAGAGCCTTGGTGTGCAGAGCACTGAGGACCTCTGCTATTTGAAAGAAGATGATCTTCTGATCTATCTCCGTCCAGTCCAGTGCAGAAGGATCATTTGTGCCTTTACACCAAAAGGTAATAGTTATGTTAATATCTCCCAGTAGAGGGAGATTAAGTCAAACTTAAAGAACAAAAGGTGGTGAAACAAAACACAAGTGGTCACTGCTTAAAGTAAAGGAACACTCCACTTTTTTTGGAAATAGGCTCATTCTCCAAATCCCCCAGAGTTAATAAGCAGAGTTTTACCGTTTTTGAATCCATTCAGCTGATCTCCGGGTCTGGCGATAGCACTTTTAGCATAGCTTAGCATAGATCATTGAATCCGATTAGACCAGTAGCATCGCGTTCAAAAATGACCAAAGAGTTTCGATATTTGTCCTATTTAAAACTCAACTCTTCTGTAGTTATATCGTGTACTAAGACCGGCGGAAAATGAAAAGTTGCGATTTTCTAGGCCGATTTGGCTAGGAACTATACTCCCAGTCCGGCGTAATAATCAAGGAACTTTGCTGAGGCAGCAGGCGCAGTGATATTACGCAGCGCCTGAAAGTAGTCCCCAGCTATATTATAACTAGTTACCTAGCTGGGGACTACTTTCAGGCGCTGCGTAATATCACTGCGCCTGCTGCGGCCATGTTACGGCAGCAAAGTTCCTTGATTATTACGCCAGAAAGAGAGTATAGTTCCTAGCCAAATCGTACTTGAAAATCGCAACTTTTCATTTTCCGCCGGTCTTAGTACACGATATAACTACAGAAGAGTCAAGTTTTAAATAGGAAAACTATTGAAACTCTTTGGTCATTTTTGAACGTGATGCTACTGGTCTAATCGGATTCAATGATCTATGCTAAGCTATGCTAAAAGTGCTATCGCCAGATCCAGAGATCGGCTGAATGGATTCAAAAACGGTAAAACTCAACTTATTAACTCTGGGGGAGTTGGAGAATGAGCCTATTTCCAAAAAAAAAAAAGTGGAGTGTTCCTTTAAAGTAAGTTATGTTACCTATTCAATGATATATTGTGGGAGAGGAACATTTCTATTGACATAAGAGTGAAGTCCAGCCAATCTTTGAGGATATTCTCTCCATTCTATGTAAATAATTGCATTAAATTTTTATATTCCATCTTTAGGGTTGTCTTTTAAATACTTTTCATTTGTTTTGCGAGCTTGTTCTAGCTAGAAATAGCATAATGTAGCTACCGTTCTAATATAGATTTCACTTTCTCCTGCAAGTTCAGACTAACAGCACTGGAAATGTTGAACTTAATTAAAAAAATGTATGTAAATGTTTTTGATTCAAGTAGAAAATATCAGTGCACTCCAAAAAAATTATTTTCTTATTTAGATTTTTTTGTCTTGTTTCCAGGCAAAATATCAAAAAAATCGTAAATCAAGAAGGATTTTCTAGACAAAATTGTCTTGTTTTCAGAAAAAAATTATTCAAAATTAAGTGTTTTTGCTTGAAACAAGCTAAATAATCTGCCAATCGGGTAAGCAAAATAATATTGTTTTCTGTTTATAATGTAATAATTTAATAATAATTTGTAATAATTTAGATATTTTGGCTGGAAACAAGACAAAAAATCTAAGTAAGAAAAGCATTTTTTTTTCAGTGTGGGTGTTTAAATACAACATTACTGTGTCTACTGTGTACAACATAGGGTTCTAATGATTAAAATATTTATTTAAGATCCCTCTTCAGCCCCATTTCCCCCTGGAAGTCCAGATCCCTCCTCAGCCCTGTTTCCTTTGGGAAGTCCACAAACCTCCTCAACCTACCCAGGTACGCCCAGGACATTCAACACCAGAGGACAACTTCTGCCATCACCACACACACCATGGCCTGTACATTTTAAAATAAACTGGGAGTAACCTACAGAGCTCCACCTTTTTTTTTTACTTGCAGTTGAGGGCAGCCATGAAGACCTATGGGGTCCCTTGGATGGCTCCTCTTAAAGACCACCATTTACTGAAACTATTATGTGAGACCCAGGGAACAAGAGGATTAGTTTCTAAATTGTATGTTTTTTTTCTGGGAAAAATGTATCCTCCTCTGACAATAGACTCCTCCTGGCGGTCAGATATTTCGGACCTTTCCCCTAGTTTTGATTGGGACCATGTGTGGGTTATGGTAATGCATGCTTCTAGGAATCCGGATCATCAACAAATCCATTTTAATTTTATTCATAGAACTTATATGACTCCACGCAAACTGTATAGTATGAAGCTTAAACCTGATCCTAATTGTACACTTTGCCATACAGGGGAAATTGGTACTTTTTATCATATGATTTGGGAATGCCCTGGGGTTGCTAACTTTTGGAATATGGTTCAAGAAAATTTGTCCACTATATATTAAATGTTTCGGTCCCTTTGTCCCCATCTGTCTTTATTTTAAACGATCTCTCTGGTATCCAACTTAACAAAACTCAGAAACGAGTGTTTCTAGCTGGCTTGACAGCTGCCAAGAAATTAGTAGCAACAAGATGGAAACCGCCACATTCTCTTAATAAGCAATATTGGGTTCTCACATTTATAGATGTGGTATATCTCGAGTTGTCCACTGCACGCATTCACGGTGCAAGAGAGGATACCATTAGACTCTGGGCCCAGACTTTGGAGAAGCTCAAAGGTCTACTGATTTGAATTAAGGAGATTCCCCCATCTCCCTCGCTCACACACACTCTGGTCTTATGGCTTTTTTATTTGTTTGTTTATTTTGTTTGTTCTTTTTGGTTCTTTTTTTTTTAATATATATATTTCATTATTATTTTTTTATATATTTACAGTTCCTCGTTTTGGTTATAATTACCTCTTTTTTTTTAACTGTTATTGACTTCTTTCAGCACTGTTGTACTGGTTTGAATGTTAAGGTTTTTGTACGGATATCTTTCTTTGACATAATCTGTAGTATGTGTATACTCTGGTGTCAAATTCTGAAGTATATTATGTCTCAAATATTTGTTTTTTTCTGTATGTTAAAAGATGTCAAAACAACAATAAAAAATTGTTAAAAAAAATAAAATAAAATAAACTGGGAGAAGATGCCGTCAGAGGTACAGTCAGCTATCGCAAATTCAACTAGACCAAATCCAGCAGCGAGAAGAGCAATGGTCAGAAGTCTTGTTGATCAGATGAGAGAGCACAATGCAAACCCTAAAAGAGGGATCTGTGCGCAGGTTGCCAATGATGTAGTTCGGAAGTACCCCCAATGCTTTGGTGATGTGGATGGTGATAATAATGTAGCTGCAGCTTCTCTTCTACAGCAACTCAAAACTAGAATCGAGCATTTAAATAGAAATAACACCATGGCACGGCTCCGACAGAAAAGGCCCTCTATTCCAGGAGTGAGAAGGCAGGAAAGAGGTCCCATGGACCAGTATGGTTGTGTGCGGTGGCAACCCGAACCCGAAGAACTCCCTGCTGGGGAGACCGAAGAGAGCTTGCAAGAGATGAAAAGGCAAATGCTGCAGCTTTATGCCCAAGTTGGAATGGCAGGAGCAGAGAGAGAAGGGCTCCAGAGATGGCATGAAAATACTTACATGCTCCAGCGCCGTGATCTCAATGCTGATCCTCCACTCAGCATATCCAAAATCATGGATGACTGGCCATTTCTGTTTTCCCTGAAGGGCTTGTTCTCTCACTTCAGTGAGCTGACTGGTATTTCCATCCTGGAGAAGCTGCCAGCAGCCATTGAGCAAAGAAGCAAGACCATAATCGAGTACTTTGAACAACACAAGACAACAGGTGTGGGTGAAGTCTTAGATGCCTATCAAGAAGAGAATGGCAGCAAGGCCATCTGCATTATCCTATGCCTACTTGCCCACTTTAATGAAAATGGCATCTTTCTTAAGGCTGATGTGAGTATAACTTGCATGTACACACACACACACACACACACACACACACACACTTACTCTGACTCGTTCTCTCTTCTAACAGTTATTTTGTAAATTGCTCGTGCAATACCGTTGTGTTGGTAATATAGTCTCCACACAGACTATCTATTCCAAATTATTCTAATATTCTATAGACAGTCTGAACCGCTATAGGGAGTAGTTAATTTGTTGACTGGCATCATTTTACTGTTTTAGACAGCGTAGCATATATATATATATATATATATATATATATATATATATATATATATATATATATATATATATATATATATATATATATATATATGTGTGAAAAATATTAGCCATTTTTTTATTCATTGTTGAGTGGACCATTTCCTTTGTCTCAAAGCCAGATGGTATGGAATATTAAAATAATAAAAGATTTGTAATTGGTAATACATTTTGTAATTTTTATGTGTTTTTTTTATTCCCTAGCCCTCTGCCACAGCTGCTGATCTCCAGAAAGAGACCCTACCCAGAACACCTTGCTTAATTGTGCAAGGTATGTTCTTCACTTATTTGGTTAAGGTTTGTTACACGGCTTAAGGTTTTTCGGCACTGTGCCGAAATTCTGGTGCATGGCCATTGTAGATTAAAAAAAATTATTGTAAGGTAGGGGTGGGCGATATGGCAAAAATATCACATCACGTTTTTTTTTTTTTTTTTTTAAATATCACAATTTCATGATTTTATCACGATTCTTTGTCATGTTGGTTTTACTATTTTTTTTTTTCTGAGCAGTGCAGCCAAAATAATTTCCCTGTTATAAAGACAAATCCTTTCAAGGTAACAAAATATAAAAAATAATGGTGGATATTTAGGCCAAAGTGGACAAAGATAAAAAATCTTTGTCATTATTTTATCTTTGTTATTAAAAAGAAGAACAAAGGTACACATTACAAATACACATAATATACAGATAAAACAAACAGTGCTTTATTTTCAGGTACAACAGGCATATTTAGCAGGAGCATTCAAGAAATTGAATGAACAAATATAAAAATAAAACACTGTATAGATTGATTCCTATTAAAGCAGCTGTATTATTTTTTTCTGTCAAGAGTAGCGAGTTATTTTTTTCTCTGCGTTTATTTTGTTTTAACATTAAAGAACAAAAATTCTGTCATCTGTCTGTCGATTCTGTCATAGTGTTTTATATTTATACCATCATTTACTCACTCACAATTAGTTTTAAACCTGAATGAATTTCTTTCTTCTGCTGAACATAAATGCTATTTTGAAGAAGGTGGGTAACTAAACAGTTGCTGGACCAGCAACTGTTTGGTTATCCACATTCTTCAAAATATCTTCTTTCGTATTCAGCACAAGAAAGAAATTAATACAGGTTTGGGATTAAATAATATGTGAGTGAGTAAATAATGACAGAAATTAAATTTTAGGGTGAACTATCGCTTTAATGACAGTCGGCAGCATGTTTATTTCTGTCCCTTTAAGACCTGCATGCATCTAATATACAGACACGTATATTATCACAGCGCATGAAAAACACGCAAGTTTTCAAAAATGAAAACTGGGTCACTGTTTTGACAAAGTAGAGGAGATCCAAAACACGTCTCAGATGGTGCTGGATAGACTTAAATAGCGAGGCTTCCAGGGAGCGTTCCAACCAAGCGAGGAGCACTGAGAACTGTGTATTGCTGCACAAGGAGATTACTTTGAAGGGGTTAGCAGCCAAATTTATATTGGGTACATTTTTTGATTTTATAGTTTCCTTGTTTTAAACCCTGTTAATAGTTGTTACATGGATATATGTATCAAAGAAAAAAGGAAAGACTTAATTCAATATAAGCCTATTGCATCCATAAAAAGCCTAGTCTAAATTAGCAAAAACCATACCATGACTTCTCCCAGCCGAGAGATTGGTACCAATAAAATTGGTATTTTTGCCCATCATGCCAATACCGCCACTCGTGCATGTGTGTGTGTTTATGTAGTGCAGCTTTCTCGTGCTCTTTTAGTTATCATATTTTGTTAATGCATTTCAGGAGAGACATTAAGCGCAGAGAAGTGGATGATGTCCATGGAAGGAACAATTGTGATGGGGCCCCACAACAATCTTTTGAATGGAGTGGCAGCGACCTTCGCTGCTTACTATGTGTTCAATTTACAGTATCCTAAAGAGGCCTCAAGCACTCTTGAATTCGTCCAAAGGTATGTTTAAACTGTTTACACACTAATAAAGAAAATAGATCCATCATTCTCACATGGAACGTCCCATGAATCACTTTCTTTTTGTTCAGTATTGTTAGGCTCTATGATATACTCTATGCATTGATGTCAAAAGACTGGCTTCCATCCAATTCATGCATGCATATTTTAAGTGCATTTGTAAAAATTTGGCAAAAAAAACCTATAGTAGGAGAGCGTTTCCATCAGCTCTGTATGCAAATTAGAAATGGATAGGAGAGGAGTTGTGAACAGCTGTAGGATCAAAATGTAAGGGGCAACTAAATATCAAGTCAATCCACATAAAAGTTTTTATTTACATTAGAATATTTTATGTGAATTTTAACCATTTCCGGTCAGGATTTTATTTTTTTCAAATGGTTGAAATGTTCCGTTAAGAGTCTGTTCTACCTAGAGTTAGTATTCCCCTGCAGGACATTTATGTAAACACAGAAGAGTCTGACAGACAGCAGTTTAACATTACGACTTTCATTAATTAATTAATGATGTCAAATTTTTTTAAGTATGGTTAAGGTATTTTGCAGACGCTTATGTCCAAAGCGACATACAATATGTGACCCTGGACCACAAAACCAGTCATAAGTGTCAATTTTTCAAAATTGAGATTTATATATCTGAATAAATAATCTTTCCATTGATGCATGGTTTGTTAGGATCGGACAATATTTGGCTGAGATACAACTATTTGAAAATCTGGAATCTGAGGGAGCAAAAAAATCTAAATATTGAGGAAATCGCCTTTAAAGTTGTCCAAATGAAGTTCTTAGCAATGCATATTACTAATCAAAAATTAAGTTTATATATACTTACGGTAGGAAATTTACAAAATATCTTCATGGAACATGATCTTTACTTAATACTCAAATGATTTTTGGCATAAAAGAAAAATTGATAATTTTGACCCATAGAATGTATTTTTGGCTATTGCTAACTTCGTGACTTAAGACTGGTTTTGTGGTCTAGGGTCACATATAGTACATACAATGACATTATATATTTAAGAAAAACAATGTAAAAGCCAATGTAATTCTAAATGTTAAGTTGTTAAATTAAATGTTGTTAATGTTAAATAAATACATCAAGGTCATTTTCTTTTACGAGGAAGTAGGAATAGGTTACTTTTTAATGTTTTTTACACAGTATTCCTCATTAACAGATATGAAAACCTTTTTCAATCTCTTTTTTCAGAGCTTTTTGTGGAATCAACTCCCAGACAGGCAGCAAAGCAGAGAAGAGAAAAGGGCTCAACGCACCTGTCTGCACCCTCTTAAGAAAACTACTTGACTTTGAGTTGATGGGCTAGCATTGATGCCCCCATCCCCAAAGCTTCCCCAGTTCAAGTATGGCAGGGCACCTTTGTTGTATATCACCATGTTCCCCCTGATGATAGGCTGTCTGGACATCTGGAAGTGAGCTAGATTCTTCAGTGAAACTGTAATTTTGTTTGGATGAAAAAGAAATACGGATACTTTTGTTTGGAAAAAAAGAAAAAAAAATGTAACATGTGGTGTTGCACAGTGTGTTAATAAATAAAAAAAGAAAAGTTGCCATTGTTTTGGTTTTAATTACAGTATATTGAATTACAATATTGTAATTCTCTCCTGTAAAATTACAGGAAATTCCTGGCAACTGAGTTGCAGTAAATATGCAGTAAATTATACTAAATTACAGCATTTTACTGTAATAATACTACTATAATCACAGTAACACTGCTGTATAAATACAATACTTTATTGTATTAAAAAAACAGTATAATACCTGTATATTACTTGTTGTAAATTCACGGCAATTAGTTGCCAGGAATTTCCTGTAAAATTACAATAAATTTTTAACAGTGTATAGAAACTATGTTATGATGACCAGATTTGCAGTGTTATGCTGTGTCAATTCAAAGACCAAAACGACTATCTCTAGAGAAAAATTCACCGTCATAAGCGAGTACTGAGCACTGACTCGCCAAAGTTTTGCATGATCATGTTTATCATTTTTTTGAAAATAAAATAAATTCTATTTATTTTCTATATAAAATAATGCCATCTTTAAAGCCTCATTTTTAGTTTGTACTCTGACTTGCTTCTGCTAAAATTACAACCAAATAAATCAACAATTTATTTAGTTTCACATTGATTCATTGCCGTCTCGTGTCAACTAAGAATTAAAGTGAATCAAAAGTGATTAATATACGTTAATATACGTTTTGATCTCTAAGATTTCTCAAAAAGGTATCTAAACAGGTACAGTGTCTTTTGCTAATCTTGATGACAATAGCTTATTTATAATAAATTCAGCACATTAAAATCTTGTTGGATCTTAACTTTGGTTTACAATCACTGAGTTTACTCTTTCTCAAAATGTTAAATTACTGTTGCTCATGATTAAAGGAAAACATTTCATAAAACAAGAATGTGCAGGTGTGTGCCGTATCCGTGCAGTCCAGCAGTACAAGGGGCAAACAACAAGTCATTGTGTAAAGTATGAACATTTGCGTGGCCTTGATTATTTATTTATTTATTTATTTTTTCTCGGCTAATTTTTATTTTGTACCCTTTTATTGCTTGAGTTTGATGAACTCTAAAAAATGAACACTAAAAAACTTTTCTATGCTTTGCTTTTAAACCTTACCTTAAGTGGCTCGGTATAGGAGACATTTTCATGTTAGCAGATGTTTTGATGTCTGAATTCAGGGGCTTTGTGATCTGTAGGCCTACTTGTATCATGGTGTCTCACATCTGGGAGTGTGTGTGTGTGTGTGTGTGTGTGTGTGTGTGTGTGTGTGTGTGTGTGTGTGTGTGTGTGTGTGTGTGTGTGTCAGACTGACAAGCACTGTTTTTATAGGACAAGTGTTCTGAGGCGTCGCTGACACTGCAGTGTGTCTAACAAAAAGAGAAGAGATGAGAAAATTAGATCAGAACCTTCTACAACTTTTTATGGAAGATGCCCAGTTTTTTTTTGTTTTTTTTTTAACCAACAATTATTTGATAAACTAAATTAAACTAATGAATAATAATAATAATAATAACTAGAATGTACATTTCCTGAAGAAAATGTGAGTGGTGCTTGCCGGGGCAAAACTCGGCGCTGGGCAGATACTACAGTATTCTGCGCGATTGTAGAGAGCCAATTCCCATGTCTGTATGATGTTGTGGAGCTGAGATACGGCTTCTTTATGTTGCTATATGGTTGCTAGGGTTCTCTATGTGGTTGCTAGGGTGTAGCTGCACAGTCACCATGGTGATACTTACAGACTGGTTTTTCAGCCCAAACAAAAGAGGCCACCCCCATATCTATACTAAAGGTCGACCGATTCATCGGTTTTGCAGATTAATCGGCACCGACAGTGGATTGCCACAACTATCGGTTATCGGCAAAAATCCATGCCGATAGTTTTCCGGTTTGCAACCATTGCTGGAGTGGCTGAGAAGGGTCCGCTGGCATCATACACTACGAGAGCAGCCTCTAGAGGCGGAAATCACTGACAGCACATGTTGTTTATTTTGACATACGACACTGCGCGCTGCACAGAGCGGGAAACTCCAGACGTGCATTTAAATACAGCCGACAGAAAATCCTGCCGCAGAACAGAGCGCCATTCACATTATATTTGTCCCAAATCGTTGTGAATGTATATAATGACATGTATATAGCAACATTTTTCATTTTCATTTAGTTCATTAACTTTTGTGTACTAAAATAACTCAAACTAAATCTGAAATATAAATGAATATTAACTATGTATTTAAAAACAAAACAGTAGCTTATAAAAATGACAAAAACACAACAAAACTAATAAAACCTTAAATTTAAAATGAAGCCTAGAAAATAGTAAAATGATACATTTTTGTTATTAATATTCCCTCTTTAGATCAGACTTCTCTACAACACATTCCTATTGTAGAGATCCATGATCATCAAGAAGCTCCAGCCTCTGAAGTCCTTCCTGCTGTAGAAGAACAGCTGGAGCAGGACGTCCTCCAACCTCAGGACGTCCACACTCCAGTTAGTTTGACAGAAGAGGACAAAGTGCAAGAACTGGACAAGGGTAAATTTGCTGCCTTTCCCAGTAAAAAAATCAATTTACTTTATGTGGAGATGTTTATTTATTTTTATGCCATGGTCTGTCTGAATACTGGATTCTGATTGGCTGGCAGGTGTTGATTAAATTCGTTGAACTGCAGGTAGTTCCAGGTCAGTTTAATCACGTTCTATATTAATGCGCTTCCTATAAACATTGGTAACCATAGTAACATACAGTTACAGTTGAATAGTAATACAGATGAAAATAACCGTAATTTTTATCGTTTCCCCAGCACAAATATTGTTAACATCTTTAATGTGTGAATGATGGCAAATGACCATGGCATAAATGGGATAATCAACGGCTTCGTGGAGGCAACCACCCTCCGCTGCGTGTCGGGCGGTTCTTCGGCTCCACGTCGTGCATTCAAATCATTTAATGCACAGCTAGCCGTTGATTATCCCTTACATTTATTGCTCAAAAGTGAACTTAAATAAAAATGACTGTAATTTAAGTATGCAATATCTTATTCCTATTATTGGTATTCCTCACTTTAGATCAGACTTCGCTACAACACATACTGTAGAGATCCATGATCATCAAGAAGCTCCAGCCTCTGAAGTCCTTCCTGCTGTAGAAGAACAGCTGGAGCAGGACGTCCTCCAACCTCAGGACGTCCATGCTCCAGCGAGCTCCACTGAAGATGAAGCGAAGGAGCCAGACAACAGTAAGAATAATAAATATAGGAGATTTAGCAACTAAAATGTAATTACAAATTATAAAATGCATTAAAAAAATCATGCTCAACATTTGTTTATCTTTTAATAGGCCACATTTTCTGGCGATATGAATTCGGCCACAAGCTGAGTAAAGGAGGCTACAGCTGTGTGCATGCAGGAACTCGACACAAGGATGGCCTGAAGGTTTCATTTTTTTACTTACTCCTTTTTTACTTTTAAAACTTTCCATACCTGTTCAGTATTCATGACTGGACTGATCTCTGTGAGCATGCTAATTGTTAATTCTTTGTTTTGTTGATCAGTTGGCTGTGAAAATTACTGACAAGACACCAAATATGCTATATATCAGAGTTGTAAGTAGCCTGCATTCTTTATATTATTGCTTCTCATTCACTGTTTCGCGTTTTTTAACATATATTCATGTTGATCTGAGAAAGCACCTCCATCTAAGCGTTACATATTCTTTCTTTTAGCCTGGTCATCCCAGACGCCTCCCCTTAGAGATTGGCCTGACACTCATGTCCAATAAGGGCCCCAGCGTCCCGCAGATAATCAAACTCCTGGACTGGCAGGACAACCCGGACCAGTACATCATGATCTTGGAGCGGCCCATGCCCTGCATGAGCTTGTTTAATTTAGTGAAGCTCCGACAAAGGCTCGATGAGAAGATGGCAAGACATGCTATGCGTGGCGTCTTCCAACGAGATATAAAATTGGAGAACCTCCTGGTGAACCCGGACACGTGGGAGGTCAAGTTGATTGACTTCAGGTGAGGCACGCTCAAGAAGGACTCCGCCTACATGACCTTCAATGGTATGTTTGATGATTTGCTAGCGGGTTGTTTAACTTACTGAGACACATCCTGCTGTAGAAATGCATTAAATATTAAAATCTCTTCCCTTTAGGCACAGACATGTTCTGTCCACCGGAGTTTGATGTCGACGGCAAGTACCATGCAAAGCCGGCGACAGTTTGGTCATTGGGGATGCTGCTGTTTGTGATGGTGTGCGGGTCTTATCCAGACGAGAAAGACCTGCACAGGATCAGTAAAAATAAGTGGTCTGACCTGTCATGAGGTGAGATCTTCATCAAAGAACAAAGCTGGACAAAATGAATGCTAAATATGAAAGTATACCATTTGAAACCGAAATATAAAAGGTGTAACATACTGAGTAATCAGACATCTCTCTCATCTTTTTGGACAGAATGCTGCCAGATGATCCACGATTGTCTTCAGCCTGATCCGCAGCGGAGACTCATCATGGAGGAGATGCAGCTCCATGACATATAATCAGTCAAATGTACTGTTAAATGTAATATACTTAGATTAATGAGACTGATTTATGCTGTTGTTTCAGGTCGTGGAATAAGACATGGAGAGGAACAAAAACAACTCCCTGTCACAGCCACTCTGTTGTTTTCTGTCTTCGCTCGGCTTTGCGTCTGGCAGGCTGACATGAGTGGCCTTTCCATCCCTCCACTTTGGCCTTGGCGTCTTGTGTCCTGATAGAACCCAGCACCTTAAATATTATTCATATTTATAATTTGTTCTAGATATTTGTGTTAAGTATTAGGATGTTTGTATTTGTATTAAGATATTTATAAGGAATGTGTATTGTGTAATTGTAATTTTAGTAAGTATAATAGTAGTATAATAACAGAATAAGTATAAATGTTAAGAAAATGTATTAAGATAAAGATATTTGTATTAAGATATTTATGCACTGTTATATTAGTTATATTATTATATTACACTGTTATATAATTATACTGTAAATTGGACTACTGTAATCAGTCTCTCTCTCTCTCTCTCTCTCTCTCTCTCTATATATATATATATATATTTAAAAATCAACAAAAAGTAGTCTTCCATTCACCACTATACACTCATCCATGACAGAATTTTTGTATAGTGTACACAAATATTCAGAAATGTCAAAATGATATTACAAATTATGTTCACTTCACGCAAAAACACATCCTGTTAGCTTGACAGAATTTTTGATTTTTCTGTAGTAAGTACTGTATATTTATTATGTATATAAAAATAAATACACACACATATTTGAAAAATATTTGCATGTATTTATATTCATCATTTTTATTATATAGAAATATATTTAATATGCAAAAATACCATATTTATGTGTGTGTATTTATATATACATAATAAATATACACTAAACTATTTTTACTCACATTTGGCACTTGACACGTGTTATTTTAAGCCCTGGCTAGACAGGTGTTTTCATTACATTGCCATCTATAAAAAGGAGAAGCGTAAGAATAATTTTGCATTGCAATGAAAAACATGGATCACTCCATTAACTGCAGTTAATTCTAAACGAGTGTTATTCTTGCTTTAAAAACTTTTACAAAATCAACAAAAACATTTGTAATGCCTCCTGTGGGTAGTGGTTTTTTAGGTCATTGTTTGATGTGACAAAGTTTGTAAGTGTTTAAAAAGCACTTGAATATTATTGATCTGTTGGTTTTGATTGCTTCTGTTGTCCTCATTTGTCACTTTGGATAAAACCATCTGCTAAATGACTAAATGTAAATTTAATGTTAATGTAAATTTAATGTAGTTTGGTAATGCATTTTGAATGTGAAATTTACTGTCCCAAGCTGAAAGTCGGAAGAGTTTTGATAAAGTATTGAGAAATGTGTAAAAAATAAAACAAAAACATGCTAATAGATCCAAAATATAAAAATATGCAATCTACACTTTATTGCAGTGCTGCAGATTTAAAGTTTCTGTTCTTTTAATTCAGGTCCAAGTTTGACACACTGATTTTTGGTCACACGTTCATCACACAGAGTTCATCAAGATGTAAATTTAGAATGCAACAAAATTTTCTTGAGCTTGTTTACTGTTTCCCACATTTGTATACATGTAAATAGAACTCAATAGAATGAAAAGTGCTTTGTGACCAGCCAATAACACAATAAGCACAGTTTGACACTCAACAAACACATTTTATCACTCATAGAACAATGAGAAGCATAACACAATTTATGTAGTAAAATTTATTTATAAAACAAGAATGAACCTATACCTGCTAATTATAATTTACTGCAGTATATGTATGTTACATGGTCCATGTTTAAATACATTAGAGTACAAAATTATTACTAAGTTTGTATAAATGCTTTTATTTGTCTTTTTAGATTTAGAATATATTTCAAAATGGGATAATTGTAGAAATAGCAAATTAATGTTTTATTCAGTTTTGTATTATGGTCTTTGAATTTAACAGTTCTGAAAAAAGTTTGTAAATTGATCTGTATTTATATATAAGGTGGAGGTGACTGCATCTGAGTGAAAGAGAAAAAATAATAATTCATCTGATCTAGTCATATAAAAGATTGAGTCTTTGAAAGCAATGATAACCAAAGTATTGACAAATGGTTCCTAGGGATTGTATATTTCATAGAGACCTTACAATATGTATTACTTTATTTCAAAGCTGCAGTTCAGAGAAACCCCATCACAGCTAATGCTGCTGAAACGGAGGTCGAGGGGACCATAAAGAGGTGGCTCCAGCTGGCAGCAGATCGAGAGGGCGGCGCAAGAGAGGACAATTGTTTAAAGTGTATGTGCTTGTGTCTGTGTTGGTGGGTGGTTGGGCATGAGAGTCATTTTTGTTCTTTATTACAAAATTATTTTGTATTTTGTTATTATTATTTTGTTCTAAGTGTTTAATGTTAAACATTAAATATTTTTACTTTTATTGTTTAAAAAATGTGTTGATATTATAGAGTATTTGTTCATTATTTCAATAAAATCCCTTAAAAAATTAAAATGGTTGATTTTGTGTTTCCCTGCTAAATTGAAGTATGTTTGGCAGTTTCTGGGCCAAATTTGGCCTGGGGACCAAGCCGACTCTCAGCCAGAACCGTATCTGGGCCAGACCTGGGCCACATAACACAGTAAGTCTTTTTTACAGGGTGCGGGCCGCATCTGGGCCAGAGGAAATTGTGAGTCAGTTTTCAGTGTGTGGGCCAGTTTTGGGCCGGGGACCCAAGCCAGAACTGGGCCAGAACCAGAGCAAGGGTGCGGGCCAGACAAATTTTGCTATATGGGGTCCAATCTGTCTCCGCAGCAGCCAACGCACGAAAGCAGATTTGAATTCAGCAGTTGATGACTCACTGAAAGTTCTAATCACACCGATGTGATCGTACGCGTTAAAGGGTTAAGTACTCTTAGAAATGTGTAAACAACCGATTTAAACAGACATCTCCAGCATGATGAAAAAAAACAGAGGACTTCAGTAGTGAAGCACAAACCTATGGAAAAGCACAAATGTCAGGGGCATGTCAAAACTTCTCCAGGGCCCCAAAACACCCTCGGACCCCAGAGGGTTCATTTTTATATTTAAGGAAACTAACTTAGAAATTAGGCAAACAGAGAGAAAACTAAAATGCAAAGAAACTGAAAGAAGTCTTCTGCATAACTGTATATCTTCATGTGGTGAAGAAAACTTCTATAGGCAAATTGCCTTTGACAACAATGTAGAGATAAAATAGTATGAAAATTTCATATCACCATTATAATGACCTAAATGAACAGTTATCAATATTGTCACAGTATAGATAAACTTTGTTGGAAATGTTCAAAAATTACGCATACCAACTAAAATAATTTAATCAAGTTTTATGTCAAACCAACAAATAAAATTAGTAGCACTGTGCATGATTTTTTGAAACAAAATAACATTAAAAATGATGGCCAGATTTTAAACAAAGACAAACATTTCCTACTGCACCTAGATAGCTATTATATTAAAAAAAACTTGCATGGCAGCACTGACAGCAAGTGTCCATGCTTGTGAATATTTTCGTGTGCACAGCGCAATCTCCTATCTGTGTCTCTCTGTGGGTGGGTGTGGGTGTGGGTGTGGGTGTGGGTGTGGGTGTGGGTGTGGGTGGGTGGGTGGGTGTGTGGGTGTGTGTGTGAGCGCGTACGCCAGCGGTGTCTCGTGTGTGTCATTGAAACCAGCAAAACAATGTGACCCTGGACCACAAAACCAGTCATAAGGGTCAATATTTTGAAACTGACATTTTATACATCATGAATAAATAATCTTTCCATTGATGTATGGTTTGTTAGGATCGGACAATATTTGGCTGAGATACAACTATTTTAAAATCTGGAATCTGAGGGTACAAAAATATCTAAATATTGAGAAAATCGCCTTTAAAGTTGTCCAAATGAAGTTCTTAGCAATGCATATTACTAATCAAAAATTAAGTTCAGATATATTTACAGTAGGAAATTTACCAAATATCCTAATGATTTTTGGCAGAAAAGAAAAATCTATAATTTTGACCCATAAAATATATTTTTGGCTATTGTTACAAATATACCCCAGCGACTAAGACTGGTTTTGTCGTCCAGGGTCAGATATAGTAGCAATGTAAAGTTAGTAGCAAAGAAACATTTTAATACGATCTTATCTGAAGGAAAAAAAGCAAATTGAAATAACTTTATAAATAATGTTCCCTTTTCATTTTAATGTGTCTGAAATGTTAAAGCTCAGCAAATGTCTTGATCTGAGATGATCAGGGATTGCCAGCTCTTCCTCACCCCATCACTGTCCACTTCATCTTCCAAATTTAACACGGGACTGAGACCAAGACTAAACTTGAAAACAGCTGACAAAATTAACACTATTTTAAATGTCTTTCTTCAAAATCATTAATAATTCTTAGTGTGATATTTTTGTTTATGAACGAGTAGGAGCACTTTTGCGGGCAAATAATGCTGCCATTTGCAGTTAAAGTGAAGACCAGGTATTATTTATTTCTTTATTTTTCCTCAGTGTGTGTGTAAAAAAATGAAAAAAAGTCCTATATGTTATCATATGCTGTATTTTAACAAGTTCTTTGTTGATGCTTTGCAATTTTACAATGTACTGTGCCAATAAAGTGTTTTATAATGGTTTAAACAGTACAGGCTTTAAGAGACAAAAAAAAAAAACCTCATCGTCATTTATGTCATCAATAGTGCTGTCAAACGATTAATCGCATGCAAAATAAAAGTTTTTGTTTACATAATATATGTATGTGTACTGTGTATATTTATTATGTATATATAAATACACACACATACAGTATATATTTTGAAAATATTTACATGTATATACATTTATATTCTTATATTTTATATTATATATAAATATATTTAATATATACACAACATTTTTCTTAAATATAACATGTTCGTTTAAAGGAAAGTCAGTAAAGAAAAAGGGAAAGAAAGTTGTCAGGGAAGAAAAAACAGTACTCAAAGGAGAAGTTACAGGAGGCAGTTGAGGAAGTGAAGGCAGGAGCAAGTTTAAGGGCAACAGTAAAAAAATATGGCATTCCTTACACCACTCTACAGGACTATAAAAAAAATGTCCACAACCCTCATCCTAATTTGGCCCTGACACCTGCAGAGGAAGAGGCTCTCCTTTCCTTTATATTCTGGATGGTGGACCATGGCTTCCCAGTGACAAGATCCCTCGTCAAGGTGCTGGCTACTGGGATCATAAAGGAGAATGGCAGAACCGAGACCACCACTGTAAACCTGGAGAAGGGGCCAAGTGATGTGTGTGGTGGTCCAGGTTCAAGACCCACTATCCAGAATTGACCTCACAGACAGCAGATTCCCAGGACAGAACCAGAGTCCATGGTGCTACACCAGAAGCCATTGAAGGGTTCTTCAAATTGTACGAGGCCCTTTATGTGAAGCACAAGCTGGAGGACAAGCCACATCTCATCTATAATTGTGATGAGACTGGTTTTGGAGACCAGCCTCGGTCCAGGGAGAAGATCCTGTGCCAAACTGGGAGGAAACATGTTTACCAGCAGCAGACGACCAGGGAGCACGGTCCACTGCTGTGTGAATACAGTCCGGGGACAGCAGTCCACCCTTCATCATTTACCCCGGCTGCCTCCCTAGTAACACCTATAGGCTGGATGAGCCCCCCAACGCCCTCTATGGCATCCAGGAGAAGGGTTACATGGACTTGGAGCTGTTCCTCAAATGGCTCCACCATTTTATTAGCTATGCTCCTGAGGAGAGACCACTAATTTTAATCATGGACCAACACGAGACACGTCTCGAGACGTAATCATGTTCTGCAGAGAAAATAAAGTTGAAATTCTCTGCCCATACCACACACATACATACAACCCACTGAAGACTGCTTTCTCCACCATGGCTTCCAGGATGGGTCTGGTGTGAGGGGACGTTGTCATGGGGAAGAAGTAGTTTTCATCTCTCCTCAAACATGTGTACCCCACTGCTGTCACAGCCCAAAAGCTGGCATCTTTCCTCTGTCCAGGGCTGCTGTGGACACAACCCAGGTAATTTTAATACAATGATAATTCATCCTCTAAGCTACTTGCATTTCTGTTTAAGTGTGCTAATGGGTTTTACATACTTTTTATTTTCTTATGTGGTAAGAGTGCTCCCATCTCCATTCATCACTCCCACCACTCATTCAGCCACACCATCCAGTGCAAAGGAGGAGGAAAAAAGACAAGCCCAGGAGGCCAAAAGGCAAAAGAAGCAGGCACCTCCTCCGACTGAAGATGGAGAACACTGTGCTCTCTGCCGTAGAGGGGTCCCACCTGGCTCAGGAGATGAGACCATTGATGAATGGGTCCAGTGTGACCCGTGCCATTTGTGGTTCTACCTGGAGTGCACAGAGATGGAGGAAGTGCAAGACACTGACTGGATTTGCCATAAATGTTGTCTGTCCACATAAAAACACACGTTACACACACACTCACACTCACACAATATAAATATATTAGTGCACACAGAAAATAAACACGTTTACTTCTAGTAATTTTTTAATCAGTTTAGTGTTAAATGTAAATAGGGTAAACGTACCCATTAAGCACACTTCCATTTTTGAGATCAGATTATAAATAGAAAACATAATTTATTATACTACTTGATGTCTTAACCAATTTATGTGTTTGTTACTATATATATATATATATATATATATATATATATATATATATATATATAAACACAAAACAGCATACGCTATTTGCATTCAGTGGATACTCTCCAAAATGGCGCCAGGGTGGAGATGAATTGTTGAATAAAGTCGTTATTTTTGTTTTCTTTGCATACAAAAATTATTCTTGTAGCTTCGTAAAATTACGGTTGAACCCCTGATGTCACAAGGATTATTCTACTGATCTCCTTGCTATGTTTCTGGACGTTGATCGTGTTAATTCCATTGCTGTCTATGGGAGGGTCAGAGAGCTCTCAGAATGCATCAAAAATATCTTAATTTGTGTTCTGAAGATGAACAAAGGGCTTACGGGTTTGGAACAACACGAGGGTGAGTAATTAATGACAGTTTTTGGGTGAACTATCCCCTTTAAGATGGTTCAATGTGGTCGGCACGCTGTTGCGCTTCAGGCGTCCCGAGTTTAAGTCCCAGCTCGCAGACCTTTCCTCATCCTGTCCCCCTCCATCTCTCCCACTTCACTTCCTGTCTGTCTCATATACTGTCCTATCCTAATAAATAGGCAAAATGCCAAAAAAATAATCTTAAAAGAGATGGTTCATTGTAGACTTCAAAACAACGCACTTAACTAGCATGCTAACTTATGTTTGTGCTTCACACCTTGTTCTTGCTTCCTGTTACTGCTGATGTCACGCTGCGTCAGGATTACTTCTCCAATCGCCAGATATTTTATTGATTGTAACCACGATAATAGAACTTAAATGTATATTGAAGAAGCAAAAGTATCTCGCCGTGGAGATATCGACAAATAAAACATATATATTATATATTAAGACTTCAGGATTTTGATCTTTCATTTTTTCTGTAAAAAAGTCTCTCTCTTTCTGGGTACAGTGTTTATGAATGGCATTTCTGCCTGATGTACTATTGTTCCCATTATTTAACACTTGATGTTTAAGTGTCTGTCACTGGGTATTGATTGATTAACTATAATCACCTGATGTATGTTTTTTGTTAGCCTACATAATAAGAAATAAAGGATTGTCACACTGACGAAGGCAGACAGCCGAAACTTTTGTCTTTTTATCTCCTGCTTTGATTACAATAAAAGACCTAAAGAGTGACCAACCTTTGTAATATGTCATTATTAAAAATATAAATATAAAATATGAAAATATATCGTTTAAAACAACATCCCATCATTACGACTGAGTGGAAAAAATATGTATGTGGCAGCAATGCCTTACCGTAACACCCCATATATTAGGGACAAACATGACAGACTCGAGCCTTATTGTTATATATTTATCTTTTATATGAATTCACTGAGGTGATTGCTGTCAAGTCACTTGTTTACTGAGAACTTTTCTATTAGTTTTCTTCATTGACCACATAACACACACAAGCGCAAGATCTAGAGCGCCCTCCAGTGCTTAAAACATCTAGTGCATATATATTCCTCCCCACATACTGTAGTATGATCATACTTGCTTTTTGTCTGATGTGTCAGTGTACAATCAGACACCCGACCAGGTGTTTATGAAACGCCGAGGACATTTGTCCGAGCCAGTTTGCCAATGTCTCTATTTTGTCCCTCATCTGCCATTTCCATAACAACACTTGAAAAATCCAGTCACCCATGCTTTTATCATCAGACAAAGGAAAAAATAAACTAAAATATAAACCCATACTGGATTTTAAAGGGGATGTGGTTATTCACAAAAACTGTAAAAAAAAAAAAAAAGAAAAAAAAAGAGGAAACTTTGGTTTCGCAGATTGATATTATTTTTTTTAACTATAGTATAAATAATGTTATTTTTTTAACTTTCATTTCTGGAATAAGAAAATTGGAGTAACTTCTGTAATTAAAGATCAAATCACGAGCCTGTTTTCAGCATATAGGCTATCATTTAAACATCAAAATCACGACACCTTTCAATAATATAATTGAACATAGGCTACAATTATAGGCCCTGTGTATTCCCCATACGTGAAGAAAACTGGCCTAAAACTTTACTCTTTCGTTGGTCAAAAATGTATTTTTACTTTTATATTTGTAGACATTAACTACCGTAACCACAGTGCATCTTGTAATGTTTACATTTGGTCAAAATGTTTGCTGAAGTTGTCTGTCATGTACGGCTATTGAACTTAAATATTTAATTTCCTAATGGTAAAATACACACTGATGTGGCAAAAAGCACGTTTGGGACGGATATCTTCAAATGTGTGCTAAATTTCCAAACACTTGGTCTGAATCCAAATTGTCAACAGTCTTTATGAATCTTTTCTCAATGAACAAGTGATACTCCTAGACATATAAAATCATAACACTTCTGAATGTGTTTTTTGTTGTTGTTGTTTTAGGTTAGACGGGAAGAATTGCCATTGAACTAATCCCACAGCTGAAATACACACGCAAAAAGAGCACCGCAACTTTACAATTGTGCAATTAAAATAAACATATTTTGCTCCTTACAACGTGTCTGTTGTCTTTGGTTAGCCTAAAAGCAAAATAAAATGACATTCAGATGACGTAAAGTGAAAGTCCCCTAAACGTCCCGAATGGGGACATCCCTGTGAACGTCCTTTGCGGACGTCTGCTGGTTGTCTAAAGAACCCTACACGTGGACGTCCAGAGGATGCAGAGGCCATTTAGGGGATGTCCTGGGACCTTTTTTTTTTGTTAGCTGGGTTGTGCCCCAAATATTATTCATATTATTTATTTTATTTAATATCAACACTAATCCCTTTGTTAATCTCTAATCCATTAAAAAAGACTCTTGTTTCAGGACATCAGACAGAGAATATGGAAAGCCCAAACAATTCAACTGATTCATCTCTTCCTGTACATTCAACTCCTCAGCAAAAATACGCTTGCACTCCATTTACTTGCTTCTATGCAAAGCCCTGTCCACTCCCAATTTGGTGAAGACAGTCCTGCCTGTTCACCTCTTCTTGAGTAAAGCCCCCTCCACTCCCAACTCAAAGACGACAGTCCTGTTTATTCACTTCCTCCTGTTCAAATCCCTGTCCACTCCCAACTCAAACACAGTCCTGTCCATTCACTTCCTTCTGAACGAAGCCCAATACTCTCCCGCACTCATCACTAAAGTCCTGAACAGTTCAAGCTTCCTGATTCAAACTCAGTGACTAACCTTAATGATAATTTGAAAAAATCAGCAAAGAGAAGCACCAAGAGCAACCATTATCAGTATATTATATGGAGGATGTATTAGATTGTGAGATACGGACCCTCCAGAGGCAGAGGTTTAATGCAGAGACCTGCATTGATGTAGCATTTGTTGATGTTCAAGGCTATGAGGACTGACTGATAGATGAGGGTGGGTCCAGATTTGAGACCCTGCACCTTCTAATGCAGGAAATTCAACACTGCAAAATATTTGAAGGGCCTGAAAAATCACGTTCATTAGCCCTTCATGGTGATGGTCAATTAATTTCACAATTGTTTTTTATTATTTCAAAAGTACTCTATAATATATCAGAACTGGTTCTTCAAAGTCATTCAGAAGCAAAAGCAAATTTATTGATATTTGGCTGTGATATTCTTAGACGTATGTACGTAACTTATTGGTGCAGTTATGCTCTTTTGTTAAAAAATACAAAATCTCTCAATGGCTTCTCAAGGCTGTCAGAAATGTGTTCAACTGGGTGAGTGGCAAAATTAAATGACACCAAGAAAGTTGAGAAAAAGGCTGATTTTAATGACATGACTGAGGAAGACCACCGCTTAAACCAAAAGCGTTCTCCTTTAGCAGGTTACCATGTTTCCATTAGATTATACGCACTTATGCCGTCTATGCATCACTAGGAAACTTGAACATACAGATCAAAAGTAAAGCACATAGTTGGTTTTTCCTATTAAACCAATTTATTGTCTACAATCAGATACAGAGGATGAATTTTAAGAAAAGGAAGCTCTCCCAGATCCAAGAATTCTATTTCCAGCTATAACAGATGTAACGATCAGCCTTATCGGCCGAATTACATGAACTTAAAATGGGGTCAGATTAAACTGTGTGAGGGCTTCGAGTGTTTAAAAAGATGAGTCAGACAACAATGTTAAAAGTGAAAATCAAATAATGTTCCCAGGCTGTTAAAAGCACAGTCTTTCCGTTCCATACCATTAAAACAGTCCTTAAGAGTTCCAGCGTGCTGTAAGTCCTAATGTGAATGTGAGAAGTGTCCACCGGTGTATATACACTCCAAAGAGAGTGAGAATCCAATAAAGTGAGTTTCTGGAAGGGTAAGTCCTCAAAGGTAATAATAAACTAAAACTGCCGGTAGGTGGTGCTAAATGTCTTAATGATCAAGTCATAGAGTCATTTATTCATTCATTTGATTTGTTCAAATGGATGATTCATTCAGGAGTGAAGTAAAAACGGCTCTTTATGAATGGTCCATTGAATCATTGTTTGACTTGAAGCGGATCGTCACTATCAGACCGATCGGTGTGACATCAAAGTACCGCAAGAGCTATAGAGAGCAGACGACTCCTTGTGCTTTTGAATCGCTCTCGCGGTAGTTTAATGTCATACACCGATCGGTCTGCAAATCCAGCGCGCCAAATGGTTCAGCCAATTCGTTCAAAACGTGGATTAAGAAATGAAATGCCTGTGTTGCTCGGAGACAAACAGTTCTGCTTTGTCTTTATATTTTTGTTGGAAAAATTGAGACAACATTGTGTCTAAAATAACACAATATAAGTGATTAATATCACTTGATTTGCTCACAAATGTGGATTCACTCGGTATCGATACACCACTGTGTTGCTCTGAGACACAAAACAGTTCTGCCGTGACTTTTGATTGAAACTTTGTCAGCGAACTTGAGCAAAAACAGTCAATATTGTGTTACAAATTGTGAACATTGTGTCTGCTTCACTCACAATGAAGAGTATGAGGTGTATTTGATTTTAGGCAGATGCGGAGCAATCTGCTCTCTGTAGCTCTTGCGGTCATACAGCTGTGCTGCTTCAAGTCCAACTGAGAAAGGGAATTTGTTCGAACACACTTATGGTCTCACTCCAGTCTATGAGCTTGCGAGCTTGCAATTTCTCTCTCTCTATTATAATCTATAAGAGTTGTAATATAATGGTGCTTTTCCACTGCATGGTACGGCACGGTTCAGCTCGGTACGACTCAGTTCTGGGGAGTTTTCCACTGTGCACAGAACCTACTTTTTTAGTACCACCTCAGTTGAGGATTCAAGCAAAGCGTACGGATACTAAAATATGACGTGTAAACAAGTCACAAGTAGACTAGACGAAAAGAAACTGAACAAGCAGGAGCTAATATACACTGGATAATTACACACACACACACACACACACACACACACACACACACACACACACACACACACACACACACACACACACACACACCTGAACTGAATAAACTAATAATCACACTGAACAAGGACAGGAACAAGACCAAACATAGAAACATGAGGGCGGGAAACACAACACACCACAGAGGACTGACCGCATGGTGGAGCTGCTATGTGGTTATTTTTTTTTAAAGTGATTTCTTAGTCTACATGTTCATTTTGAAGTTTTTGTATTTATTTATGACTTATGTATATATTTTTGCACTACAAGGATTTGCACATTATGTAGTTTGCTCTGTTTATATTTTATTTAAATTTTTGTATTTATATGACTTGTTTATATTTTTTGCAGTAATGCATTTGCACATTGTTTAAAGTTTGCTGTGTTTACATTTTAATCTTTACAACTTTTATATTTGTGTTTTTCTTTAATAAAAAAAAGCACTGGCCAAACAAGTTTACATTCTGACTATCTTTGGGTCAGTTTCCCAGACAGAGATTAAGCCTAGTCCTAGACTAGGGAAAACATATTTCTTGTGAAGAATGAAGTAAAAAAAGAGATAAATCCTGTCAGAGTGAAGTTTAAAATGAGGAATCCTGTCCAGAGACCACTCTCTGACAGAAAAAAATCATTTTCTGAGGTGAACCCAGCAATCAGGACGTACGTTTAGGTCCGCAGTACGTTCCACTTTGTAACGTTCGCTGGCGGACGTTCGGAGGACATTCGTCCGAGCCAGTTTGCGAACGTCCTGTTTCGTCCCTCATCTGCCATTTCCATTACAACACTTGAAAAATGTAGTTGCCCATGCGTGGGCTTAAGAGTTGACAAAATTAAACTAAAATATAAACTCATATTGGATTTTGAAGGGTAGTCCTATTCCTTAAAACAAAATCTCTTTTTTTTAAACTGTGATAGAATGCAAATTGCAGATTGATATTATTATTTGAATTCATTGTAAAATGAAGTTAATGTTAAATTATTAATTTTCATTTCTTGAAAAAGAAAATAGGAGTAACTTCTGTAATTAAAAATGTCATCAAATCAGGAGTCTGTTTTCAGCATTTAAACATCAAAATTATGATACCCTTCAATAATATAATTGAACATATAGCTCTAAAAGAATGTTATAGAATGGTGAATGCAAACAAGGAAAAGATGAAGAAAAGAAAAGTGGAAAATAACAGGTAAGACAAATAAATTATTTTCATTTCCATATTAAACTGTTGGTAAGCCGACAAGAAAAGTTATTTAGGACAATTATTATTTTAGTTATTGCATTTGGTCCGCTTTGTAACGTTCTCTGCCTGACGCTCCGAGGTTTGTTTTGTAATGTTTTCCATGTAGGATGTGTGTGTGTGTGTGTGTGTGTGTGTGTGTGTGTGTGTGTGTGTGTGTGTGTGTGTGTGTGTGTGTGTGTGTGTGTGTAGGCCTATTTCAGTAGGCTACAATTAATTTCTCTTAATTTTATTTATTTATTTTTGATTCATGCAAAATGATCCAGTCATTTTAGTCTATGATAGTTTAGTGCAGACTGTTTCAAGAAATGAGTCAAAGCATTTTGGAAAAACAATATCTCATTCAAGCAGCTTTCAGAATATATTTTTTTTATTAATAACTTTTAAAAAAAATATATATATATTATTCTGTATTTTAATTGCACATATTTATTGAATAAAACTAAATTAAATTATTAAAATTAAATAGAATATTTTCCAAAGATTATTACAATTAATCTTTGTAAGGAAAGAACCGGGTTTTCTCACAGGCTTTGCGAGCATGCGAGCTGCTTGTGCACAGAGAGAGAGAGAGACTAAAGCAGATATTTTTTTAATTAATTTTTTTATTTACATGTTGTACAGTTTTTTATTTCTTGTTTATTAAAAAATATTCATTTAATTATCTATTTACTGATTTCTAGATCTTGTTTTTATGTATTATATAATCATTTGTTTAAGCAATGGTCAATGCTTTGGCAATACTGTGCAAGTCATGCCATGAAGCTCACTTGAACTGAATTGAATTGAATTGAATTGAGAGAGAGAGAGAGCATATGTATCGATGGTAGCTCTATAATGAAATCAGCCACCCACACGTTGTAATAACAACAACAACAATAATAATAATAATAATAAATATAGCTGCAAGCAGCAATGACGGGGCCAAGCACATCAGCGGCAACATGAGGAGCTAAGCATAGCACGGAGCATCAGACAAACTTCATCAATGAGTAATTGAAGGCATTTTAAGATTATTGTACTCCAAATGCTTGAAAAATCATTTAAAACTACTAGTAAGAAGACTGAATGACTTTTCACTTTTGACCAACGGGTGGCACCATTATCAAATTGATGTGGTGTGTTCTGTGTGAGGTGACTATGGCACACACAAAGTTTGGTGTCAAAATGCCAAAGCATTGCAGAGATACAGCCTCAAGTGTCATTTTGGCATCATGCCTCAAATTCGTTGCTGTGGTATGCGAAAATTGTTTTGTCTATCGACATGAAATCCATAAATTTTTGCCAGCATGGTCTGAAGATGATCCGAGTCAAATTTGGTGAAAATCGGACAAACATTTGAAGAGGAGTTAGAAAAGGTAGGTTTTTAACATAAATCAAAATGGTTGACAGGGCGTTCAGATTTCCTAAGTGAAAATTGGTATCTATGTTGTCGGCATGACCCAAGGGATATTTTGAGACCAGTTTCATTACAATAGGCTAATGCAATCAAAAGTTATTAGCAATTTTGGAAATTTCATAATTAAAGGTTAATGAATAGCTTATTAATCTTGACCAATAGGTGGCGATGTTACCAAACTGACGTGGTATGGTCAGTGTGAGGTGCCAATGTCACGTACAAAATTTGGTGTGAATATGTCAAAGTTTCGCTGAGATACAGCCTCAGATGCAGTTTGGCATCTTTTCAGCAAATTCGTTTATACGCTAAACGAAAACCGTTTAATATATCGACACAAAATCCATAACTTTTTGCCAGCATGGTCTGAAGATGATCCGAGTCAAATTTCGTGAAAATCGGACTTATGGTCTAGGAGGAGTTTGAAAAAGTAGGTTTTCAACATGAATCAAAATGGCGAACAGGAAGTTTAGCCAATTATTGCAAAATTGGTATCGATGTTCTCGGCATGACGCAAGGAATCTATCAACATCAGTTTGATTACAATAGGCTAATGTAAGCAAAAGTTATTAGCATTTTTAGAAATTGTATTATAACCTTTGACCACAAGGTGGCGCTGTCCCCAAACTTTTTGAGTACCATCAGGGCATGGTGCCGAAGAACCACACTGAGTTTCGTAATGATACGTTAATGAGTTCGTAAAATATAGCATTTTACAACAAAATTCAACATGGCTGACTCCCAAAATGGCTGATATGGGAAAATCAGATATGGTTGGACTCCGCATGATGCACCGAATCTAAAGAGACAAGTTTTGTGATTTTTAGCCTAACCATTCACAAGTTAAAAGCAAAAATATGCATTTTTCATATCTCCTGACCACTAGGTGGCACAGTGCCGAAACACTGCAGGTAGCCTCAGGTCATGCTTGTTATAACTTACACCAAGTTTCGTCTCAATATGTCAAACCGTTGCGGAGATATAGCCTCAGATCCATTTTTGCATGCTTTTCGTAGAATTTATTCGTGCATTATTCGAGAACGGTTGGACTAATCGACTTGAATTCCATAAATTTTTGCCTGCATGGTCTGTAGATGATCTGAGCCAATTTTGGTTCGAATCAGATGAACCGTCTAGGACGAGTTCGAAAAAGTAGGTTTTACGAACAATTGAATATAGCGAAAAAACTAAACCTTACGATTTTTGAATTTTGGACTGGATTCGACTCGGCTTGAGCCAAGGATTCAGAGGAAAAAGGAAGTTTCATTTTCTGGCTTACGGTTCAAAAGTTATTAGCATTTCAAAAGTGAAACTTTGGACATGTGGTGGCGCTAGAGAGTTTGAGATAGAGACTCCTAATTTGCTGTGGTTACTATTGACACTCTCCTCTATCAGTGTGCCAAATTTTACAACTTTCCCGCAAGTGGTTCTATGGGCTGCCATAGACTTCGAGCGGAAGAAAAAAAGACCGCTAACAAACACAATAGGTGCCTCCGCACCTTCGGTGCTTGGCCCCTAATAATAATGCAGGGCTTGACATTTGCAAGGTTTGTCATTTGCAATCCTGCAGGTGACAAAAGACAAAGTCCCTTACATCTCTTGACTGAATCAATTTTGTAGCTTTAACAAGGATTAATCTTTAACGAAGGCAATCAAGGCTATATGCTGTTATTTTACATTTGATTATTCAGTTTACCTGACTATTGTTATCTGAAAAACGTAAAGCATTGTTTACTTTGTTCCATTTATTTTTATTTTTTTATAAGACAATATTATGATTGAGGTGTTTACATGAGTTGCTTTTAGAACAATCCTTTAATGTTGTAGTACATAGATCGATTAACGTCATTACTTCACCACGCGACGCCATCCGACGTTCAACCCCTGAATTTCACGTATAAACACCGTCATGATGATGCCGTATAGTTTTATGAAAGCTTCAAGTGCAGTAATTATTTGTACGTGCACACAGACGACGGTGGTGTTGAAGCTCTTTTATTTGCCGTCAAACGGTTGACCGCTGCTGTGTGTCCTGTCGCAAAATGCTGTGAAAAGTCCTACACGACGGTAATAATGTGATTAAGGTGTTTACATTTCTGTACTGCACTTCAATAATGCGACTAAAACAGGAATACTCCACATGTCTTAATTCGATTTGTGTTTACTTCAATTATGACTTTAGCTGGATTAAAGTAATCAAAAATCTCTGTTTACATCGTAGACATATATACACACACACACACTATAATTCGATAATTAGCTTTATTAGAGCTTTACAAAATTATACAATGAAAATAATGATTTATTTTCTTTTTTTCTAGTTTTGATTAGCATCTGATTGTTGTAAGTGATTAATCCAGCAGTCATTCTACATCTGTGATTTGCCATGTTCATAACACTAGTCAATAATGATCGATGAAAACTGAATACATTTTAATTCTTCAGACATATGCAATATCTCACATATTCAGCGATGTTTCTTTCTTTCTCTTTTGCTCGTGTCAGCAGCAGCTATACACCCCAACGGCTCTTTTAAGAGCCACATCTTCTTTGTCTTTGTCTTTGTAAGTATATGGTTTGACTGCCTTTCAGACACCTTCTCATTATTTGGGTTTAGGTCAATTTATGTTACATCATGCAGCAGGTTAAAGTAATCAGTAATGGCTTAATAAAGACATTAATGGGATAGTATTGTAATAAACAATCAAGCATACTGCATGTGTTTCGCCATGTTTATAACATACTGATTAATCAATGATCATGAATGGACAATGGGCACATTTTAATTTGAACAGACACAGCTCGGCCATATTCAGTGATGTTACTTCTGATATATTTTGCTTGTGTCAACAGAAGCTACATACACCACAAAGGCTCTTTTAAGAGCCACAGCACAGAGCGTCTTTGGCTTTGTAAGTATGCTTTGACTGACTGTCAGACACCTTCTTAGCATTTGTGTTTATATCAACATCATGCAGCAAGTTAGTCATCCGTAATGTCTTAAGACATTAATGGGATAATTGTTGTAATAACCCATCAAGCATCCTGCATCTGTGATTTGCCATGCTCATAACACACTGATTATAGTTAATAATCATTGATGAACAATGGGCACATTTTAATTTAAAGACACATAATTTACTCATATTCAGTGATGTTACTTTTGCTTGTGTCAACAGCAGCTACATACACCCCAAAGGTTCTTTTAAGAGCCACAACAAAGAGTGTCTTTGGCTTTGTAAGTATATGTTTTGACTGTCAGACACCTTCTCAGTATTTGGGCTTACAGTATATCAATTAAAGTTACATCATGCAGCAAGTCTTGTGAAAAATGAAGTAAAAAAAAAGAGAAATCCTGTCAGAGTGAAGTTTAAAATGAGGAATCCTGTCCAGTCGCAGTCTTTCCACTCTCTGAAGATTTACCTCAGGAAATTATTTTTTCCTGTCACTTCTCAAGAAATATTTTCAATGACCTTCAATAAATAAATAAATTCCTTTGAAGTATGAAGTTAAAAAAGATCGCTCAATTGTAACTTGCATGTACAGTAAACATATCGACTGCATTATGTTCTATTTGAATCACATAAACAAGATTCATAACTAACCAAATTTCTGTGTATTTTTCTTAGCATCAGAATGGCCACACACACTCCATACAGCCGTCCAGAGCCATTTAAATGCAAATGCATTGCTACGCATGTCACACAAAAGGTGGTATCCAATGTAAACTGTGGAGAGATAATTGAATTGGAGCAATGTAAATGAACAGCCTTCGGTGTTGTTACAGATGGCAGTAATACTTACATGACATCTAAGAATGGTGAGTATAGCAGGAACAACTGTGACCCATTGAGTTAACAACTGTAAAATCATTAGATCAACTAAAAAAAAGAAAAGAGAATCTATCACTGAACAACTCCAAACTGCACAAAGTGCATTAAGCAGTCCATTATAATTGCTGCTTGTCACTAAGATCTTAGGATAAAAGCCAAACGGTGTGACCTCAACAGACTCTACTATATTAACCTCGGCTAAAACTTTACAGCTCTATCCGGGCAGTACACGTCTGTACTGACATCTTCATTTACACACCAAAATTCATCGGTACAACACAGATCAGACAAGGCCAATGCAACTTTAGCAATTTCAATTGCCTTAAACTTTTTGGACTATTTCTTTACAATTTAAAATGATTGTGACACTACAATAATGTGCGGCTAAAAATAATGTGTATTTTTGCATAGACTTATGTATTTGATGAAAAACAACAAAACAACATTCAGTACAGTTTTGAGCAAAATTTTTCAACAGAGTTCCACATGCAATACAGACTTTGTATGAAAAGATGTTAAATCATAGCAGTGGGCATTTACACTGAAGTCTTGAAGGAGACACGTCCCTTTAATTGGAATATTTAAATCAGAGGACCATTTAAAAATGCAGTTCATGAACCCTTTAAACTTTTTATCCACATACTGATAAATGACTGCTTGACTTGTACATTTTTTTCAGGATATTAATTGATTTCCCAGTTTTTTACTTTAAGTGATTTAAGTTTCACCATAGGTGAGACCCTGGAATTTGAAGAAGGGGTCAGCTACTTGGTGAAAAAAACCATACCTTCTCCAACAAGTATGGAAAGCCGAGCATCTTCATGAAATCGGCCACCTGCAAATTTAAAACCGCCCCATTGAGCCTGACTGAAGATCAGGAAAGAAGAGCCAAAGAGACCCTTGTTCCACATTCCCATCTGGTCTCAGTGGACGAAGTGAACCCTTCAGAAGAAGGGTACGTCAGTCTCCTGGGAGAGATAGAGGAAGAGAGTACATTTAACAGAGGCATCTCATGTGTAATACAGTGCAGTGACTGGGTTATAAGAGTTCATTCACATGAATAAATGCAGAGAAGCTCTCAGAAACTGCTGACGCACAATGGACGCTTCTACGTCAGATTCTGTGATGTTGTTCAACTTTGCTTTTCAACCCCGAAGAACACAATATTGCTCAGACAAAAACACAAAAATAAAAATGTAACCAATTTCCACTTGTTGATCAAATTTATGAGTGCTTTTAGTCTTTTCAATGATGTGCAGCCTGTACATATCTGTGAAAAATATCATGTATTTTGGGGTTTCATGACCCTTTACGAATGTTGTCCAAAGTGCATAATGTCATGCTAAAAATAAATTATATGATTTGAGTGTTTTAAACCATGCCTTCTGATGACCAGAATTTAGGATTTTATTCTCGTACAACAAAGACTGGAAACTTCGGTCCTGGATTGCCACCGTCTTGCAGCATTTAGCTCCAACCCTAATCAAACAACTAAACAAGCCAATTAGCATCTTCAGGATTGCTAGAAAGATACAGGCATGTGAATTTCATCAGGGTTGGAGCTCAACTTTGCAAAAGAGTGGCCCTCCAGGACCAAAGGAAATTAATAAGGAAAATTAAAAATTGTAGTTCCAATGGCATTTAAGAGCACAAATTGTAGTGAACATATGCTTACTCACTCTTATAATTGTGAAGGAGTCCTTGGAAAATTTTCTTGCCTGTAAGGGGTCCCTGACCCCAAAAAGTTTGAGAAGCATTGCTTTAGACGACACAAAAAGTGTTTTATTTCCATTGTAACATTAACCCAGCCAAGTAGTTGTATTGGCCCAACAGGGCAACACATATAAGACCCATATTGGTTCCACTTATGAAGCACATGTGGGATATACTAGGGCCCAGTATGAGTACTGGACTGGCCCCACATAGTGTATATGCGTGTTTTGATTAGGTTTTTTGAGGCATCTCACCTGAACAGTATAATTATAAATAATTATTTACTATATATAGATAGATAGATAGATAGATAGATAGATAGATAGATAGATAGATAAAAGCAACATCAATATTACAGTTAGGTAAATGTCAGTTTTCTGCATGCACATTCCACTGTTTATTAATCTACAAACTCACAAAAAATGAAAGTGTGCAATTAAAAAAAAAAAAAAAAAATCATACGTTAAAATGTACAGGTTCAATATAATACTTCATAATCATTTTCTGACACATTTTTTTTTATACTTTTCAGGTTTTTGTAAAATGTTGAACATCAACATTAACATTTTGATAAACCAACAGGGTTATACCATCTCAACAACTGGTCTTATGTAACTAATCTTCCATAACATAAAAATTGACAGTTAACAGTTAAAGGCTTAATTCACCCAAAAATGAACATTTTGTCGTCATTTGCCCAACCTCATGTCACTCCAAACTCATAAGAAATTAATTCATTTTCAGAACACAAATGAAGATCTTTTTTTTTTTTTTAATCTGAGTGATTTCTGTTGCTCTATTGAAAGCTTACTTTACTTCCGCAAAACTCTGATGCTTCAAAACATTCATAGATTGTAAAATAAATCCATTTGAATGGAGGGGTTTAATCCAAGTCTTCTGAAGAGACGTGATAAACAGATTTAAATTCAGCTTTTATTCTCATATAAACATTGATCAGTTAATATATAAATAAATTCAACCGTACTTGCACGAGAACAAACTTCATTGGTTCTCACGCGTCAAGCAAGCAGTCTTGACCTTCCATTAATTAAAATTAAATGCTGTAATCATTGTCCTCTGATGAGTGTTTATATTTGCACAAAAGCATAAATTATATCTGTTCATATGAAGAGACTGTCTTTTCAGGAGACAGATTAAACAGCTCGATTCAAATGGATTTATTGTATGATCTTTTTCAGAAAATTTAAAAGTGTCAGTTTCGGGATTAGACTTTTAATGGAGGGCAAAAAAATCTCTAAAAATATCTTAATTTGTGTTCAAGAAATGAATGAAAGTCTTATGGGTTTGGAGCAAGTAAATGAGGGAGAGTAAATAATGACAAGATATTCACATTTGGGTGAACTACTACCCCTTTTATCCCTTTATCAGTGCTCTTCTAAATGTGACACTGACACAATGAAGAAACACAAAAACAACAAACTCAGCTGAACTTACAGTAAAATATATTCTGTCTCAAAAACTACATAATTTAGAAACACACACACACACACACAAAAACATAAACATAAACTGATAAGACTGTAGACCGTCGTGCTGTTCTGTTTCCACTTGTCTCTGGTCCCAGACACCACTTGAAGCCTTTTCTGCCTCTTTCTGCTTCACATCATTAATCGTAGTATTCTTCCTCGGCCAGTCTGAAAGCCCATATTTCAGAAATTAACTTATGTCAGAAAGCAAATTCAGAATTATGTCATTCAAAATTAGTGCTATATCGGCTGGTGAGGAAATTCATTTCTCCCTCAGGTGAAAATGGCGGCTGACAGCCACAAAACACAACAGGAAAGCATAAATAAACAAAAATTGGCTATATGACTTGATAAATGTCAGGCAAAAACAACATTACACGTCAGAGTCAACAAAAATGACCTACATTTTAAAACTCAGCGACATTTTACGTTAACTGTTGCGCCCCTCAAAAAGGATAGATACTTTAGTTTAAAGGTCATTTAAACTGTAAAAACAAAGTTTCCGATGCTTGAAAACACATATTAACACAGACATTTGAAGAAAATCTGAATTTACCTGCATATTTTCGCTCCGCATCCATGTCCTTGATTTGCTGACAGGATTGAGTGCCTCGCCTCGCCGCCGCTCCACTGCGCTTGGAAGAAACGGTATCCTTGCGCCGAGGCGGGAATTCCTCTAATTTGAACATTTTAAATCCTTTATATTTTAAATATCCGCTTATTTTCAACAAATATCTATGATATTATTATATGAAATTATGTGGATAAATTCGTAACGAAAAGCTGAATGCAGCAGGACTACTTTGTCAAGCGGAAGGTGTTGTCAGAGACGAGATAATGTCTGCAGGGGCTGCCGCTGCCAGGATTTGCGCCTGCTCTCTCTCTCTCTCTCGATAATGTTGAGTAGCTCTCATGTGAGACCCATTTAGATTCTGGAATTTGTGATCGTGATTGATAATAGGCTACAGTAAAAGAAACGTACATTTTGATAAATGCATAACCAGGCTAACACATTGATAATTCAAACAAAATGAAACATCACAGTTGAAAATAGGCTAATCCATTTTCATTTAAAACGTAGTTATATTGATCAGATCCATAAAATCTATATTCCTTGTTAAAAAAAAAGTGGCTATTAACCACCCAAAAAATAAACAAATAGAGGTATAAGGATGTATTTTAAGTGTGAAATAATTTTGCCCACATAGATCCCATAAGGTCCCGTATGTACAAACCTTCAGTGCCCTCCAAAAGTATTGGAACAGTGAAGACAAATTTGCTCTGTTGGAAAGTTGCAAAGTTGCAAAAGTTGTTCTGTATATGGGGCCAACATTGTGAAACACACTTGGGTCCCACATAAATTGCCCATTTTCAGCCCATGCCCACATAGATCCCATGGAGGTCTCATATGTTCAAACCTATATTTTGATTTTGAATTTCAAATAAATTCGGGTATAACCCATATGGGGCCCACATATCAATGTTGGCTGGGAATATACCGATGAAATAACTTAATAAACAGTACATACATTTAACCATGCTTACCGGTTAGAAGCTTTCTTCAAAATATGTCATTAGGACTGAGCAGCAAAGATTGCGTTTGTCTGCCATCGTGTGCAACGTGACACATAACAACAGCTTCAGTATCCGCCAACTCCTGTCATTCACAGTGTTTCATGCATAGTTCACAGGCTGCAAACCTAAGTTGTTATTTATCTTCTTTTATTAAATATGATTTAGAATTTCCGCTGAAATATTTATATATATATATATATATATATATATATATATATATATATATATATATATATATTCTTCTGGCAGTGACCTTGCTATTGATTTTGTTGTCAATTCCTTTGTGTTACACTGTAAAAAAAATGTATTCACAAAAACACATTTCTCAAGATTTAACCTATATTTTGTCTCTCTTGCTGAGATTTAGTTTATTGCTAAATCTCTTAATTTCATTAAAAACAATAAGAATAACAACTTTCTTAGGGCTTATGATGATATTTTTCTTACTAACTGAGGTGTTGTTTTGTTTTTGTGTTATCTATCTATTTATCTAATATATAACTTAATAGCAACACTCTAGCAACCATCCATCTATCAGGCTGTATGTCCTTCAAAACATTCAAACTTTAAGTTAATTCACCGAAAAAATTTAATTCTGTCATTGATTACTCACCCTCATGTCGTTCCAAACCCATAAGACCTTCATTCATCTTCGAAACACAAATTAAAATATATTTTGATTAAATCTGAGAGCTCTCGGTCCAATGCCCAGAAACGTAGCAAGTACTTTGGTAAAGTAGTCCACGTGACATCAGGGTTTCAACCGTAACTTTACGAATACTTTTTGTGCGCAAAGAAAACCATAATAAAATAATTTATTCAACAATTCTTGTCCCCGAGTTACCGTCTTCCACCATTTTGAAGAGTGTCCACTGAACGTAATCAGCGATGTATACAACGCTGATTACATTCTGGGGTACTCTCCAAAACTATACCTATTCTATCAAAAACACAAATAAAGATTTAATACCCACACTGCGACAATAGGAACAATTGTTGTATGTTTGTGTATATATATATATATATATATATATATATATATATATATATATATATATATAACGACTAATATATATATATATATATATATATATATATATATATATATATATATATATATATATATATATATATATATATGCAACTATAACGACTTGTGAATAATCCCGCCCACTCTAAAGCGTTACTAAAGCTGCGTTCCAGGCAGGTTTTTGAGCCTGTAAGTCACGACTTCAAACCATGACTCACGACTTTGTAGCTTTCCAGGCAAGTCACGCCAAACTGCCTGAGTGCAAGGAATTGTGGTAGCTAGCATGGCGGACCATATGGGGCTTATGTTCATTTACCGTGTGCCACTTGAATAAACACGGCATCCGTAGGGGCTGCCATCGTTGTTTCGCGGGCTATGTGATGTCAGAGCGCGGAACTGGGAGTACATCGATCTAGTACGGGTGGGAAGTCACGGGTTACGGGTTGCCTGGAACGTGGCATTAAACTGCAGTGCAACTGTCTCTTGTCTTGCAGCTTGTTCTGGGTGTGTGGCATCAGTACTGTCTGAAGCAAGAGTTGCCTTGGGTGTGTCAGATTTACATTTGTAAATAACATTTCTTTTTTTATTATACAGAATATTGTTTAAATGTTTTATATTTTTAGGAGAAACATGAGTTCAGCTCAGAGGATGAAAATGGATCAGACGAAAACATGCAAGAAAAACCAATATTACGCAGCACCAAGTCTCGTTCTAAAAATAGGGCATTCTTTGCAGAAAATAGCCGATATAATTCATTGCAGGGCTTTAATGACAGAGAATGAAGACTTGATAAAATCAAACACTCTGCCCTGAACACCCTTAGCGAGAAAAATTAACAAACCATCGCCCTTACCAGTCATGCAAGCTGAACAGCTTCTTCACAATCACCTTGAACAGGCTGCAAAGGTTGCCTTCGACAGACTGAAGGAAACAACATCTCCCCAAACTTACACTGACCTTGCTAAAGCCACTTTTGCTCAGGCAATAGTGTTTAATCGAAGGCGTGCTGGGGAAGTGTCCAAAATGCGTTTGAAGAACTTCATCATGAAGTGGGCTTGTGTCTCTTTCAGTGATGTGTTCTTGGGATTGACCAAGTTTGAAAAGAAGCTCTGCGAACACTTCAGCCGAGCGGAAATCAGAGGCAAAGCGTGGATGGAAAGTCGCAGTTCTCCTCACACCAGACATAGTGGAATCCTTGAATCTACTAGTCAACAACAGAATGGAATGTGGTGTACATGATACCAATATCTTTCTCTTCGCTAGACCAAAATGTTCCAGTTACTACAGGAGTCAAGTCTGCTTGAGACTCTATGCAGAAAATTGTGGAGCCAAAAAACAGAATATATTTGTTCAACCCAAATTAGGAAACATTTTGCAACCAAAGTATTAAACATCAAAGATAATGAACTGGATCAAGTGGCTGACTTTCTGGGACATACATGTCCACTGTGATCACTACAGACTCCCCGAGGCAACAATTCAGCTTGCAAAAATCTCCTAATTACTTTTGGCAATAGACAAATGTTGTCTTTGAAACATCCAGGGAAAGTCACTTGATGACATTCAAACCGAAGGTCTGCAAAAATAAATTCAATACCAGGCCCAACATTTTCATATACATATTTCATATATATAACACTTTGCATTATACAGGGGTTAAAGCAAAAAAAAAAAAAATCTTTTGACTGAAAATTTGTCCTCAGCCAAATCCCATTCCTCGGCCATACCTGTCACACACCCAGTTTAAGAGCATTTATTTCTTCTTGTAATTAGGAGCGCTTGTCCTCCTAATTTAAAAAAATTTAGGAGCACCTTCTAATCATTAATAAAAAATTCTGATCAAAAATTAGCCTTCCTAATACGAGGTGACATTTGACAAAGTGATTTACAGGGGTATTTACTTTTTACATTTGTAATGGCATCATTTTCATCTGTCAAATTCATCTGTAAAATTTCTATTTAAAACAATGTAATTAGAAGTAGAATAAGACAAATAAGTTACCAATCATATGAAATTAGTCATTGTTCTGTGTCAAGATGCACACCTTAATGTTTTCTTCTTAATTTGTTTTTGCTTAAATATCTTAATTTAACTGTTGCCTTCTCTAGATAAACACTGGTCGAGCTGCTGTTTTCATGTGGGTGTGTAGAGCTGCATACACTATTCTTCTTAAATATGCCGGTATTGCTGCCGTTCATATACTTCTCATGATAGCCAACATTTCAGTTCCGCGTGCAATTCAGCTTGTGGCCACTGGACGTGTATGGGTTGATAATGCTAAACTCCAGACAAGTTTTCTTGCACGCACCGGTTTTTAACTCGTCTTGACTGTCGTACAGTCTGACATTAATGACAGCTGAGATCCCACAGTGTGACATAATCATGTTCATACAGTCTGACAAGTACAATCCAAGGACTTTTTAAAACAAATCGCAGTAATATAGTAATTTACATTTACTATAGCATGGTTCCAAAACACTGTAGTATTTACTAGTTAAATTTTACAACATTTTCTAAGGTAAATTTACTATAAATTACTATAGAATCCCCCCCCCCCATTTACAATAGTACCTTTACTATAGTATGGTTCAAAAACACTTTAGTATTTACTATAGAAATGTTACATTTTCTATAGTATTTTTTTCATGTGGGTGGTGTTCAAGTTGATTTGTTTTCACACAAAAGTTGGAAATTGTTTACCGTCAATTCTAGCCCCGCTCAGCCATGCTATACTTTTTGAAAATTTTGAATACATTTAGACAATAAAACCTTTTACATTAAACTTAAACGTAATGACTCGCTCCAGTTCACAAGAAGGTTTTTAAACTCATTTCTTGACAGTGGCTTCTGTGTTTTAGTAAAAAGAGCCTGGAAGGCCATCCAGTTGTTTTCCACTATCTGCCAAAGGGATCCACATGAATTCATCCCCGAATTAAATGGCAAAATCATGCTAGCAGGCCTGGAGTAACAAACCACCAAAATAAAAGTGTTTCAATTTCAATTTTAACTGCATGGCTATGAAATTGTTTGACTGATAATATAGGCTTCTAATACCTGAGATAAATGAAGTGTTTACCAACCAGGCTGTACACTCTGGGCATTTCAGGAAGGCCAGCACTTGTAGATCCAGGGAACTTCACAATCGGTAATCCAGTCAACCAAGAGAGGCCTTCAATGCAATTAGGTCTTCTACACTTTTGCACTGCTGGATCTAAAAAGACCAATTTTAGACAATATTAGATTATAATTAAATTTTTCATCAGGCAAACTATGTAAGTGATAATACCTGTTGCAGCTTTAACTGCACATCATCATCTAGAAAATTGAACTTTTCCAGATGGCTTTCCAATCAAGGAAGGGTATAGAGCTTTGATGCCTGGACCTCCATGCATTAGCGACCATGCAATAAGTTTTCCTCACGTGTAATACCGGTTCTGTTCTAAGGCTGACTGATTGTAGGCAAAAAAAAAAAAAAAAAAAAAACCTGGCTTTGTTTTCCTTCAAAAAATTCTAAGTGCTGACTGTACCTTAAAAACTCTCTTTGTGGCCCTCCATGATCTTCAGCAGGCTCTCCAACAAACTCAATCCGTGTGGTTCTGTGCCAAGCAAAATAGGTCTTTGACGGGGCTTGACAAGCACTGTGGAGAATTTTTGATCTTCTTGCAACAACAATGGCACAGTTTTGAGTGTCAAGATGGTCTTTCTGGAATGATGTCAGAATGTCAGTCAAATGTGCTGCTTTCTAAATAAAGGTTGAGAAACATCAGAATATTGTTGTTGTAATTTGGTGGGCATTTCTCACAAAGTGCCTGCTTAGTTTGTACTCAGTTTCTGAACAGGTGTATCTAAACCCCTATTCACAGGGGATTAGTATTACCTCGTGACCTCTAGTCATTTGTAATAATTGCAGAGGTTGTCTGTGATCTTAATCCTGTGCGAATCGGCCATGTCTGTAATTTGTAAATTAAAAAATCCCCCGCAAATGACCTACCATATTTCACTGAACACGAGGTCCTGTGATAATATTAGTCCCGTGTGAATCGGCATCTTTGTGATTTGGCCAGCATTTGGCGGGTTGTTTATAATTTTTCGAGGTTTTTGTTTCCTGTGCGCCTTTTTATCCATCTTTCATGAAGAATGGAGCTGCGTTGGAGTGTTTTGATAGTATTTTGGGTGCTGTCATATCGCTATACTACACCATAGGCTACAACTATACAATTTGCTGAAAGAGAAAGCTGAAAAGATTTCGAGGTTAATGTGTTACAAATAAATCAAGCATAAAGCTTGAGATATTATTTTAACCTGGTTAAATGTAAATGACACAGGGCACGAAACTATAATAGTTTCTTTTTTTAGATCCATTTAACCGGACCATAGAACGGGACTCTCAAAGCCTTGACATCGTATCCAGGAGATAAGTCAGTAAATTCAAGTAAAATCACAGACTTTCCTTATTCCATGTGAATGCGCCACACGAAACTCAGATTGTAGATAATACAGGACAGTGTTCTAACCCTGTGTTCTATGAATGGGTGAAGGCAGGGACTTCAGATGTGAGCACTGTATATTTTGGCTTAATTTCACATATTACAAGAATCTGACTCCTTTGTTTATTCCCAATGCAACTTTTTCTCTTGAAATGTATTTTTATTTATATTTTGTACATGATTTAACTAGTTAGGGAGTCACTAGTTTTCTAGTGAAATCAGAGGGACTTGATGCAATAGCTGATTCTATTTTAAATTTAAATGTACTTTAAATGACAAGGTGCAAATATTTCTGTGTAAATCACAAACAGAACGCAGATGGTGTTCATAGACATCAATTCCCAATTAACCCACTGCACACAAACAAACTGTTTTGTAATAATATATGTATACTTTATTACTATTAAATAATCAGAAACAAAATAACAAATTACAAAAGAAAATCATGAGGAACAGAAGAAATATGAAACTGAAGAAATAACATTTTAAATTGAATAACAACAGGAGAAATTGTGGATAATGTTAGTATTAGCTAAAAAAAAATAAAATCAATATTATCGATCTATCAATAAATAAACAATATATAAAGAACCATTTTAAATATATGCAAAACAATTAAATAACAAATGTATATAATGAAATGGAACAGCAAACAATAACAGGAAAAAACAACTATTTCACACAACTTTCATGTCATCAACATTTATTTTTTTGAATTTTTCTCTGATTGTGTACTACTTCCAAATGAAGCGGAAGCTGGCACAGGAGCTCTTCTGGACTCCCTTCAAGCAGCTCGGGAGGTGCTGTGAATTCACTGAAGTCCTCGGTGAGCGAGGAGACCTCACCATCGCCTTCAGACCAGCCAGTGACCACGATGTCCTCCACCACTGGTCCTTGCTCCAAAACCTTGGAAATTGCAAAAAATAAATAAATAACTTTAATGCTTTTGCTTTCTTTTGTTATTATAATAGTTATGTTTACGCATTAATCTATGAAGGGCTGTGCTATATTGTGAACATTGTCATGGCTGAAGGATGGTGCTCGGCACAATGCAGCTTTGGGCGTGTTACTGATTTTAAGAAATAGTTACCACACGATAATTTAGAAGTAACAGAATGTTTATATGCAACAAAAATAACAATAAAAATCTTGCCAAAGTCTTCTGGATTTCTTGAAACTCACAGACAGGCGTGTTTGATTACGCTTCAGAACAGAGTTGCTCTGCTCTAATGTGTATGTTGCATATTTCTACAGTTGTGTGGATGGTTGAATTGAACTTGCAGGCCTTGGCGTTTGCTCGGAGGTGACCGATGTTAATTTTGTCGTTTATTTGGAGCCTGGTCAGGGCCTGTTCCCGTCACAAGATGGGGACTTCTGTGTCCCTCACAGTCGTCATCATTTGAACCTGCATCTATAAGGTATGGTAAATTAAAATATCAATTGTTAAATATTGATTAATAATGTTTTGGACAGTGTTTGATAATTCAGTTTAAATCACTCACATGTTCCACTGTTCCTTCCAGAGATATGTAGCCCCCCTCTGGAAAAGAGGTCCTGCTCCTCCCCAGTCACTGAGACAGATGCTGGAATCAGGGCATCTTTGGCCATCTTCTCGGCATCGAAGGTCAGTGTGAGGGGAGCGGTTTTGTAGGTCGTTGTGTTCGGCTCCATGAACAGACGTTCCTGCCCATACCTTGAGGACACAGTGTAGTTTTTTATGTAGTATGTCACTCCCTCTTCAAAGGCTGCCCTGTCTGAAGAGGACTGAGTGACATACACCTGACCACCAGTGGACAGCGCACTAAGGTATGGGATCTGTTGAGTGCCAGGCATAATTTCACCCTCTACAAGCTTAAAATTTAGGGTTCTTGTGTTTTTACGGTTGAGTACACACTTGACCCTGATGGGACTGGGGCGGCTATATGGAGATGATGCCATTCTGATGAGGAAAACATGAAAAGAGTTAGACTTTTTATTTTTTAACTGAAGAAGATAGCAAATGAAGCAGACATAAAAAGATTAAGATTATGGTGAATAAGAAAAATAAATATATGTACGATTGAAGGGACAGTTCACCCCAAAATTTAAATTCTTTCATTATATTGTCATTCATTTTTGCGAGTCTGTACAGTATTCAAACTGATCTTTTGTAATATCAGTCAAATTATTTGAGTTTTATTGAGTTTTCTTTTTCACACAACGAACATAAAGATACTGATAAACACAGGGTACAAGATCCTGGCTTTCTCTGTCTTCTTTGGAGCTCCTATGAAATAACAAGAGAGAAAATACAGTCAAGCTCAACAGTATGATGAATAAATATTAATGGTAACACTTTACAATAAGATGTCATTTGTTAACATTAGTTATTGTATTAACTAACATAAACAAACAATGCAATCAGTTGATTACTGCTACCAGAAATGGACAAGGGGATGACTGCGTCAAACAACTTATGTTCCTTCACTCGCCGGATCAGGCGTTCAACACGCACCCTGAGCCTGGCCACAGACTGAGTGTGTCTCACCTCTCCGGCAGACATTTGTGTGCCCTTGGTAACAAAAGCAGGCCTGTGGATTTTGCACGGTTATCAATTAAGAAGCCCTTGTCCAGCATTATGGCCATGTCAGGGGTCAGGACGTCAATGATACCTGATTGCTAGAACAGCTCCCGGTCACTGATTGACCCCACATACAGTCCAGAGACAAAGATCACTGCACCATGAGGTGCCATTCCTATCAAAGCCTTGAAGGTGCAGTGAGATTTGTAGTTGGAAAAGACCTCAGAAAAGAGCTCGGTACAGTCCAGGATAACCTGGGTGTCTCGGAAATTCTCAAATTCCTCTGGCAGGTAGGCTCCTACTGTCTTTTTCGGCAACCAAATTTGCACGGAACCTAAAAGAAAATAGTGGAAGTTCGTCCGAGTGGTTATGATGTGGCTCACTGTAGTCTGACGTGGAAGCGATGAGCCAGGTCTTTCTGCTTGAGACCCAAAACAAGGTGCATCATGAAGAGGAACAATTCATCGATTGCAGGAAGTGCCCGAACAGCGATATGGACGATGATCAGATATTTGACTGTCTCAGACATTTTTTTATTTTTTATATTGAACGTAGCATAGCTGTTTGATCAAATAGCGCGCTTCCGCTGGTAGCCAGGCAACAGAGTGGCGACGTCTCGCACACACACTCTACCAGCACGGCTCAGCACGGTTGTCTAATCGGTTTGTATTCGTGCTGCACCGTTCTTAGAACCGTTCGGCCCGATAGTGGAAAAGCGGCTATAATAACATCCACATGTTATATCTCTGATCTAATGTGTTTTCTGTGTCCTGATATATTTTTCATATGCCTATTAATATCTGTGATTGTAAGTGTATTTAAAAATTTACCATAAACATATATTTGTACATAGACAGCATATTCAATGTTTATATTAAGAATAAAATGAGTTTTTTTTTTTTTTTCTGGTTTAAGTCATAGGAGGTGTTTTGAAGGTCGTAGACCTGTGTTTTGTTGTTATATTAACTGTTCCTGTTTTGTGCTGTCAAGCATTCATTTATTCATTTTTTGTCTTGTTTAGATTGATCATTGAGCTTTATCTCCTGAGCAATTCTTGAGGTTTGTTTGCAGTATTTGGTTGTAGTCCATTTAAAGGTGCACTATATGCAGGATGACGAAAATGTGAAATCTTGTATTGTAATCAGAGAACTGATTGATGTTTTTAGTGAAGGTAAATGGGAAAGTTGGCAGTAGTTGTAGCTTATGGGGTCAACAGATTTTAACAAGTTATGTCTGACTTTTTTTTTCTTTTCATATTACAGCATTACAGACACTACAAACTCTCCACTGCACAATATCCGGTATGTTTTTTTTTTTTTTTTGCCATATTAAAGGTCCATATTAAAGGTCCTTGAAAATACTTGAATTTTTAAAAGGCAGTATGAAATTATTGTTTATTTTTGGTTTCGATAAAAACAATCTTTTCACGCAAAATTAACAATGCAGCGCGTTAAACAAATAGCCATTTCTCCCGGCTTTTGGGAGCGCACGAGATCTCGCGATATTACTCCTTGAGGTGAAAAGCAGTCTGTCTCGTGATATCGGTATAAAGTTGAGTTTGTGGTAAAACCTTTGACAGTGCTTGCATTATATTGTTTGCTCTTTTATTGCATGTGCTGTTTGTTTGGGTTTCATTTGGGAACGCACATAAATTTTGACGCGCTTTGTGTTGCACTGCTATCATTTACAAGTGTGGAGCCCAGACAGCAACATAGTTTTGGCCCAGATCCGGCCCACATCTCGCCTGTGTGAAGTCCATGCAGGCCAGATGTGGGCCGGATCTGGGCCGACACTGCTTGCTGTCTGGGCGTGTCTTCATCTCAGCAGCTCGGTCCACAAACTCCACAAATCTGGGAAAAAAAGTGGGTGTGCGTATGTGTGTGTTATCTCAGTGTATTTGCAACGTAAATCATCTATGCCACAGGAGAATACATCAACATATCTCTATATATGTATTGCTATTTCAAAATAAGAGTCGCTCTGAGTTTACTTCAGTCTAAATATTAAAATTAAATGGATTTAAAAGTCATTGAATCACACTGTAAAGTGAAACATCATCAGGCCGTTGGCTCTCTCTGCAGGTATTTGTTATAATACATAATAAATTAATAAACGTAGCTCATAATTTTCCAAGTGTATGGTATAGTTTTTATTCTTCAGGTCAATCATATATTCATAAAATAAAATCAGTTTGAATATGGAAAGTGATAACTTTGCTATGGAATCCTTTTGTGTTAAAGTTGCCACAGTCATTGCATGTTTTGCTTGTGCTGTACTTTATTTGTAGCATTTTGTTTTATTATTTTATTTATTAGAATTTAAGAGATAATAACAATATTGTTTGATAAGTGATATTTCTGTCCTTGAAAACCTAAAAAAAAAATAAAAATAGCGCTTAAAGTCCTGGAATTTCATTTTACAGTGTCTGTATGTTTTGTTGTTGTTGTTTGTTTGTTTAATTTATTCATTTAAGTTAATGCACATTTACTTAACCATATATGCTCCTCACTGAGAAAGAATGACAAACATGTTTTGTAGATATATAGTTTATTTATTTATTTATTTACTAATAGCACTTGCAATGTTTTTCAAAAAAATATAATTTCCCTTGTCAGACAAATGAACCCCATCCCTCCTGAACAGTTCACTTCTCTTGTGTTATCTCTTTATTGTCTATAAACACTCCACCAGTGTCAGCCATGTATTGTGCCATGGCGCTGTTGATGAACTTCCTGGCTTTGTTCATCTTCGGGCTTCCTCCCCACCGCCACACATACCTCTCAGTGATGCCAGAGAAAATCACCGTGGCATTGGTAATTTTCTGCAGTGCAGAAACGTCCTCCTCCATGGAGCTCAGTAGATCCAGACTCCTCAGTAGGCGTAAGTCGTTTCCCCCAGCATGAAAAAATTATTTTGGCGGGTTTCCAGTCAGTATCCTCAAGCTGACTCCTGAGGTAAACCAAAATGTACTCCGTCTTGTTCATTTTCGTTCTGGTGAAACTTTTTTCCTGAGGAGAAGTAAACGGCATTTTTCAAGAAGGGCAACTTTAAGGCATGCTTTGTTAGCTCGAAGATGCCACCTATCGGTAAGATGTTAGACAACACACATTCAGCTATTAACAAAATAACTTATATGAGCTTCCAATTTCTGTGAGAACTAGTCTTTTTTTTTATTGTTAGCAATTTTGTCGATATACAACTTTTATTAATTTTTGTATTGTAACATTTGTACAATATATTATAAAACACTTTATATAACTTTTTTTATTTTATTTTTTTACATTATCTTACATTAACATACAGTCAAAACAAAAATTATTCAGACACCAGATATAATTTTTGATATATATATATATATTTATTTATTTTTTACTAGTGGGTGCAGGACACTATAGTTAATTTATGTAAGTGAGGATAGGAAAATAAAGTGAACTGTGACATATACCAAAAAATTCTTCATACAGTGGACCACCAGTAAAATGTAACTGTAAATATAATTATTGCACAATATGTATATTTATTAGACAATACGACACATTTTACTTCATAGTATATTTGTTTTTTCAGTTTGGCACTCGAGCTCCATACTGCCCGCTGAACCAACAAGTGCCTGTCCTCAGTGACTTAACAGGCAAACACTGACCTACCTCATTAACACCCTCCGTGAGGATCGTGACCATGGTTGGGGTCAGGATCTTGAAATTCTGGTCTTCATGTTCTGGCTGGCAAGTGCAACTTCTTACCGGGTTGTTTGCAGAGCATTTGATATGCCCCGTTCAACAGTCCACATGATTGTTCACAAAGTCTCAAAACCGCCCCTCTGTATCAAACGCAAGGTGATCCACTTCCCATCTTTAGAAGAGCTTGAGGAAATCAGCACAGGCTTTGCAAACCTGGCTGGCAGTCCTGTCTTTAGTTCAATTGCTGGTAGCATTGACGGCTGTCACATTAGAATCAAGCCTGATTCTATGTGCTACTTAAACAGAAAGTTATTTTATTCCATCCAGCTACAAGCACTCTGTGACCACCAAGACAAATACCTGGACATTTATGTGGGTTATCCCGCATCAGTCCATGACTCCAGAGTGCTCAGGAACAGCCCAATCTACCTGAAGGCACTGTACCCACCAGACGGATACCACATTTAGGAGATGGGGGTTTCCCCTGTCTTAGCCACCCAATCTCTCTTATCACTCCGTATAGAGAGCCACTACAAAATGCAAGTCAACGGCGTTTCAACTTTCACCATGCAAAAGCTCGGTCCATCATTGAGAGATCTTTTGGATGTTTGAAAACAGGATGGCGGTCACTTTTCTTCAAGGCCCTTGAAGTCAAGCCAGAATTTTCTCAAGAGGTCATCACTTGTTGTACTCTACTGCACAACATCTGCATCACAAATGGTGATATAATGGAACCAGAAGAAGGATAACTAGATGGCGATGATCCTGATGACCTGCAAGTGAGAGATCCGCAGAGTGGAGAGCACACCCGAGACCGCTTGGCTGCAGCCCTTTCTGCTCCAAACGATGACAATCTTCCTCTTAAATCTGTTAAGAAAGACAACCACTTATATGCTATTAGTTTGATATAGTTCTACCAATATATGGTTAGTATGTAGTTAAAATAAAATTAAATAGTGTAATTATTTTAGGTTGTACTTGACATTTTGTCCTGTTACTCACCCTCATCTCATTCAAACCTTTCCCATACATCAAAAGTAAATGGTGACTAAAGCTATCAGTCCTTAAAACTCTAGCTTTTGTGTTCTGCAGAAAAGTCATACAGGTTTGAATGACATGAAGGGAAGAAAATGTTGACAAATCTCATTTAAGTTACAGTTAACATGTATTGCAGTTCAGTATAATAAGTACCACTTCCTTTTACTGTAATATAATTTTTTAGTATATTTGTATGTAAATGATATTGTCAATTGTTAAAACAGTGTATATTGTCTTAGTATAAATAATCCTGCTAAAAAAAAAAAAGAGCAAACTTGTCAATTCAAATTATTTATTTCAAATGAAATCTTTCAAATTTTTTCAAGAATCGACAGAAGTCTCCCCTCTCCTCTCTTCTCAGTCTCTCCTCTGCTCTCTCAGCTTCCCTCTCTAAAAAGTCCAGCACTGGATCTTTATCTTTCTTCTGCTTCTTTGCTGGCCCTGGCTCTCCACTCTCTCTCCTGTCCTGCTGCTCTGCCTCCTCAGGGACTGAATCAGGAGAACTCACTGCAGGAACAATGGATTCTTCCTCTGATGAGGCAATTAGGATGAGGGGCTGGATGGATGGCCTCCCACCTATTGCCTCATCCATGAGGTCATACCATTTCCATGTTCCTGCAGGGGATTCTCCCGATTCAGTTCCAATCCCAGTCGGTGGCTTCCTTAGCTCCTAAAAATAAATGTATAAACAAATGATATACAGCCCAACAGACTTTTATATAAAAAGGTTATGTCTGGGTAAAGTAACTAAGGAACTTAAAGGACCTGAAGGATTTTGAGCAAGAAAAGTAGGCACATTTTCCATGTAGGACAAACTAAAGACTCATGCACAACCACCACAAAAGGCTTAAAATAGTCAAACACATATTTATGCTATAATATTTATTTTTTTAATTTTCCCATTTTTTTGCAGCTCTGGCAGGGGATACCACCCCAATGCGAGCCGATGTCCTTCAGCACTGTTCTGTAGTACAAATAACGTAATGTATACACATTAACAAACACACATTAAACCTCAACTGTATTAATGTAACGTTACAAGAAAAAATACTCTTGAAACTCACTCCCATCCATGCTGAGCAGCGTTTCTTCGGCCAGAAAATAAGTGGCCGTAGGCTGTCCTTTTCAGGATTAGACGCCTAACGTCCTTATCTGTCCCTAAAGCAAATACAAATTTGTTAATATATTAATTTTCTAAGACGTAGATGAATACTGGACATACGTGTTCACTAACATAACTGTGAACAATCGACCAAATCATCATCTATTGTATACAATGTTGTAAATTTAAAAGCTACCACACTAAAAAGTAATTACCGTGCCAACAAATCGCCCCCGTATCATTTTGCTTCACAATCTCTTTATAAAGACTTATTTTAAGCAATAAAAAAATTACTTACATTTGTAAAAGCTGCCACCTCCAACGTTTACATCCGCCATATTTCTTTTTCTTTAACGCTCTATAGCCGCCTCGCGTTGGATTGTGCGTAAAAAGTAGTGAAAAGTAGTGAACGAATGTAGGGAATGAAGTCGCTCACTCAGAATTTGGACAGCACTACAAAATGGCTGACACCCGATATAGTGCACTATATAGTGGATAGGGAGCGGTTTCAGGCACAGCTCAAATAAGGAGAAATATCTGGATATCTAAATATTTTTTACATTAAAAAAACCCTCAAATTTTGTGTAATAGACTGTAAAAAAGATGGACGATGCGTCTCCGCTTCCTTCTACTATAGAAAAGTGAAGCGAATACATCTCAGTATGGCTGCTGCCATCTTGAGTAAATGACGTCATTTGGAGCCCGAGTCTGCGCAGTAGAGTCGTGAGGTGGAGCCGCGGAATCAAACTCCCGCAGACCCAATCAACCATAACGACACGCCCCGTTATTATAGCATCAAATTATTAGCTAAAATCAAACATATCACAAAAACGAACAATTGAACATATATCAGCGTGATAACAACTACCTTAAATGACCAAAACCATATTTCGGAAAATTGTGTTGGAAGTGTAATTTATTTCTTTATTTTGACTGAAGTCCCATTCGTTTACACGGAGAGGGCGGGGTTTATGACTTGTACTGCAGCCAGCCACCAGGGGGTGATCAAAGATCCCACAGCTTCACTTTTAAGGACGAGTGAGACACACCCGGTCCCAACTAATATATCTTTTTTCGCCCAGGGATTCTGGCTAGAGAATGCGAGTAGAGGGTCTCCCAGCTTCGCTCCACGGCTCCGTTCTGCCCAGCGGCCACTGAGCTTGTCATTAGTCCTAAGACCAGCATTGCTAACAGGTCCAAATGGACACTCATCCTTCTGAGCTGTACTTGAGCGTCTGAAAGAGCTGAAGACACCAAACTACCGTCTTTCTCTGTATCTGTGTTGGCAGCCAAAAAGATGCACAAAACAGCTTACTCATGGACAGAGCTATGGTCAACTCATAGTGAGCGGCATGAAGTCGCGCTCGGTGGGTTTCCTCTCAAGACTCTGTACTAAAAACATGGTGTTCAAGTTGTTTTGTTTTCACACTAAAGTCAATTCTAGCCCCCCTCAGCCATGCTACTTTTCCCTTGCTGACAATATTTATATCTGCAGTGAAATTACATCATCCACTAGCTAGTGCATGATGGAGCAGCCTTCTGAGCCACTCTGAGCACAGTGATTCCTTATAATGTTCTCACGCCATGGGCAGCGAGCCAAACGTCATAACCGATCCCTTACAATAAAACAACATTCGTTAACTTTCAGTGTAATTCTGTTGTCTATGGGAATAATGTATTTATCAGTTTAAAATCTTTCAAGGCTAGTCATTCTTAGAAGCTTAATCTGTTAATGGTCATCTCTCACATTATTGCTTTGATGCACTTATAATAATACAATTTTTCTTAACTACCTTCAATAATAGAAGAGTGTGTCATAAACAGTTTTGGGGAAAGTTACTTTCAAAAGTAATGCATTACAATATTGCGTTAATAATAACAATAATACTCCCTAAAAAAGTAACCAATTACGTTACTTAGTTACTTTTTATGGAAAGTAATGAGTTACGTTACTTTTGCATTACCTTTTAAATATGAGCAGGGCTTGATTGTTTTTAATATTAGAAGTTCTATTTATGGCAAATGTAAAAGCCCTTTCACGCCAAAAAGTAAATTCACTCCTGTACAGTAGAATGCAGGAGAAGGTTCAATACTCTTTGCCACAGCCATATCACCCTGCAGCCCATGACTGGTTGCCCACGAAGCTAAGCAGGGTTGAGCCTGGTCAGTACCTGGATGGGAGACCTCCTGGGAAAACTAGGTTGCTGTTGGAAAAGGTGTTAGTGAGACCAGCAGGGGGTGCTCACCCTGTGGTCTGTGTAGGTCCTAATGCCCCAGTATAGTGACGGGGACACTATACTGTCACCGTCTTTCGGATGAGACGTTAAACCGAGATCCTGACTCTCTGTGGTTATTAAAAATCCCATGACACTCATTGTAAAGAGTAGGGGTGTAACCCCGGTGTCCTGGCCAGATTCCCTCCACTGGCCCTTGTCTATCATGGCTTCCCAATAATCCCCATCCACTTGATTGGCTCTATCTCTCTCTCCTCTCGACCTGTAGCTGGTGTGTGGTGAGCGCACTGGCGCCGTTGTCCTGTAGCTGCCGTCACACCATCCAAGTAGATGCTGCACACTAGTGGTGGTTGAGAAGAGGACAAAGCCCCCCCCCCCCCCCCGGGTGTACAGTAATACACAATAAAGCGCTATATAAATGCATCATTCATTCACTCTTCAGCAATATAAAAACAATGAAGCACAATTGTTAGTTTATCTAAAGTCATTTTTACTTATTAGTATTTGTTGAACTGGATCAAAGGTCAGCAGCAAAGACATTGGATAAAAAAATGGGATTAGATACATTTGTGTTATTTAACATATTTAATTATTGCAAGTTGTTCTGAGTTTGCATTTCACTGTTTTAATTCATTTTGATGAATACTAAATCTGTTTTTTTTTTGTTTTTTTTGCGAGCGATATGAATTAATGCACATTCACATTTAGTCTAGAACTACAGTAACATCATGTTCACACAGCACACACAACGCCTCTGTACTTCCGATTTCTCCCAACATGTGGACAGGAGACTTGTCAGTCAATAAATGGGAAAACAAAGTAACTGGCGTTACTTTTTTGAAAAAGTAACTCAGATATTTTCTTGTAAATTAAAAAGTAATGTGTTACTTTACTAGTTACTTGAAAAAAGTAATCTGATTACTCGTGTTACTTGTAATGCGTTACCCCAACACTGGTTGTAAATGCACAAATGATGGTACTGCTTTTTGCATATGTATCCACCAATACTGATCTGTTGCTATGATTACCCACCTAATTTTTTTTCCGCAACAGTCTTTTTAGTGGCAGGTGGAAAGTGCAATAGCTTTTTGTTTTTACTGAAAAGTATTTTGAAAATAAAACCTTTTACATGAAATTAAGTTTAGTGTAGGCTATGAGCTTTACAAAACCGCTCAACGATTCGGTTTACATATAGTTCAGTCTTTGTGGCTTCCTTTACAATCGGACAGAAATATGGGAGGATATATCGGAAATCGCAATGTTAACAGACAGCAGTGTCGGGCAATAACTGAACAATAACAGTTAAAAAAACAAAATTTGAACAAATTGCAAATACAAATTCAAGAAAAAGTGGCCCTGTTCTGCAAAAGAAAATAGAAAATAGGTAAATGGTATGCGTAAAGACATCAATTGTTATGAAAATGACACGCAGATGTTGATGTGCAAACAGTTTATGAAGTCTGTCAAGGAGCTTTTGCACATCCCTCTGACAGCATAAAGAGCGCTCGATAATTCAGCCTGACAGTTCTGTAGCTGACCTCTTATGAGCCACTTCAGCATTATGGCTGCACTCAAAGGGCCAGTGCCCGGTTGCATAAAGCACCTTAAGTTTCTCCCTTAAGTTTGACATTTAAGGGTTGATATCCCCTTACCTAAAGGAATTAGAAAAAGGTTTTGCCATTATAAAATTCTGTTGTTGCCATGAACACGCTTCTCTATACATTATCCCAGTAGCATCTTTACCAAAAACACTGAATAAAATAAACAGATAAATGGATAAGGAAAACAAAAAAAGAAAGCCAAATTTGACAGAAGAGGAGAAGTGTATACTTCTAGATGAATACGGGAAAAGGAAAACTATTCTAAAAAGCAAACTTAATCCTGTTGTAACCACGGTCAAAATACATAAACAGTGGGCCTGTATTTAGGTCCTAGGCCATTGAGTGATTTCTAAACGAATAAAAGTAGTCAAGTGTCATTTGGTCGTTTCTGTGAAAAGGTAATAGATGAGTTTATTGTACAATGTCATGTACAAATATGGTTGGAAATGTGCATAAAATGTCTCAGTTTTTGGTGGGAGGATGGGGGGATGCAGCATATCTAGTTAAAATTTTGGTCATTTATATAGAGGTATTCAAGTTGGGATTGTTATGAAGTGTCAATTTTGGGGCAATTGTCTGATAGTGGAACAGCAAATGTTGTAAGGTTGTTTTGGATGGGTATTAAATGAAATGGCAAGATCTTTGTAATGTAATACCTTTTGTGTTCAGAAAGATGATGTTGTCTGTTTGCGGTGCAGCATGGTGTTGTTTCACAGTTGTTGTTGTTGTTGTTGTTGAGTCATCTGTAAGTTGTGGCAAGACAGCACTAATTGCAAAATACAGAATGTGAGAAGTTGCTTAAGAGATTGAAGTTATTAGTGCTTTCATTCGTTGGATGATCAGCGATGGAGATGGTATATTGTCTCAAAGCGGTATATGTGACCCAGGACCACAAAACCAGTCATAAGGGTCAATTTTTTTAAACAGAGATTTATACATCGAGATACAACTATTTGAAAATCTGGAATCTGAGGGTGCAAAAAAATCTAAATAATGAGAAAATTGCCTTTAACCCTTTGACACGTACGATCACACCGGTGTGATTAGCTGCTGAATTCAAATCTGCTTTCCCGCTTTGATTGGCACTGATCCAGAGACTGACGCGTTCAGTGTTTTTAAGCATGTTTATTTAAATTTTCATACACTTTAAATTATATTAAATAATCACATAAATAGCAGGAAAAAACTAACGCTACATGTATTTTTTAATATAACACTGATCTCTATTACGGAGGCAAAATAACGCTGTTTTATTCAAATCAAACACACGTTTAGATATAGCTATGTCTATTCATCTGCCAGTTTGCCAGCAACTTACATGTTTTTTGGGAGGAGTGGGTGATCTTGTGCGTTGTAAATCCAGGCGGCTTCTACTCCCTGACAGTTGTAAACAAATAATGGCGGCGCCCATAGCCAGTGATAACTTACTGATCAACTAACAGGAGTTGACTTGCATATATTTAACTGTTCTAATGCCATACATTTAACAATGTATTAAAAAAGTTTGTAAATATTTTATTTAAAAAAAATAAATAAATAAAAGATAATACAGTCATGCATTGCAGTCTTTTTTTCCCGCCCAGGAGTGACGTCAAACTGACGTCACTTACCTCACACCCGCCTCGCCTTATTTGTTAAAGAAATTTACATAATTTCAAAACAGTTTTTCATTAATTAAATAAGTAAAAATGTCTGACAGTCATTTTAAAAGAAGAAAACTCACAAACGAGGAAATTGAGGAGATTTTTTTTAATTCTGATGAGGATTTTGACAGTGAGGCAGACAGCGACAGCGATGAGGAGGTTCCCTCAAACCTTGAAGCTCTTGACAGGAGTGAAGATGAAGAAACTTCCACAACACCCGCCCATGTTTTCGCTGAGGCAGATGGGGTAGACTCATCATCCTGGAAGGTAACAAACCATTTTAATCCTCCAGGCCCAGGGGATTTCGATGACCAACTGTGTGGAGTGCAAAATCCTCTAGAATCCCCCAGAGAGGTCAACTGTTTCAAAATGTTCCTCACAGAAGATGTTGTTGGAGAAATTGTTGAGGAAACAAACCGCTATGCCTCAGAAATACAAGAAGGAGAGATGAAAGGAAAAATGGTTAAATGGCTCCTACAAGCATCCCTGAAATGTACACATTTCTGGCATCAGTTCTCCTAATGGGATGGTCAAAAAACCATCACTCCGTGATTATTGGAGCACAGACCCCATGTTCTTGACACCATTCTTCCGGTCTTTATTTTCGCAGGAACGCTTTCTCATGCTCCTCCGCTGCCTTCACTTTACAAATAACACAACATAAATTTTAAATGACCCTCTGAAAAAAATCAGAAATGTATTCAGTGCTCTCACCTCCTCCTTCCGTCGCATACTGGTTCCCAAGATGGCGGCGCGAGTACATCGCGAGGCTCTGGGTCTCTCCAGATTTTGCAATTTTGCGGTATTTTTCTTACTCATCTCGGGCCTGTTCGTGCAGAACAGTTGTGCCCTTACATCGTACACCCGTTGTGAGCTTTTGGATATCGGTTTGCGAATTTCCGACACTTTTACGGACAATCTTCGACTCCTTCCTGAGATCGCTAGGACACCCGAGGCTATGCACCCTACCCGGCCGGGCGGAAGTGCTCGCAGGCGGCGTCGAGATCGTAAACAAAGGCGGGGGAAGCGCGGAGGACTAAGAGCTAAGCTAAGGCTAACACCACACCGGCTCTCTTTACCCAGCATTTTCCTTGCCAATGTACGGTCGCTAGTGAACAAAATGGAGGAGATTCGACTCAGCATCACACACAGCAAGAAACTTTTGAACTGTAACGTCCTAATCTTCACGGAAACCTGGTTAAACAGCGGAATACCGGACACCGCTATTGAGCTATCGGGACGCCACACACTCCGGGCGGATAGAACATTAGATGGCTCCGGTAAGACCAGAGGTGGTGGATTGTGCATTTACATTAACAAAGCTTGGTGCACAAACTCTGCTATTGTTGGGAGTCATTGTTCAGCTAACCTTGAGTTTCTCATGGTTAAATGTAGACCGTTTTATCTACCGCGGGAGTTCACCTCCACCATTATAACTGCAGCCTATATTCCCCCGGATGCTGATGCCAAGCTTGCTATGAAAGAACTTCATGCAGCCATCAGTAAACAACAGACTGATCACCCGGAAGCGGCTTTTATTGTTGCAGGTGACTTTAATCACTCAAACTTAAAGTCAGTGCTACCCAAGTTTCACCAGCATGTTTCCTGTCACACCAGAGGAAACAAAACCTTAGACCATGTTTATACAAACATGGCTGGAGCTTACGCTGCGACACCCCTCCCCCACCTGGGACAGTCAGATCACCTTTCTTTGTTCCTCACCCCCAAATATGCACCCCTCATCAACCATCAGCCATCAGTGAAGACCATCAAGGTGTGGCCTGCGGGGGCAGATTCCACACTCCAGGAAAGGTTTCTACACACAGACTGGAGTATGTTTGCTTCTCAAGCCACCAGTGGCGCTCACACAGACATTGACACCTCCTCTGTATTGGATCATATCAATATCACCATTGACAGTGTTACAACCCAGAAACAGATCACCACATATCCAAATCAGAAGCCTTGGATGAACAAGGAAGTGCGACTCCTGTTGAAGTCACGCAACACTGCCTTCAGATCAGGAGATGCACAAGCCTACAGCACATCCAGAGCAAACCTGAAGAGGGGCATCAAAAAGGCCAAGCACTGCTACAAGCTAAAGATAGAGGGACACTTTTCCAACTCTGACCCTCGACGCATGTGGCAGGGCATTCAGGCCATCAGTGACTACAAACCCACCCACTCCACCCCCGCAGCCACTGATGTCAACTTCCTGAACAAGCTAAATTACTTTTATGCTCGCTTTGAAAGAGACAACAGAGAAACTGCCACCAAGCTCAATCCCTCAGCTGACCACCCACCAATCATACTCTCCTCCACAGATGTCTGCAAGGCACTGAGCCGGATCAGCGCGCACAAGGCTGCTGGACCAGACAACATCCCTGGTCGTGTTCTCAGGGCATGTGCGGAGCAGCTCGCTGGGGTTTTTACAGACATTTTCAACCTGTCTCTTGCCCAAGCAGTCGTACCAACATGCTTTAAATGCACTTCCATTGTGCCAGTGCCAAAACACTCTAGTCCGAGGTGCCCTAATGACTACCGCCCTGTAGCACTCACACCCATCGTCATGAAGTGCTTTGAGCGGCTGGTCCTGGAACACCTAAAAGACTCTCTACCATCCACATTGGACTCACATCAGTTTGCCTACCGTAGCAATAGGAGCACAGAGAACGCAGTTTCCATGGCACTGCACTCTGTGCTCACTCACCTGGACAATAAGAACACTTATGCACGTATGCTGTTTGTTGACTTCAGCTCAGCATTCAACACTGTCATCCCAACCAAGTTAATAGCCAAACTTGGAGACCTGGGTATCAATACCTCAATGTGTAACTGGATTTTGGACTTCCTGACCAACAGACCCCAGAATGTTCGATCAGGATTCACCTGCTCCACATCCATCACACTTAACACTGGTGTACCACAGGGCTGTGTGCTAAGCCCGTTTCTCTACTCCCTCTTCACCTCCGACTGCAAGCCTGTGTATGGATCTAATTCCATCGTCAAGTTTGCAGACGGCACCACGGTGATTGGCCTCATCAGTAACAATGATGAGACTGCCTATAGGGAGGAGATCCGGCACCTGGCCACATGGTGCACTGAAAATAACCTGCTCCTCAACACCACCAAAACGAAGGAGCTCCTCGTGGACTTCAGGAAGGAGTCAAGAGGCACACACGACACCATCCACATCAATGGAATGGCTGTTGAGCGTGTCTCCAGTTTCAAGTTCCTGGGGATCCACATCTCGGCGGACATGTCGTGGACAACCAACACCTCCAGCCTGGTCAAGAAGGCTCACCAGCGCCTCTTCTTCCTGAGGACACTGAGGAAGAATCAGCTCTCCTCTGCTATCCTGGTGAACTTCTATCGCTGCACAATAGAAAGCATCCTGACCAACTGTGTCACAGTATGGTATGGGAGCTGCTCTGTTGCGGAGCGCAAGGCACTGCAGCGGGTGGTGAAAACTGCCCAGCGCATCACAGGGACTCCACTACCTGCCATCGAGCACATCCAGAGGAAACGCTGTCTGCATCGAGCTCGCAGCATCCTTAAGGACTCCTCTCACCCAGCCCACAGACTGTTTTCTCTCCTGCCCTTCGGTAGGCGTTTCAGGTGCCTCCGGACCAGGACCAGCAGACTAAAGAACAGTTTCTTCCCCAGAGCTGTCTCTTTACTGAACTCTAACCCCCGTTGATCCACTTCCTCATATATTATTAACTCTTCTCTCCTACCTCACATCTGCCTTATTTGCACTACTGAATGTAAATTTTTATTACAGTAACAACTGTTCACTTTTGTATCTTGCACTACCATACTTAAATTGGACTATGCTCATTTGCACCGCCGACTGTTGTTTACATTATCAATGTTTACATTAACATTTTGCACCGTATGTCTAATTGTAATATGCAATCACTTCCACTGCACTTTTACACCTTGTTTATAGTAATAGTCACCTGTATATATATTATATTGATAGTACATATCACCTGTAAATTCTGTTTATAGTAATAGCCATCTGTATATTTATGCACTATACATATTCACCTGTAAATTCTGTTTATATTAATAACCATCTTTATATATATATTTATACATATTTTCAGTACATATCCTTGTCCTGCACTTATTCAACCATTGTATATACTGCACTTGCTGCTATTGCACTTCTGGTTAGACCTAAACTGCATTTCGTTTCCCTGTACCTGTACTTGTGTAATGACAATAAAGTTGAATCTAATCTAATCTAATCTAATCTTTGTGCCATATAGGGATCTCTGCATGGATGAGTCCTTGATGAAGTGGAAAGGCAGGCTGGCATTTCGTCAGTTCATTCCATCTAAAAGACACCGATCTGGGGTTAAATTTTTTGTGTGATGTGCTCACTGGCAGGACATGATCATCTACTCCGGATCTACCACTGACATCCAACACTACCAAGGGCTTGGAATTTCTGGATCTGTTGTAATGACACTGCTAGAACCATACCTCAGAAAGGGTCATGTCCTTTATGTGGACAACTGGTACAGCAGTCCCACACTTTTCCAACACCTCCTGTCTCTTGGCACTGTCCACAGGGAGGCTCGATCACTTCACTGGGCAACCAAAGATGAAGCCAGAGTGCTGGAGTACAACAAAAAAATGGGGGTTGTTGACAAAGCTGACGTGATGACTGGTTTTCTTGAGTGCGCCAGAAAGTCTACCAAGTGGTACAAGAAGGTTTTCTTTCACCTACTTAATACGGTTGTACTCAACAGCCAAATAGTGTCCCGGCAACTTACTGTTGAGAAATTTAAACAAATCATCAAAGAATAGCTATAAACAAGATAAACCTGATTAAACTGTCAATTAATGTAAACTAAACTGTAATTAACAAATCTACAATTATAACGTGAATATATTGTCACATAGCCTACTATTATATCCTCCTCCTCACTCCCCAATGATGTGCTCAACTATCAATAGGGAAGGAAACCACCTCCATGCAACTCAGGATGAACCTAATGAGAGGGCTGCAGGAGGAGTACAGCACATCCCAATGTCCAGCCAAAGGGGGCCGTCCTGCTTTGGACACTCCTCTGCGCCTTACAGCCAGGCATATTCCATCTGAGGTACCTCAGACCACTTCCCAGGGCCGCCGGACCAGGCGACACTGCAAGGTCTGCCTCTCCAGTACACACGCAAGAGCAAGCAGAGGCGCCTCACCAAATACATGTGTGTGCAGTGCAACACTCCTTTGTGTGCTGCCCCATGTGTTGAGGAGTACCACACACTGAAGCATTATTAAGCCTGTTAAAAAAAAAAAGAAAAAAAAAAGTTTGTGAAGAGTTTTTTTCATTTTTTTATCTTTGTATTTATGTACATATTTCCATTATTCATAGTAATTAACTTTGTACATTGATTTTTGTAAATGTTAAAGAAAATACATTGACTATACTTTACAAACAACAAGAATTCTAGATTGAAAAAAATGTAATAAAACATCTATATATTTTGTGAATAAACTACAGGAATTCTAGACTTAAAGAAATTTAATTAAATAACTATGAAACGTGTACATTTTGATATAAACTATAGGAAATCTAGATCTAAAAAAATGTAATAAAACATGAAATGTGTACATTTTGTGATTAATAAACTAAAGGAAATCTAGATCGAAAGAAATGTAATAATAACATCTGATTTCTTTTTAACAATGTCATAGTCCTATGTTCAATTGTATGATTAATGCTAAACTTATACTATACATACTTATACTACACTTTCTTAGTAACAAAGCAGAGAACAGCTACATTTCCCTAAATATCAACAATATTTGAGCAAGCTAATGGTAAGTGAAGTAGGCTATATAATGCAGAATGACAGAGCAATATAATTTGCAATGTGCTAAACAGCGTTGACAACAGAACAGCAGATATGTAAACATCCTATTGCGCATATTCATTGCATGCTTGTAAAAATAATTAAGTGCTTCAAAATCAAGAAAAAAACTCACCAATTGTAAGGAGGCTGTTGTGCAAGGTCTGCAACGTGGCACGTGCGAGAAAATTCAAAGCCATGGGAAAAAATAACTAAATAAACACGTCAACCAACAGTTTATTATAGTTTGAAAAAGCTAACAAGTAATTTGAGAAGATTTGAACTTAAAATCAAGCAAAACGTGTCCTTGACTACTAACTTGCACGCGATCATCCATCCGGGGCGCCATTGTAACTGCGATGTATCACGTGGGAAGGCTGATGCGTTGCCATGGAAATTAGAACGTGATTCAGGAATAATAACGGTCTTATTAAAAAAAACTCACGCCAGAGGGGGCAGTCTGAGCATTCGGAATTTACGTGCGAAAGAGTTAAAGTTGTCCAAATGAAGTTCTTAGCAATGCATATTAATAATCAAAAATTACGTTTTGATATATTTCTGGTAGGAAATTTACAAAATATCTTCATGGAAAATGATCTTTACTTAGATGCTATTTTGGTCGATCAAACCACAAGTAGACAGCACTAAATACAGGTGTAAATAGGGTCTCAAATGTTTTGATCTTTCCACTTTCAACTACTTCCAGAGGCAGCTGAAAACACATCTGACGAGACTGCTGTTGAATGCGTTCAAACAGCCGCTACAGACACCTACTGACCTAATGTGCATTCTTTGGAAGGTTGAATGGTTCACAAATCTGTGGGGAGGTTGGGGATCAATTCCTATATCCAGAACAAAGGTTCAATGATGACACAACAAGTGGAAGTTACAGTGAAAAGCATCAATTAAGTAATATCAATCAAACTGCAGTTGGGTTGTTTTGATTAAGTAATAACTAAACAAATACAGGCAATTTACGAAATTAAAGCTCATTGAAAGTATGTTTTTTTTTTACATATTAAAAGTTTGTTTTATAGCAAAAGCAGATAACTCCAACAGTCGTTTTTTGGCAAAAACATATCTCCACATTTCATGTTTTAGAGTTAAAAAAACAAAAAAAACTCTCCTTTAATCTGTAATCTCTTCAGTTGACAATGTAGATGCCTGACAAACGTTGTTGTTGTTGTGATCATAGATTATGGATGTGATTACACGCAATACATGGATATTTTCCTCACCATTGTAACACGCTGCTTTCACATGGATCTATGAAAACGTTTCAGCTTTTATTTTCCTTTTCCGCCCTGAAGAAGATGTCACAGGTTCATCAAGTTCGTCGAAATGATCCATCCTCGATCACTTTTAGTCAGCTTTGACGAAACTCCTCTCAGCTTGCATGTCTTTTCAAAGTGAATGTATCCTTGTCACCTGACCTGAATACAGCGCGCTGATTCGCTAAAATGGAATTATCGGCTTCTGTTCAAAAACAAGGGTGCTTCTCAGCTTCTGCAGTAAAACGTGAACTCGTGATGCCTTGAAAGTGGACAATACCGGCTTTTTTGGCAAAATGTGTTTAGGGTTCAGATCACGCTATATGTGGAGAATAATGAGCGGCAATCAGCTCATTTTTTTTTAAAAAAAGTGGGGTTTATCGGTGTTTGCAAATGAACTCTTCATATATTTCTTCATATTTTGGAATCTGAAGAGTGATTGGGGTTTGACCTAGTGGGGGTCGATGTCTCAGGTAAAGCAGAATATAGCAGAATATACTGTTGCGTGTTTAGATTTTGAAATATCGACCTCTTCTAACATTGTCAAGAGTGCAGTAACAGTGTTTGCTCGTTTAGCCCAATTCCCAGATAACAAATCTGTACTTGTATATAATATTTTGCTTGCTAATACTGAAGGGACTTTCCCCACAAAAAACAACCTTAGCATTAATTTCCACTGGTCAAGAAGAGTGAGCATTTATGAGAAAATCTGACGAAGAGCATAAGTGTGATGCTTGATCAGTTCTGTTTCTATTCTGTTTATTTTTTGTCATCAATATATGATGAAAGGGGGGGGGGGGGGCGATTGTGGAAGAAATGTTATTATTATGTTATGGAATTGTAGTGGAATGGTAAAAGGGTGTTGGTACGTGACAGGAGGGCCTCCACCCAAGAATAGAATATGATAAGCAAGTCTAAGAATGTATATAAGAGAGAAAGGATGCCCTCCCTTGAGTGGTTGCATGACTGCTGGCCTTTTCTTGCAAAAAAATAAACCATCTTTAAAGACAATTGGACATGTTTGTCTCTTATTCAGTGATGTAATTTTTATTTGCCACAACATGCGCTAGCCAGATGAGATTTAAACGTTCTCGGCTGAAGAGCTAAGTTTGGTTTGAAGATGAAAAGCAAGCGCAATGTTCTCTTTCCATTCCTGATTTATAAGACACATCCACAGCATTCTGCATGGTCTGGTGGATATCAGAGCAGAAACAAAGCTGCTGCTCTCTGTATTTATTTTAGTCGTTTGGTAACCCTAGTGAAAAACTAGTATACTTAAGTACAACTTATTCGTATGTAATTTAGTATAACTAATTATATTTGTGGCACACTATAAATTGGTATACTTAAAGTCTGCTAAATTGGAACAACTAATTTTGTACTAAATGCATTTTAGTTGTGCAAAAGCAGTGCTGAAGTTCAACTAATGTATTAAATATACTTGTTTGGAACTATTCCAAGTATACTTAAGTACACTTTAAATATGCACTCTTTTATTTAATTTTTGAAATGCAGCATGAACTTCAAATGTATTTTGGTGACATTAAAATTGTAATTCAATTACACTGTAAGAGTGCTGAACATACATTAATATGGTATTCCAATTCTTTACCACAAACTGGTTTGTTCATAAATTGCTTCAACGATTCACTAGTTCGTTTACCTAATCACACAATTAGCGTACTACATGTATGGACAATTTTATTATCAAAACAACCATTAATTATATATTTGTCTAAAGCATATAAAGTGAGTAGTCTTAGTCAGCTGACCTTTTTACATAAACCCTGAGAAAGAAAGAAACATTTTGCCCCTATTTCAAGTGAACTGCTTGATATGAATGATGCATTTATTTAGCGCTTTATTGTGTATTACTGTACACCCAAAGCGCTTTACAATCATGTGGGGGGGTCTCTCCTCAACCACCACCAGTGTGCAGCATCCACTTGGATGATGTGACGGCAGCCACAGGACAACAGCGCCAGTGCACTCACCACACACCAGCTACAGGTGGAGAGGAGAGAGAGATAGAGCCAATCAAGTTGATGGGGATTATTGGGAAGTCATGATTGACAGGGGCCAGAGGAGGGAATCTGGCCAGGACACCGGGGTTACACCCCTACTCTTTACAATGAGTGTCATGGGATTTTTAATGACCACAGAGAGTCAGGACCTCAGTTTAACGTCTCATCTGAAGGACGGTGCTTTTTACAGTATAGTGCCCCATCACTATACAAGTCAAGTCAAGTTGAGCTTTATTGTCATTCCGCTACATGCGGGGGCATACAGTGGAACAAAATGTCGTGCCTCACAGGACCACGGTGCTACATAAATACAGGCATACAGCAGTGCAGTAAAACAATATAAACCTATGCACAACTATCCTACTGATAGATTTGACTATAAATATGCTATATATATATATATATTTTTTTTTTTTACCTATACATAAACTAAAAAATACAAACTACACAAACTATACGAGTGCTTCAGATAAATACTGTACATGTGCGAAGAGAAACATTGTGAGTCAGCAGCTGGCTGGGGAATAGTGCAGGATGATTTGTAGTGCATGAGCATGTAAACATATGTGTATTACTGAGTCTTTCTGTGGGATTTGTATACACACATCAGTGTGTGTGAAAAGTGACTAGTGCGCATAGAGGAGGAGAGTGTGCTACTACAGGTGGTTTGTACAGACCCACTCACCTGCGTGTAGCACACTTCGATTGCACAAAAAAAAAGTTCCATAAGTTTCAGATGGTCCATGTTTCAGGAGGTAGGGGGTTTGTATGGGGGTTCAGAGAGGGGCGGGGTGATTTGAGTTCAGGGCTCTCACAGCCTGGGGGAAGAAGCTGTTGAGCAGTCTGGCAGAGCGGGCACTGATGCTCCGGTACCGTCTTCCTGATGGTAGGAGCTGGAAGAGACTGTGGGAGGGATGTGTGGAGTCCTTCACGATACTGTAGGCTTTGCTGGAGCATCGTGTGAGGAAAATGTCCAGGATGGAGGGGAGAGGGGCACCGATGATCCTTGCAGCTGTGTTCACCGTCCGCTGGAGGGTCTTGCGGTCTGTTGCAGTACAGTTCCCGTACCAGACAGTGATGCAGCTGGTCAGCACACTCTCAATGGTGCCCCTGTAGAAAGTGGTGAGGATGGGTGGAGGGAGCATATGGGTCATTCTAGAATTGCGGGTACATTTCAAGCTGAGAAAGAAAACAAAAAAATAGGATTTTTTTTATTTTCATAGAACACACTTTAAATTTAATATTTTTTATATTTGCTGATCTTAAACTTGTAAGATTTTAAATATTTATTCTGAAAATCAATGTACTAACAGAAAAATCTGTCAACTCTGTTGTAGACAAATTGGGTCAAACAAATACAGTTAACAAATGTAACACAATTTAAAACCCTGTCCTCCCTAGAAGAACATCGGTCTCTTAATCCATAAATTCAACTTTAAACCTAAAAATATATAGATTTTTTATTTTAGAGTAAAAATATCGACCAGTTTAACTGAAAAGTTGCCAACATGGTGTGTATTTTCTCTAATCATAGCTTTAAAAATTAATGAAATTCTTTAAAATTTCATGTAGTAGTAGTACTATTTAGGCTAATTAGCTTCTGAGCAATTCGTTAACAATAAAACACATATAATTATCATTTTTAAAGCAAAACTTTAAACAGAGTTGACATTGATGGTAACAGAGTTGACATCACAAAACAGAGTTGACCACCTGTAGTTAAAAGACCAAAAACAGCAACATTTTTTGCCAGATTCTGAAACTGAAACCATTTTAAATGTAACAACTATTTAATTTGATGAAAGATCTGTAATTCACATGTATTTTATGTAATTGAAAATTAACTTAATGTGTCCAAAGATCTGGAAAATAAAATTACATAGCTGCTCCCTCACCCTGGGCATGCAAATCAGTTATTGGCAATTTCTGCCCACTCTGTAAAAAATAAGTGTAATTTTAACTGTAAAATTTTGTAAAAACGCTACTGAAAAAAAAAAACCTGTTCCTGTACTATATACAGGGAAAAACTGTAAGAGATCTAACCAGTCATTTCATGTAATTTTACAGTAAAATGCTGTTAATTGTACAGTTTTTAGAAGTAAAAATAACAAATAAATGTATAATTTACAGTCAAAAACTGTAAACTGATATTCCCAGAATTCCCTGTGTGACACTCCACATTTGAAAGTATTTTGTTTATATAATCATGTTTTTTTATATAATCATGTTTTTTTAATAGTTTTTGTTATCAGTTATGTACATTTGGGCTTTATGTTACATCTTCTGTTGTTTAATGAAAGTTTATTGCATTAAGTATCATGTGTGTTACCATGATGCTGTTTTGTGTTTACATGAATGACTCTGAGCACCTTCTATATATTAGTATATACTTCTGCTTGTGGCGAAGCTACCTGTGATGAGCTTTGATTCTTCATGTGGCTTTCTCTTTTACCACCTGCATTATCATGGTGGTTGTCAGTATGTTAAAGGTACAAAACAGATTTTAATAGCAGTGTGTGTTGTTGAATTTAGTGGTTTACATTCAAATTTCCCTGTTTGTAAATTTTACAGTTTTGTTCTGTAAATGTGTTTACAGTTTTTCTGTTTTTTTTTACAAAATTATTCTGGCATCCACAGCTGCCAGAATTATTTTGTAAAAACTACGGAATTGTTTTTACAGTGCATATGTCTTTATTTAGTATTTAAATGTGCACTATGCAAGTTTTTTTATAGACATAATAAAAGACAGAGCTCTTGATTCAAGGAATAGCAGTTTGCAAGAATGTTAGATTTACTTTGTAGCCATATGTTTACATTAGTATTCATAAACATTAGAGCAAAACATTAATTTTGAGTAGTGGTGCTTTTTTCCCTTTGTGTCATCTGTCAGGGTCAGCATGTTGCTGTGCCCTCTGTTGCCCTTGCCTTTCTGCTGCTGAGAGGTTAATTTACCTGTAATTCAATTTCTTTAGCCTGTAATTATGTAAAACAAATGTATCATTTACAGTAAAATGACCCAGAATCCAAAATAAACATAATAATAATGCAAAATACTTAAATGTGATTGGTAACATTTGACTCTGTTACTCATTGTCAACTCTGTTATCATTAAACTTTTTAAGAGTTGACAATAACAGAGTTGACATTTTCTACCATTTTGTGCTTTAGCTCAAGATGCTAACCCTCAAACCAGACACCAGGAATAAAGAATGAAGACATACATAAATGCTTTCCAAAGATTCCTACCAAAGGAAGTGACATCACTTGCTGCACATGTTTTTTCTATGAATGCTTTAAAGATTTGTATGCCTTTTTATAACTGACGTAACAGAGTTGACGAGAACATAGGGACAGACACAAAATGTATTTTTTTTTATATTAATGAAATTACAAATATTCCAAAAATTTGATATTTTATGCAATTGCTTATGTAACTTAACAGAGTAAACACAAAAATATGAAAATTAGACTTAATTATTTCATGATGATTCAAGCTGAATGTAATAATCAGGAGGCGAAGACAATAATAAAATCTTTCAGTTATTACAAGACAAAATGTCCCTTAATATACATAAAATCATTGTTTTTGGTGATAGCTTAATATAAATTGTGTTATAACTCAAAACTGATTCAGTGAAATTTTTGTTTTTGAAAAATAACGCGAAGACATGAAATGTACCCCCAATTCTAGAATGACCCATATACTGGGGCATTAGGACCCACACAGACCACAGGGTGAGCACCCCCTGCTGTCCTCACTAACACCTCTTCCAACAGCTACCTAGTTTTCCCAGGAGGTCTCCCATCCAGGTACTGACCAGGCTCAACCCTGCTTAGCTTCGTGGGCAACCAGTCATGGGCTTCAGGTTGATATGGCTGTGTTTGGTTTTGATCAGCTCATCAATTCTCCACGGAACTGAACTATTTCTTCAGTTCTCATTTTAATTCAGTGTTGGGCAAGTTACTTTAAAAAAGTAATTAGTTATAGTTACTAGTTACTTCTCGAAAATAGTAACTGAGTTACATCATTATAAAAGTAACTAATTACCAGGGAAAGTAACTATTGAACATTTTCACTTCAGTCCAGCGAGTTCAAGCACTCTCAAAAACTCCCATAATAATCTCTAAAGCTGTTTACATTGAAATTAATATCTTACTTACATTCGTACATCTTCACTTTGTTGTTTCTGAGGAGAGAATTCAGTCAGCGAGCGCGCAGTGACGAAATAGCGGTGCTTCGGCGATGACTCATCTGAACGCTTCTGATTGGTCCTTGCATTCATAAGCTCAACAGAATCGTATGTGATTGGTTATAATGCGCAGTGCTTTAAAAACGTGTCTCTGGACTTTTTCCAGTCAGTGAGACAAAGAAAACAGGGCTTCAATGCGGTTTACGAAAAGCTCAAGAAACTAAATATTCGGTTCAGAAAGTTTTTCCCCGCCACTCTGAGCACGATTGTCTGTGACACTCCAGGGAAAGCAGCTGATTTTTTCGCTAAACTCAGGGACTCTCCCGCAGCTATCTAAAGTCTCTCGGCCTATTCGTTGCGGTGTACGTCGGAAATTTTGACAATAGACACTGGATGAAGAAACCATGTACAGAACTCTCTTTAACAATTAAGGTGTGACATTCTTTATTTTATCAAATGTTAAGTGAATCCTAATTTTGAATTTGGGTATTGAATTTTTTTTATTTATTTTTTTTTATTGTGAAAAGGAAAGTGATATTTATTTCATAAACCTTATTTTCCTGTTAGCTAATATCATTTTCATAAATGTAAAGTTTTAAATGCAAATAATTTTATAATTATTTGCACAATCTACTAAAAGAATAATACAAAAAACCCAAACTAACACAATGTAACAAAAACAATGACTTAATGACATAAAATACATATACAGTCATGGCCAAAAATACCGGCACCCTTGGTAAATTTGATCAAAGAAGGCTGTGAAAATTAATCTGCATTGTTAATCCTTTTAATATTTTATTTTTAAAAAAATCACAAAAATCTAACCTTTTATTGGATAAGAATTTAAAATGGGGGGGGGGATATCATTATGAAATAAATGTTTTTCTTAAATACATGTTGGACACAATTATTGGCACCCATAGAAATTCTTATGAGTAAAATATCTGAATATCTGAAGTATGTTCCCATTCATATTCATATTAGAGCAGTGAAAATTCCATAATTCCATGATAAAATAGTGTACTATTATACAACTATAAACTACCGCTAACAGATGTAATTGGCTATCATAGTTTTCTATACTTTACATATATAATTAGTATTTAATTGTATGCAGAAATTGCTCCATCAGGAAAACATCTTACACAACCTGTAATTCAAAAATCTTACAGATTCAAGGCGCACTTAATCACTGTCTACTTGATCCTCCACATTGTCATCAGCAAAGTTTATAATATTCTTCAGTGCATCTAAAATCAGAATATCCAGTCTGTCATCATTGATACGTTCCTCATGGTAGTTCTTCACAGGATAAATGCAGCTCACAGGAATTCCCAGCTTGGCAGAACACTCTTCCATCTGCAAAGAGCAAAGATAGATAGAAAGATGTATTTTTTTATTAACACATGAAAATGTATAGACAAACAGAAAATAGACAAATAATATATGTCACACCTAATCTGCCACATGGGATATGAAGTGAGTTAGAATCTCCCACTGATCATCTAATATCATATACTATGAAATCCTTCAAAGTACAAGAAACTGTAATACAATGGCAAATTTAATCATTAATATATTTACCATGGTCAGAAATTTAAAGCACAATACCTTATGTTTTATTTTTTTGCTTGTGTAGATCTTTGTAAGGTCATCTTTGACTAGTTGACATGATTCATCAACCTTGGTCATGATTATGACTTGAGGAATGCCTGTGGTACCATGAACAAGGAAGAAAAGGAAGTGACGTGTGGCCAAGTATGGTGACCCATACTCAGAGGCATTTAACACATCCAAGTGCACGCACGCACACACACACACACACACACACACACACACACACACACACACACACACACACACGCACACACACACACACACAGCAGTGAGAAGTGAACAAACACACAGCCAATGTTGCGGCGCCCGGGGAGCAGTTGGGGGTTCGGTGCCTTGCTCAAGGGTCTCACCTCAGTCGTGGTATTGAAGGTGGAAGAGAGCACTGTACATTCACTACCACCTACAATCCCAGCCGGACCTGAGACTCAAACCCGAGACCTTTGGGTTACAAGTCCCACTCTTTATCCATTAGGCCACGACTACCCCCAATAATTACAGATACTCCAAAATACAAAACAATGCCTAAGTTTACACAAATGTTCAAAAAGTTTGGTTACACTTTAGTCCACTTTAGACATTCTACTAACTATAAGTAACTTTGTAGCTACATCAACTAATTCTCATTAATTTGCAACTACAATGTCTACTAACTCTCAGTAGGGTAGGTTTTAGGGTTAGTAGAATAAGCTGACATACACTTGCAAAGTTTCTGATAGTCAGTATGTTGTAGACCCATCAAAATAAAGTGTTAGAAGTTATTAAGCAGACTAAAGTGGACTATCAAAATAAAGTGTTACCAATAGTTTCCATCCCTTCTCTTCCCAACAGTATCTATATGGTATTGAGATCCATTTTTTTACACTGAGGACAACTGAGGGACTAGAGATATTACGAAGGGTGCAAACATTCACTAATGCTCAAGAAGACACACTATATTAAAAGCCGACCAGATGTACATTTTTGTAAACGGGATGATCAGATACTGTAGGATGATGTAGTAATTTCTTAAGTGCAATACTACATAATATTACAAATCTGATTTTTATCTTTTTATGCACTCATCTATACCATTTTGTGAATAATATCGATATATTGTATGACTTACCCAAGTCTCTTGCTTCCTTACGAACATCTTCCATTTGCCTAATTAAGTTGTCATCCATCATAGAAATAGTGTTAGCAGGAAGAACAGCAACCAGACAGTGAATCCTGTCTTTCAGAGTGGGGTTCTTGTTATACTTCGGGTCTTCTTCGGTAATTGGTTTTAATGGGTTAAACTGAACAGACAAATGCACACAATAAACTATAAGAATGTATGGAACTGAACAAGGTTTGAAATGGTGTAGTTTTTCAACCATGACATTCCTATTGTAAAGTTTCAAACCATTCACAGAGTTTTGAAAATTATGAAAAATCTTCATGTTTACATTATTTGCTTGAATGAAAGCTCTCAAATTAAATTCTGTATTAATACACTTACATTATAACCACTGTTGATGTGGCCATTTAATAATTTGATGATGTCATCCATCTTTATTCCTCCACCTACTTCGTGCATTCCGGCAATGTCGGTGAAATTGAAAGGAAAGTAGGAGTCAGGTCTGGCCTTCTTCACTTTATATGTTTTGCACTGAGAACAAAGCAAAGATTTAAAAGCCTCTTACTTATACCGTATGTTAATATATAAAGATACACAGATTAAACTTACCTTCACAGTGAAACTTTGACCAGTTTCTACTGCATGTGCCAGGGCTCTGGTAGTGATGCGGCCCTGGAGAGCATTATTCACAGAGTTGAAAAAGCTTGATTTTCCAGCACCTTGTGGTCCATGCAGAAGAATTCTCAGAGTGCCAACTTCTGAGTTCCTAGGTTTGAAGATGTTTATTGCTTTCAGAAGATTTCGTTTATCCTGACTAGAAAGGGAGTTTCTTTGTTATTTTGGAAACCGACAAACAAAACTAATTAACTTGCAGAACAAAATGAAATACAAGATGCCAAATATTTACGAAAACTGCAGAATTCAATAGAATTGCACCAAATCTTAATAATTAATTTGGAAACTCTAAATGGGCCTCATTTATCAATCTAGCGTAGAAACAAGCGCAGATGTGATTCACATGTGATTCATGAAACATTTGTATGACGCCAATCTCATTGTACGAATGATCGTATGTTGATAAATGTGGCTACAATTAGGCTACATTCATTTATGTAATTTATATGTAGCCTATAGACGTTTCATCGGGCGCACGCACCTGGACCGAAGTTAACTTCCGGTCTGTGTTTGTTTATGGGTCTTGTTAGTGGCGCCGGCTACAAACACAGTTAAAGTTAAAGTGATGAGTAATGAAGTTGGGCTCAGGTTGTTGTGCTGTGGGATGTGTTTCACATACATTTATTTATTTGTGGCGACCCGCCATGATATCAAAACTGACCGATTTTCCAAATGGCTTTGTTGAATAAACATCAAAACGAGGCGCAAGTGTTTTTATATCACTGTATTTCTGAAGGAACACTGTCTTTAGAAAATGTTCGATATCATTTTCATTTCATCTTGCATGTTATATGCCTGATAAAGCAGCGTTTGTAAGCTCAGCGCTGCTTTGTGTAACGTACAGCCCAACAGCCGTTTCCGGGGAAACCTGCTTTAAAGCGCCTCCTGCTGGCAGAGAATGAATTTGCATTTTTAATAAGTCCGTCCAAGTGGTTATCGCTGCATCTCAGTCCGTCTGATTTATGCAGCAAACATATTTTGCGTGTTATCAAAACATAATCTACTCTCGAGGGACTTAGCTGTTGTTACTGAATGTATTTGGATGTCTACCGGAAGTTAAGTTAGGGCCACAAAAGCGCGCATGCGCAGTAACGTTTGTTTATGTTGTTGCCGTTGAAACCGTCTATATTAAAATACTGGTAAATATAAACATTATAGCCCTGCTAATACATGACGTAACAGTTACGTAATGTATTGGTAATTTTATGACTTACCAATTGACGACGTAACTACGATGTTATATTACATAATTATATTACCATCAAATTACCAACTCACAACATCGTCAGTATACTTCCTCCTAATGTCATAAGATTACCAAGGACGTTCCAGATAAGTACTCTATTCATAATATATTGGTAAGTTACTGTAATGTAACTGCAACAACATTGCATGCACATAATTTCATTACAATCATTTATATGCTCTGATTACCAGAATTTGCTATTTAAAAAGTGTAATTAAATGTCAGACACAAGATTGAAAGTTCCCTTAAGATAAAATGTGTTTCTTTTCACCAAGTCAGAATATGGACAATTGCTTAATATATAGCCTAGTGCAAAACAAAGAGATTAAATTTCTGTGCAATAATATGATTGTTTTATATACACAAATGTAGTTATGTAAAATTTTCTCCTTAGTTTTATGGCATTTAAAAATTATTTTAGAATTTTATTTCAATCCATAAAATATTTAAAATCAAAGAGTGCCTTAAAACTCTCTAAACTTCTGTCAACATACATGGATTGTACCCCTCCCACTGCATTGTTTTATTATGCAGTATTATTTAAAAATTTATTTTATTAAATTTTTTTGTATTACTTTGTTTATTACATATGCTGCTTGGATTTATTGTTAATGTGTTTAACAATGGAAAGATGACAATGCCTGTTTGTTACTTGAAGGTTTAATAAAGTGATTTAAAAAAAAAAAAAAAGCTTAATATACAGTGACGTGACACTGACACGAGTAATGCATAAAATGGGAGCTGAAACGCGCTTTGAAGGACATGGAGGCGCTAGCGAGATCACTTGCATTTTTTTTTTTAATAAGAGTGGAAAATTAAAATATGCCATAATTTTTACTCATGAAGGTAATAGTATACATCATTTGAAGCTGCAAATAGTTTTATTTGTGTGCACTCACAATATCAACAAAACGTTTTGCTATTGTAAAATAAAGAAAACAAACAGTGTCTTGAACTTGGGCAGGAACACTTCACAAAAAAAAAAAAAACTCAAAAAATACTTGCCTCACTGACATGATGAATATATTTATAGAATGCTATAAGTTACTACTTTACAACAAAATAATTCAAATCAAAAATTAAAAACTCTTTCATTAGCCTATATGTAATCCGTAAAGATGCATTTCTCTCTAAAGGCACGTCCAATGAGGAGATATGGGGAGTCAGGATCATCAACTTCATACCATTTTATTTTTAGTTATTTTATTTTATTTTTTTGTTTGGTTTTGTTTTTTGGGCCGCTGTGCCAAGATTGTGTTTGCATGCTGTACAAATACCCTACAGCGGCATTTTAGTGTCACGCTGAAAAATAACTAAATAAGATTAACGTCATACTATTTTAAGAATAAAATCAAAATTACGATAATAAAATCATGTTATATTGCATGCAGTTAATGTGAAAATTACACTCTGCAAAAAAAAAAAGAAGAAAAAAGTCTGTGGCATCCAACCTGTCATTCTTAACAAGAAAAAAAACATAAGCTTAGATGTTTTTGAAACTAATTGATCGATTTCATGAGACATTCGTTTGTATTAAATTGTTTTAATTCTTTTTTCAGTATGCATTCAAATATTTATTCATGTTTATTTCAGAACAGAACGAGAGTGAAAAATAAGCAGTTATAAAATTACATATTAATCTATAAAATAAAACACAAATTAGGCTATAGTGGCATTCATTATAAACAGCTTACAAATGTCAAGCAAAACTGAAACGGCACTGGGCTCACGAGCCTGTCTTATACCAGAAGAATCCAAATGTTTCCATATTTGTAACATTTGGTTGCTTATAACTATTATTCATTATGTAGCCTAAACAAGGCTTTATACTTCACTCATGTTCCAATATCCAGTTAAAATCCTTCACATGTGCAAAAAAATGTTTATTTGGGTGCTGCACGCTGATTTTACAGCAGACCTTTTAAAATAAGCGTAACTTTTATATTTGATTGACTGCATTATAGTTTGATGATGAATGGCTGAAATGTTAAGCAACGCTAGAACTAATGTTGTTTGTGTGTGCGTGAGGCGCCTGTGTGATCAGATGGTTTAAGAATGTCACAAAAAAGAGTGTAGCCTATACTTGTTGCAGTTTTTGTTTCCTTTTCTTAATCTGTTAATTATATTATAGACTATTATATATTTTGTATGGTCTTATTTATTTTATTTCTTTTATAGAGTTAATTACTGTTTTTCTTCGCTCTGCAGGTGCATGATGCGACGTTATGTGAATCCTCATGGTCTGTTGTTTACGCTGCTATTCACACATGCAAAGCTAAAGCCCTGTATATTCTAATCTTACTGGTTAATGATCGACTAATGAGCTTCATTTGACGGTCAGGAATATAATCTAAATGAACAAAATGCTGTTATTATACAATTCTGCACCAGATTTACTATGCTGCGCACAAGTTCAGGTTACTCAAAAGCTTGCTGAGACCAAACATGAGATTTGATTGTAGCCACCGCTCAAGTCCATATTGATAAATTACAAGTTTTGCGTTGAAACGACTGTACGCCCAATTTTCTGTCATATGTTCGTTTCATAAATGAGGCCCATTGTCTCTTCAAGGAAAAAAAAAAGTTGTGCTATGGGAGACATGAAACAAGCATGTAGGAAATCTGTTGCCTAAGACAGTGGTCATGGTCATTGCAAAAAATATAGTAAGGTAGAATGCTGTGATTGTCTAATAAAAATAAATTATTCAAGAATCAAGCCATAAGCATATTCTGTTGTAACAGAAAAAGTAGTTTTCAGAGCTTACTTCCAGTTCAAGGACCTCCAGGGTTCGTCAAACTCTGTTTAACCAAAACAAATATTTAGTCAATTTAAAATAGTATTATATTTATTCATTTGAGCTATTTTATTTTTGACGTATATTAATTTTTATTTTTTCTATATAGTAGGTTTTCTGATTCACTGTACCTAGAGATGGAGGTTTTTTGGATGTTTTAAATGGCCACATCCCAGCAACACCTTTGTCCTTACTTTGAAATAAAGATATTAGTTAGAAAAATTTATGTAAATGCAGCTTATTTGACACAGTACCTGTTAAAAGAGGCGTTATTTCTAAAGTAAAAAAAAATGGACCCAATCAGTTAGATCTACATATATTTAACTTCCTTTGTCACCTAAAATGACAGAAGCACATTTCAAAACTTTATCTATGCAAATTTTGTTTTAAAGGGGTCATATGATGCTTTTTTAAAGATCATTATTTTTTGTGTTTGGTGTAACAGAATATGTTGACATGCTCAAAAAACATTATTTTTCAAATACTGTACATTATCGTAGTTCCTCTATGCCCCGCCTCTCTCAAGCACCTCGTTTTCTACAAAGTCCCTCCTTCCGACAAGCGCAGTCTGCTCTAATTGGCCGAACACCGCAAGCACAAGTCGGAAATGTAACGCCCCTTTCCATAACCGCATTAAACCACATTTAAAGACAGTTATTAATGTCCTTAGTTTTACCATCAGTTCAAACCCGAGAGGGGAACAGAGTCGCGTGACAGACACAGTGATGATGCTCGTATGTGTTTGCACACAAGCCGCAGTTGTGTGACTGTGTCTCCCTCTCTCACACACACACAAGCGCGCACACACACACACACACACACACACACACACAGCGCAAAAAACGCTGATTCAGAAGCGCCAGATTGTCATAAAGTCAGAATTACCTCCTCTCCTAGGTTCACGAAATGGTTGTCCATAAAATGCATTGTGATAACATCTGGGTTGTGCTGTTCTGTTGTAAGTAATCTTAATGATTCCTAAATGCATCTACTTTCGGAAGGCCAAATAAGTGCTTTTGCATAGAAACACAGCGTCTCCCTGACACAGCTGCATCAACACTGCTGCGGTTACTGAAACCACATCTTCTTTCTTTGCGTGAACATTTGGGGCGGCATTACGCAAATATTTCCACATTGTGACGTAGACATGTGGGGGCGTGTTTGAATGAGCCGTTTTAAGGGGTCGTAGCAGAGTCTTTACTTCGATAAAGAATATCTCTTTGGTTTTGAGATTTTCGTCTTTGCATGAACAGCTCGTAACACTCCAAAGAGAAAGGGAAACTTGAAATCACATCATATGACCACTTTAAAAATAAAATAAAAAAAAGAGTTAGGCTTAATTTGGACAGTAATGTTTGTAAATTGAATCAAAAAGATATCAAATCTTTTCTATCACTTTAATAACTTTGGAACAGAACATTTCATTTCAATCCTTAAAGCAACTGAAAAAGAGGAGATTAGAGGAGGTGATAATACCTGTTTGTTATTTGAAGTGGTGTAGCATTACTCATAGAAAAGACTACTCATAATTTAGTATTTAATGCAGTATTTAGTGCAGTACACTGCAAAAAAAAAAAAAATCTTAAATGAAGAAGGATTTTCTAGACAAGTAAAAATTATTGTCGTTTTCAGAAGAAGAAAAACAAGACAAAATTCAGTGAGTTTTTGCTTAGAACAAGCAAAAGAATCTTATTTCAAACAGAAAACAAAATTGTTTGGCAGATTATTTTGCTTGTTTTAAGCAATACTAACTTAATTTTTACTTGTCTAGAAATATCTTCTTGATTTAAGAATTTTTAGGTATTTTGGCTGGAAACAAGACAAAAAATCTAAGTAAGAAAAGCATTTTTTGCAGTGTAAAGCCCTGTTCGGACGGTAATTGTTTCTCAGGGGGACATAAGTGATTTTCACCATATACAGTGGATAGTTGGTGATTTTAATGGCGTCCAAATCCAGGATGCCTGTGTTTTCCTCTCACCACCCCCGTAAAAATCCCCGGCCGAATTACCTACTGTTTTTTGACAAACACCAAGGTCGTGTGGTAATTTAATTGCCATCCGAATCCACATCTCTGAGTTTACAAGAAAAAAAAAAAATCGCTTGAAAATTCAGTGTTTAAACCCATTTTGAGCACTCCTGAACACTGTAAGGTAACGTTTGTAATTTGCATACATATTTATTTCTGAAATGCTGGAAAGTATTTCAAAGAACAATACTTCATAACTGCTCCACCACAGCGAGTGAGAGCAGATAGAGAGAAAAAAAGCACGTCAACATTCGAAATGGGTCTTTATTATGACAGCAGCACATAAGCAATACAATTTTTTTGTGTATTATAAACAGATATATCTTGTATAATTATATACAAGTATAGCGCGTCTATTTTCCTATTTTTAAACAGAAGATTTAAATAATCAATAATAAATAGTATTATATATTATAAAACATCCTTGAAATAATAAGAATACATTTTACATAATAAGTATTTTTTAAATACATTTTATACAATTATAAGAATAAACATGTGACTGGCCACGTGAGCAGCGTGTTCCCGGGTTCATAGGATCACAGAACTCACTCCTCCACTGTGAATAATCACCATCCGAATCCATGAGTTTTATCACTGAGGTCATATGAGATCTTTTATGACCTTCATATGATCATTTTATCATATGAGAAAAAATTACCACCGAATTGGGCTTAACATTCCATTTTTGCCATAATACATCATTTTCATTTTCACAAATAACATTATTATCATTCACACAAAAGAAACTCTTTGTAACAGTCATTCATAACACTTTTGCTGTTATCACTCCATAAATTAAATTGAATAACTGTGTCAAACAAACACAACATTTCTAAATCATTTTGAAGGCTACAACTTTAGCACCTACAGTATACCCATTAGCCAAGAAATGCATTATATTTTATATTTATAAATAAACTGATTTTTCTTGAGGAGATGAGTCTTACCTTAGAAGCAGTCTGAGATCGTGTGGTGTTTTGTTCTCTGTTTCAGGAACCACACCCATAATGTACTTTCAGTTTTGAAGTAACTACTTTTCAACAGTCGCTTTAGCACTACAATCAAACAGCAAATAGAGATGTAGGCACAGTAAAGCTGTCAAACTATTAAACTCAAACTATTAAAAAGACTGACATATCCAATATAATACAGATGTATTAATTCAGGTAATGGCAGGTTTAACAGAATACCATTCAGAGAATCATGAAATAAAAAAGAACAACAAAAACAATCTATGCCCACACTGAAAAATATGTAAGCATTCAGTGTGCATGGGGTATGTAATAAATCTAAAGTGTAAATGCAGTTCAAAAAGCAATATTTCAAATGATTTCAAATAATTTCATATTTTAAACAAAGGTGTAGACTTTTATTAATCAGCAGGTTCCCATTGCTGTTATGTTTGCATATTAAACTGGTATGAAATATTTATACATCAAAGTGTGCACACCTGTTTAGTGTGTGTGCGTGAGTGTGTACTTATATGTTACCCCAGTAATACCAGTAAATGTTTACCTTGTGGGGACATTTGTTCGTTAATTTTGTTATGAGCATTACGAGTATTACAGTTTACTAAGGAAAATAAAATGGGCATCCATTATAAGGAGCTCTTTTTTGTTTCATTGCAGTCAAATTATAGGCATTATTTGTATAACTGCACGTGTCCCATGACAATGACAAATGCACCTTAGTATTATTTCTACCAGGCACGTGCACAGGTAGGGTAACCACAATGCTCAACCTGTGCAGAGCACATGCCCTTTTTCCCCTTACACTCCGAAGTGTATGGAAGCACGTTTCCGCCACTGAATAAAAGTTTTTAAAAAGGTTATTGCGACTTTTTATCACAAAATTCTGACTTTTTCAGAATTGTGAGATATAAACTCGCAATTGCGAGTTGTAAAGTCAGAATTGCAAGATATAAACTCGCAATTGTGAGTTATATCTCGCAGTTCTGACTTTATTTCTCAGAACTGCGACTTTTTCTTGCTATTGCGAGTTTATATCCTGAAATTCTGTCTTTATTTCTCAGAATTGCGAGTTTCTATCACCCAATTCTGAGAAAAAAGTCAGATTTGTGAGATGAAAAAGTCGCAATTACCCTTTTAATTTTTTATTCTGTGGCAGAAACGGGCTTCCATAGAAGTGCCCTTTGTTGGATCCGCTCAAACTGTCAGTAACTGTCCCCCCCCCCCCCCCTTTATGCTGCCTTCATGTGCTATCGGAAATTTCCTATTTCCTACTTCATTACAAGCTTGTTGTATTCAAGTGCTTTAATGTCGGAAAGAATAGCATGCCATTGGTTGACAATAATATAAACAATATAATATAATAATTATATTGACAATATAATAATTATCAGTTTGCTGATAATTCTGGAATTTCAGTCAAATACATGCTTATTTCACGGCTTATAAAGCATGCAATAATGCTTCGAATGATCATTTATATCTAACCTATAAATACAATACTTTAGCGACAAGACAAAGGATGTAGTTGTTGTGAGAACAGCATTGACAGCAGCAATGGTTGTCCCCTCCACCATGTTTAAAGTTTATGGCCCACCCAACTTGGAAACTCGAGTATCAAAATTTCCCAGTAGTAAATACGACTTGAGAAGGCCGTTCACGGCCAATTTCGGATTAGGAAACTCGTATTTACAATAATTCCGATAGCACGTGAAGGCAGCATTAATGGGGACACCCCCCCCCCCCCCTCGAAATGCGATTGGGCTAGTTTTGAGTAGCAATTGGGCGGGTTTTGTTGTGAAAACCTGGTAACCCTGCACAGCAGCTGAACAAAGTCTTGCACCGGTAAATATCTTGTTGTTTGAATAAGTACAGCATTTTCTTTACACAAGAAACACTGTCTACAAAGGCTCATATTTTATTTATTTGAGGTCTGAGACAGGTGGGACCCAAGAGAGAGGGATTCATTGCAATTCATCTTTAATCAAATGAGATTTTGGGCAAATATATCTTACAACAGGAAAAACTGAGCACCGATATAGCTACAACAAACTTTGTAACCTGTTGATGAAAACGTAATGTGATGACATTTGCTGGTTTAAAACCCCGTAACTGCATGTGAGTGATCCTCGTCACCTAGGTAAAATATATTTCTAAGAACTTTCTTCTTTGATTTAAAATTGCTGATACACTTAGTTTGTTAACATTTAATTACATTATATGGTCGCATGGTTAATGTTTACGCTGTTAAAGGGGTCATATGATGCGATTAAGTTTTCCTTTCTCTTTGGAGTGATTCAAGCTGTTTGTGCATAGATAAGATCCCTGAAGTTGCAAGGACTAAAGTCTCAAAACCAAAGAGATATTCTTTATAAAAGTTAAGACTTGATCACGCGCCCCTAAAACGGGTCATTCAAACATGGCCCCACATGTCTACATCACTGTGAGGGGAGATTTGCAAAACACCGCCCAAACATACATGCAATGAAAGAAGGCGTAACTATTATTCTCGCCATGTCCTGGAGATGCTGTGTTTCGTTGTGAAACCGAAAGTACTTTGTTTGGGCTTCCAAACTAGAAATCAGTGGTTAAGTTGTATTTGCAACACTGTTCCAGAACAGTTCAACCCAAATATTCGAGTATGCAGCACATTCGAGTATGCAGCACATTTGTATTTGCAACACTGTTCCAGAACAGTTCAACCCAAATATTCGAGTATGCAGCACATTTTACGGAGGACTATTTCCTGAATCTTGGAGCAGCCAGCTATGCTCAAAGGCTTTTTCTATAAAGTTGGGCAATTCCAACATCACAAGGACAGTCTGGGGCTCATGACTCGCAGCCTGTAAGGATGTTTTCATATTTAGAGAATTTGCCACTTGACTATTCAAACGTGAGTTTTGAGCAGTGTGGAGTAGTGCTTGTTGTTTGTCGTTTCTCCGCTCACAAATGCAGACATGGTGTTATTATGTTTACGCAGCGCAATGCGATGATTCAGTGAAGGGCGTAATATTTCCATCTCACGCTTGAGGTATTCGGCCAATCACAACGCAGCTGGCCAATCAGAGCATGCCTCGCTTCTCAGAACAATGAGCTTTGTAAAAATCTGCACGGTTCAGAAAGGCGGGGCATAGAGGAGCAACAATAATGTACAGTATGTGGAAAATAATGTTTTTTTTTTAACCTTAAACCACATAAACACATTGCATTACACCAAATACACAAAATAATGTTCTTTTTAGCAACATCATATGACCCCTTTTGTGATGAATGGTCTGAAACGTTTGGATCCATTTGCGATAAAACTTTAATGGTGCAGACAGGCAGGGTCAATACAACAGCGAAGTGAATGACAAAACACAATCCAAAAGCAGTACCAGATATCAGGCTCGGGTCGGGGCAGGCAGCAGAGAATCAAAGACAGGGAAGTAAGCTCAAGGGTCCAAAAGGCAACAGGCAGACAATCAGAGAAACGTAAACAGTCCTGGGTCAATACACAAGGAATCAATGGGTCAATAAGAGAACGCTCAGAAATCGTGGCCGGGGCTAACAATACTTTGCAGTGTTTGCAGAGAAGAGCACAGCTTAAATAGGGACTGGAAATGACAAACACCTGGGGTAGGTAATCAGGCCAAGGTACGGGGAATGTGGGTAATGTAGTCCATAATAGAATTAGTACTCTGGTGAGGGTGCCCTCCGGTGGCGATCGGAGAGAGCCACAGAGGTGCGGTTTGTGACACCTTTAATATGCACGTATTCGCTAGCTAATTTTTGAATCTAGCTCATCGTCTTCACATGTATAAACACAGTAAAACATGATTTTACTACAGAAATGTTGTAGTAACTCAAAAAAAAACACCTCAGAATCAGATAACTGTGAAATCTATATATTTTACCATGCAGATATATAGGATTAGGGGGGGTGAGCTCTGGCACAATTCAGACTTTTCACTGCAACTGTACTTTTCACAATATTTTATGAAAACTGTTCACTGCTGGCTTATTTTAGGAAAAGTGTAGTGACCTGAAGAGAGCAACATCCCTGGTCCTCCACAGTATCAAGTTTTTTCCAGGTATGTGGATACCTGTTGGATATGCTATAGTCTGCCATTTTGACTGGAATTGTGTTGGACATAATTATTTAAATTAGGCAAAAATACTTGACTCATTGCTTTACCTTCCCCTCTTCTCAATGACATACATAAACATGTTAAGCAAATAATACAAATTAGCTTCTAAAACAGAATAGCTAAAAAAAAAAAAAAAAAAAATAAAATCTTCAAACATATATTTATTGAAGTTCATGTGTAGAGAGGGACATCCCAGTGGATCACAGTGAAGTCATAAACATCTTCAAGCACATGACTCAGAAGATTGCTGTTGTAATTAGGTTTAATTGGGGTTGGGGATTATTCTCTATAGGTCAGTACATTTAGTTATCCAAAAAATTTTAATCTTTTTCATACCTCATGTTATTTTCGGGAATGTTTCAATAGCATGAAAGCATTCACTCCAGTATAGATTAAATTCAATTCAAGTTTATGACATAATCAAACAGATGGTGAACACTATTAACAGCAATGATTATATGTTGCAATCAAACTTATAGCAAAATTTGGTAGTTCTGTATGTAGTTTCAGGGTCCTCTGAACGGTTGGCATCATCTCTTCTCAGGTGTTCTGGATCCAGACTGAAGCTTGTGTAATTCCTAGTTATCCCATGGCAGAAACAAAGAAACAAACAGAGACATAATTAGCGTAGCTGCTGTATAAAAATAAAACACACTAATAAACTACAGAACAGCACATTCCTTAGAAGTAGTTAAGGAGTCTTCTGTCAGCCATCTGCAGGTCATAAAACTGATCCATGATCATCCTATGACGCCTAGTTGTCTGGACTGGCTTCCTCGAGGCCTGGTCCCTTTTCCCTTGGGGGATTGAAACTGCTAAAAATCAGCAACAGATGGTCCGTGATACACATGACCATCGCGCGTTAACGTACTTTTTATTTTGAAAGTCCGTTGCTCACTGCGTTTGAATACACATAGATAGACTGTAATAATACAACCGAATACAACACAAACCATGGGTCACAGGAGGGGTGGGATGTTGATCAGTAGGCTACTGGCTGCTTGGGATGAGCGTCATCACGCGTCTCAACCAATGAAAGCATTTGTTGTGTGCCTAAGAGAGCTACAGCGCGAAACAGAAAATATCTGGTGCGGACAGAAAAATGGAAAAAGGTACCGAAATCTTAAATGGACATTTTTATTTTAAACCTCTTCCACACGGTGGAGTTGATAGAACTAAAGCTATTTGTAACCACTGCAAAGCTGAATTGTCTTATCATCGGAGTACTGCGAGTCTGAAGTATCACTTAAATGCAATACACACCGTTGATGCCAGCAAATCACCCACCCAAACAAACAGTGGAGGAAGGCTTCGGCAGAACACCTTGGATGCAGCATGTGGGAGAACTATAGATAAAAAAAAAAGAAAGACAAGCTAACAAATGCCATTGCGAAGTGGGTAGCTACAAACTGCAGGCCGATTAGTATTGTGGAAGATGTCGGTCTGAAGAATGTTATTAGGATCGCAACGAATGACTGCACGTATGAGCCTCCGCCAAGACGCACCATCGCAAGAAAAATACATGAATTGTATGAAAAGGAGAGGACTATAAAGGCGACGGCGTTACAACGTGCACCAACTGTTGCCCTCACCGGAGACTACTGGACATCGCTGGGTAACCATAATTACCTCGGAGTTACAGTGCATTACATTGATGAACAATGGGAACTGCATTCACATGCTCTGACTGTAATGAAGACACAAGAGAGACATTTTGCTGAAACGTGCGCTGAACATTTTATTCATGTTGCACAGCAGTGGGACGTTTCAAATAAAGTCAGCACACTTAGCACAGATAGTGCAAGAAATATGATCGCTGCTGCGAGACATCTGCCTTTTGAACACTTCCCCTGCGTCGCGCACAGTCTCCAGCGTTCTGTCACAGTATCTCTGCACAACAGCGCGTTTGACAACGTCCTGGCCAAATGCAGAAAGGTTGTGGGCCATTTTAAGCACAGTCCAGCGAGTGCTGCAGAATTAGAACAAAAACAAATTGAACTTGGACAAAAGAAGGAGTCGCTTATACAAGACATTCCAACCAGATGGAATTCGACTCTGGACATGATAAAGTGTCCGCAGAAACGAACAGCCACTGAGGGATGTCCTCACCACACACAACACGAAGATTGATATGCCAACAACAGCTGAAATGGACAAACTGCAGAGGTTGGAAATGCTGCTGGAGCCCTGCAGGTATATTTTACGTCATATATTTCTCACTGTCTTGTCTGAGTGCATGTGAGAGAGAAATAATGTGTCTGTATGTGTGTGTAAGCATGAATATGAGGACATTTTTTGTGTGTATAAGTGAATGCAAAACATTTGAGTGAAATGGGTTTGATTTTTTGCAGGTATGTGACTGAACTTCTGGGTGGAGAAAAATACGTTTCATGCACTGTGGTTCTGCCTGCTTTTTGCCATCTCTCTCGGGTGATGGAGAGCTCAGATGATGACCCTGCCTATGTGGTCAAATTCAAGTCTACATTCAGAACAGACCTGGAGACACACAAGGAAAATGCCAACATTGCATATCTGAAGATTGCAACCGCATTGGACCCAAGATTCAAGGACCTCAAGTGTATACCCAGAGCTGAGAGAGGTGAGGTGTGGGCCTCAGTCACTAACTTACTCGAGGAACAGAGGGTTGTTGCAGAGGAACCTGTGGAAGCAACAACATCAAAGCCATCAAAGAGAAAGTTTGCCCTATTGGCTGCTTCATCAGAGTCTGATTCTGAACACGAGGAAGACTCAATTGAGAACGGTGTGCACAGAAGTACTTGGCCACACCTGCAACATCCGTACCTTGTGAAAGGTTGTTTTCTCTTGCTGGTCATATTGTACAGAAGAAGAGAGTTTCTTTATCATCTGAAAGTGTGAATGACCTTGTGTGTCTTAGCAACTGGCTTGGTGCAGATGAGTAAGTAAATGTAAAGTTGGAAGAATGGATAAATGCAGTTAATTTTGTCCACTCAACCTGCATCACTGAAAGGTTTTTGTTTTTTTTTGGACTGAGATTCTCAGTCTCTTAAAGGAGATTGATGTTGTTGCTCGGAAGGGGCCAGTTATAATGTCTATGATCGAGGTTCTGGACATAATTTCTTTTTTTTTTTTACAATCTAAACAAAACGTTAATGTTATATTTAAGTTAAGATTTACAAGAAATGTTAACTGCTACTAACTTTTAACTGCTGTAAAAAAGCACTTTATTTGTTTAAAGTTTTGACAAACCAAATGTTATTGCACTTTTGTTCATACAGCAGTACTTTGAAAGAATAAAATTATGCAATACACTACTTTTGATTTCATTATTGAATTTTGCGCATGCTGCGATTAATCGCAGAAAATCATGCGATTAATCGCGATTAAAATATTTAATCGTTGCCCAGCACTAGTATATGTGTGTGTGTGTTTCATTGATTTAGTTCCATGTATAGTAGATTATTTTAATGTGTTAGAATAGCTCAAATAAACTCATGTTTCATTTATAAAGAAGTATTGTCTTGTGTATTTTAAAGTCTAAACCTTTACCCAGATCTTGTGTTACCTAGCTCATAGCTATCATTAACAGTTATTATGACCTTTGGCCAGGGCATAATATAAATATCAAAATTGTTAGGAAATACTGATTTTAACATTCGCTGGACGAACAGTTGATAAAGTTCAGTCAAATCAAATCGGACTGGATCGTAAGATTCAATTCCCTAAGAAGTTGAAAATTTGAGTTAATTTATTACACTGCTGTTCCAACCAAGCAAAAAGGATTTGTTCAACCCAAGCTAAAGAATGATAATGTGCATTTGATCAGATATAACTGCAGTACAAGATTATGAGATGCATTATGTGAATGCTTGGCTAAAGATGTGTCTTTAATCTAGATTTAAACAGAGAGAGTGTGTCTGAACCCCGAACGTTATCAGGAAGGCTATTCCAGAGTTTGGGAGCCAAAAGTGAAAAAGCTCTACCTCCTTTAGTGGACCAAAAGTCCAAAGTTTTGCGACCTTAGGGAGCATGATTGATTGTAGCATGGTAGAAGACTAGTTAGGTACGCAGGAGCTAAACCATTTAGGGCCTTACAGGTAAGTAATAATTTTTTGTAACTGATAGAGAACTAAATTCCGGAAGTTCTAAGCGGCCATGCATTATTATTTTTTTCCTTCTTGTTTTCTCGTGATCTCGACATAACGAAAGTTGTTGATCTCAACGTAAAAACCGTTTTCTCACAACGTAATTGTAGCTATAGTGAGAAAATCCCACGCCTTGTGAATGTTTCTGGTGAATATCATGGTGTATGCGCTGGCGGCTGAAATCTCCATCATAAAGTTACTAATTTCCTGCAGCAAATATGGACTTTGCATTGAGAGAGAGGGGCATCCCCGAGGAGAACCTGACAAAAATGGAGAAAGATAAAGTATGTTACTTGTTAAGATTCTAGATTAACATGAGGTTTGCTATTCCTGTTTTATGGTTATTGAAATTGTCACACGAATGATGCATGTTTTCATACTGTTTTGAAAACTAAAAGTTAGCTGGATGAACACACAACGCAACCAGTGATGCAATATGGATTGTTTCAAAGCAGCTTTAAAGGGATAAACAGAAACATGATTTGGTGATGCAAACAGAATTCGATCCCTCTGTAAACAAGCTTTACAAAAAAACATATTCATATTCTGACACGGTTCCATTACTCATTCTCCACAGTATCTACTGTATATACACCGATACACATCCTCTCAGGCAGCGAGTTTGACACGCATCCATCTCCTGTCAGTTACAGAGTGAATATCCGCGCGGGACTGCAGGTATTCCGCATAGTTTTAATCATTTCCACGCAAATGTGGCGAGCGCTTTACTGTAACATGAGAACAGTCATGTAGTCACAGAAAACTGGATGCGAGCTTTCAAATAGGCCTAATTTATACAAATGAGCTGCTTGTCCTCTCACTGTGATATTGTACGCAGACTGTGTGCTATCGCGATCTCTCCGTGCTTTTAAAGTAGAAATTATTTCTCTTTGCTCCTAGATTAAACTTTGTCGAAAGTTATCAACCATTCAGAATAGATCCACGCCTGACCGATGGAAATGCTACTGGAGATTTTATTGTCTGTACATGAAATGCACCAGAAAGTCTTCCAACAATCAAAGATGGACCTTTAATTTCTTTACAATGTAAGTTTATGCTAGAAATGTTTTGGAATGGGATATTTGTATGATTTGTACATATAAATATTCTAGTGTGTCTAACTGCATCACTACATTGTACAGACATTATAGGTCAAAGCCATCTGACGTTCCATTTATCTAGCTTAAATAAATAGGCCTAAAATATATGGCTCTTAAATCACTGCTTATAAAAACTTAACTCTCTGGGGTCGGCTGTCTCGCCGGCGAGACCAACTCGTTTTTTTTTTAAGATCAGTGCAAAAGACACTAAAAATGTTGATTTTGGTCACACAAATAAGTGTTATACATCAATCGAAACTGTTAAGTGTCTACTTTTTTTGAGTACACTCACAATAACAACACAACTTTGTGCTTTTGGAGAAATAAGAAAATAAACAGGGTGTGCTCTCTGTCTTCTCCGTCTCCGCAAACTGTTTTGAGAAACGCGTCACTAAAATGAACTGTAACTCAGGAAATACTCAACACAGAGACATGGGAGTTATATCTATAGAAAGCCTGAAGTGTCTACTTTGAAATGAAGCAAGTCCTATCGAAAACAAACATTCTGTGATGAAGTAATCCGTATGAAACCAACACGATGTTCAATCTTTCCCGTCTGACTCATTATCTCTAATGAGTTCACGCCCTCGCGCTACTCGCGCCGTTCATATGTAAATAGCCACGTGGTGCGTGCGCGCGTGTAAACGCCCAAAACAAACAAAGAGCACAGTTTGGTGTTTTTTGGGGGTCTGGCAGAGCGTTAGGACCCAGAATTGGTGAAGCGTGATGTCAGACGTAACAAGCAGATATTCTTAGCCACTCCTATCCAAACGTGAATCTGCTATGAGCAAGAGGTGGAGTATTCAATATCCAATATTTAATTTCAGTCAATAAGATAAAAGTGGATTTTGTTCAAAGTAGCTATTATCCAAATAGATCTTTGATAGGAATGATTTTTTTTCCATTAAATATCACCAGCTAAAAAGAAACTAGTAACTAGTACTCTGAGTAGTTTTTGAAACGAGTACTTTGTACTTTTACTTAAGTACTGTTTTGGCACCAGTACTTTTACTTGTAATTGAGTATTATTTCAGCAATGTAACAGTACTTGTACTTGAGTACAAATTTTCAGTACTCTTTCCACCACTGAGCCTAACATACCTCATCTGAAAACAGATGCTAGCGGACTTTTTCGAAGACTGTAAAACATTTCTGTGAAGTAAATATTCAACATAAACATCTCAGTTACATGTAAGAAAGTGTCTGGAACAGCTGTGTGTGATATCTGTGTGATTTTAGGGACTAAACTCACCTGAAAGCAGTGAAAACAGCAGCGAGAGACGGAGATTCAATGTTCCTCAGTTACAGTGTTGCGCACCGTTTCCATGGCAACTCCCTCCGCTCCAGCGTTTGAATGAGCGCGCGAATTCAGCGCGCGAGTCCATTTAAACACGTCAGTCATGCAGCATCTTTAAATCTTTCTTTAAATCGCGAATTTGAAACTCATTTTGTAGCTCTACGACCAATACATTGGTGCAAAATGTATGATAGTGGGATAAAAAAATTAAAAATAAAAATAAATTATATTTTAACATTTGTATCACTCAGCCTTTTTATTTCATTTTAAAACAGGATTTTTATACTAAACTTTGGTTTTGCTAAATAACTAGCATAATACATTTTTTGAGTCATGCAAAACAGCATTAAAATAGGAGTAAAAAGTATAAAAGGACTGATCTACTGGTCTTTTTTAATTTTAAAAAAAAAAAAAAAACACCTCAACACTATTTATAACTAAAAACTTTATTGAGCTTTAATTGAACACAACTAAAAGAAAATGAGTCTGGAATGAGTTCTGGACCAGGTAGCAAGGAACATTTAGTTCACTTGATCTCACTTTCCAGAAAAAAATATTTACAAAAATGTTGATTGTGAAGAACCATTATATAGTCTAAAGAACCTTTTGTGCAATGGATAGGTTCTTTTGGATATTAAAGGGTCTTCATGGAACCATACACCCTGCCAAATAACCATTTTTTAAGAGTGTATTTTTTGTAATAACTGACACCACATTTGCCAAATTTGATTGTTTCATTTTCATAAATCATGAGATTAATTATGATTAATTTATTGAGCCCTATTTTTTTTTTAAGATTAAGAAATAACTAAATCTGTAGTTAATACTTTTGAAAAACCATGGGTTATTTTGTAATGGTTCTACTGCAAATGCTGTTAACCATAGTTCATTTTGCAATTACTATGGTTTTCTACAAAAACTATAGATAAATCATGGTTACTGTAGTAAAACCATGATCATTCTCGTAGTTACTATGGCTTTACTACTAAAACCATAGTTAAACCATGGTTTATTATGTAGTTACTATGGTTTTACTACAAAAACCATAGTAAAACCATGGTTTATTATGTAGTTACTATGGCTTTACTACTAAAACCATAGTTAAACCATGGTTTATTATGTAGTTACTATGGTTTTACTACAAAAAACATACTTTAACTATGGTTACTGTGGTAAAACCATGGTTCATTTTGTAGTTACTATGGTTTTACTACAAAAACCATAGTTAAACCATAGTTAAACCATGGTTACTACAAAAAAACCATGGTTAATTTTCGTAAGGGATCAGTGCAATGTGTAATCTGACAGCTGTGTGATCTGTGCGATGGATGATGGGAAATGTAGTTAGGTGAAATGCAACAGTAGTGTAGTGCAATGCAAGAGTGTGTCTATAGGAAATATCAGTTCACATTTCAAAACAAGGAATCTGACAACAGTTGGTCTGCGCCACACAGAGATCTGAACTCACCATCATCAAGTCCGTCTGTGATTACATGAAGAAACAGAACAAACTGAGACAGACTAAATCCAGAAGAACTGTGACAACGTCTCCAAGATGCTTGAAGAAACTCACCTGCAAATCTACCTGCAAGTGTACCAAGGACAAAAGCTGTTGAAACGCAAAGGGTGGTTACAGCAAACTTTGATGTGATTTAGTCAATAGAAGTTAATTATTAAATTACATCTATTCATAACATTATTTTTGCAAGCGTCCTAAATTTACAGCATTTTTACAGAAGTGTCTAAAAGTTTTCTCAGTACTGTAGCTTTACAGGGGTGTTTCTTCAAGCATATTGGAGACGTTGCCACAGTTCTTCTGGATTTAGTCTGTAACAGTTTCTTCTGTTTCTCCAATCGCAGATGGACTTGGTGATGAAAATTGCAATGGATTATTATATTTTATGTCAAAAGAAATGTTTGGAAATGTAAACGATACTTCCTACATAAATTGATTTTTCCTATAGACTCACAAAAGCAAAAAATTAAGATTAGATTAAAACCATTTTTAGGAATGAAAGTAATACTGTATTTTACTTTGGTACTTATAGTATGTCGTGACAATGCAACATTTGTTGTAATTGTTTTGTTGTTAGCATAGTGTATTGGAAACATAAATGTATTCAAATTATTATTATAAAGGTATTTATATGCTTCAATTGACAGTCATGTTCTGATGAAGACGGTAACCACACAAACAGGAATGATTTCATAGAAACATCGGACCCTGACAAATGTGGTAAATATGTTTTTTTTTACATCCATATACAGTTTTGAAAATCTTTTAAATCTGCTACACAATGTAATATTGAAGCCCTAAATGTGTTCTGTTGCTTACACTCTCATATAAGTGAAATCTTAATAAAAAATTAAATGTTAACCAACTATTTTTCCTTGTTCTTACAGTCATTGGTAGTGTGCCTGGTATTTCCAGAGAAGTTGTTTCAGCCGTCTCCACTGTTGAGGTCCAGTCTCTCTCCAGTAATACCCCTTCCATCTCCGGTGGAGATGAAGTTATTTGGTGTATTGACACCGAAGATATTTGCACCAATGCACCGTCCATCTCAGCTGACAACCTCACCATGTCTACTGTTGCTGCTGCCATTACTATTGATGAGACTCATATCTTGTCTAGTGGAACATCTGCCATCTCCAGTGGCAACACTCACGGCTTTTCGATTGGTCCACACCATGCTTCTCTGCTAGCAACACCTCTGGGGCATCCCATAGTCCCACCCAAACCAATGCACCCACCACAACCTGCAGTTACATGTTCTTTTCATACAGTATATTCATGGTCAGGGTTTAATGTCAATAGGCCTTGTTTACAGTATGATTTTGTGTTAGAATAGTCACTTTGCAGTAGACAATTGTATCCTTGTTTAATGCAGTGTAATGCAGCTATTTCTGTTAACATCATATATATATATATATATATATATATATATATATATATATACCTTAACAATGTCCATTATAAAATGTTGATATATTACATTTTTTAGTACATACCTTGACCTCTTTGAGGAAGAATACCTCTCTGATGACGCTGATCTCCAGGAAGCCATTTCAAGGTCCTTAGAGTCCAGCACAAACGAGAGGTCAGTAGAAGATATTATTTAAAACATTCATTGTTTTAATTATAATGTATCATAGCAATAGCTTACTAGTAGCAATAAACAGGCTGACACCTAAATGGTTCAGAAATATATTTATGTATGCACAATATATCGTTTTTTCTTTATCTGATATCAAATCTTTTCTGTGGTCATTGTTTCTACAATATTTATAATATTGTTGCAATTTAATTTATATATATATATATATATATATATATATATATATATATATATATATATAATTTTTTTTTTTTTTTTTTTTTTTTAAATCATGGTGTAAAAATTTCTCTGAGTGAAAATAAGTACAGTTGTGCTTCTTTCCATTGTCAAAAATATATAAAATAAATATACAATCTTGCGGATGTTACATTATGGGTGAGTTACCATTGAAACTGTTGTATTTTTTATTGTTTATTATTGTTTCAGTGATTCAAAGATGACTTTAGAGAGAATAATGGAGCGGATTACTTCTAGAGTAAATAATGAAAGCACTGTACGCTTCAATATCATAAGAAGAAATGTGTGGGAGGGAACATCCAGAGCAATGGGCAGATCCAATTTTTCACCCGACAAGAAGGTGGATGTTAAGTTTACTGATGACTATAGAACATCTGAGGGTGCTGTGGACAATGGAGGACCTACTCGGGAGTTTTTCCGACTCTGTCTACATGAAATCAAGGACAAAATTGGCATCTTTGAGGGGCCATCTAATGCTAAAATCCTCACATGCAACTCCAAAGGTACACTACTTATAAATTAATATTGTTGTCAACTAAAGGATTTTGGTCACACTTTATATTAGGTGGCCTTAACTACTATGTACTTACATTTTAAAAAAAGTACAATGTACTTATTGTGTTCATGTTGTATTGCAAAACTCATTTGCTGCTATTGAGGTGGGATACGGGTAAGGTTAGGGACAGGTTTGGTGGTCTGGGTAGGTTTAAGGGTGGGTTAAGGTGTGAGTGATGGGTCAACAGTGTAATTATAAATGTAATTACAGAAATTAATTACAGATGTAATTACATATAGGTATTTTTAAAAATATAAGTACAATGTAAAAACATGTATGTACACAATAAGTGCATTGTACCAAATTATTAATTTAAATGTAAGTACATATTGGTTAAGGCCACCTAATATAAAGTGAGACCAGGATTTCTTTTGGATCCTTAAATATTTAATCATGGAGTGAAATTTTACATTTTTCAAATGAGCATTGTAAGTACAACATTTGAAGACATCTTACATTTCAGGTACAAAAAAATAATTTAAAAACAAGTTTTATAACCTCACACTGATAGGTGACAGTGTGATTTTTTTTTTTTAAATATATTTTCGATGTCCCCATTTGACATGAAGTTTTAATTTCATTTGATAACAGCGATGAAAGACAATGCATACTTCTATGCTGGCCAGATCATGGCAATGTCAATTGCCCATGGGGGGCAGAGTCCATGTTTCCTGTCTGAACTTATGTATGAGTGTCTTCAAAAGGGTCCTGACAATGTGAAGGTCAAAACTGAAGATATCACCGATGAAGAAACAAGGTCTCAGGTGCAGTCGTTAGGCATATTTTCTTTTAATTGTATTGTATTTTGATACAAATTATTCTTTTTGCATGCACTCATTAACAAGTTAAAGCTAATAGTTGTACATCTTCATTCTAAACAATGTTTTTTTATTTTGTTTTAATAATTTTAGATCTTACAGGCTGAGACTGAATCACAACTACAAGATGCAGTTGCACAGGCAGCCAGCTTAATCAGTCTTGCTGGTCACAATGTTCGCATAACACTGGAAAAGAAACAAGAGACTGCTTTGGATCTGGCTCACTGGTATGTCCTTCAGCGGACCCGTGCACCATTTGAAAGAGTGGAAAGCATAAAAAAAATACTTTTGAGTTGCTAACAAAGTGTTACTACAGTATAAGAAAAATTACTGATTGACCTCCACTTCCATGTTATTGTGCACCAGTACAAGTGAAAGTATGCTTTATGTTGCCTGGAATTCATTGTGGTACCTCACCTAATTAAACGTGAAAAATACTAGTGATACATGTTTCAAATCACATAAACTACACATTGCAACTTGTTTCCTTTTTATTAGGTTCAGAGATGGCTTAACATCTCTGGGTGTCCTAGATGCTCTCCAAAGATATTCTGTTCAGTCGAAGTGCCTTTTTGTGAAGGCTGAAAAGGCCTTAACTGCAAATGATGTGGAGAATCTCTTCCAGATCATTCATTCTGAAAGAGGGAGTAATGCATTCCAAGAAGAGTGCCGGACCCTGGCTTTCTGGCAAGACTATCTTCAGGATGCTGAAAGTAAGTTTGGTATTTCACACAGTTTTTAATGCAAGACATTGTTTTCTAAATAGTTTTTTGCTCCATCATAGTGGTACATGACAGTGATGAAAAAACACACACATATATATATGTATATATATATTGTAGCATTTGGACCAATCAGACACAATTTCTCATTTGATTTAACAAATGAAACTAGTTATTAGATTAACAAATAATCACAGACCCCTCACCCAATACACATTCTTAGGTGCCCCTATGTCTGCAGACGCCGCCAGAGCACCCCCGGTGCCATGGCAACCCATCAGATAACATTAGTTTTATTGCGCAAAGGAATGCAAAATGGTCAAGAAACACTCACTTCATATCCACTTTAGGAAAAGGACATTTATGCCATAAAATGGACTCTTCTCTAATTAATTCATAGGAAAACCTTTCTTTGAATGAGCACACATATCATTAAGTCATTGTGTATATTATTACTGTTTTTGTGTATTTTAATACTGTTTTATGCATGCTTATAATAGATCAATAGTTAATATCACTCTGACTGTAACATGTTTGGTCTCTATCAATTCGTCTTCGGATGATCTAACTGAGAGTGAATATTACATGTTGATACCTATGCAACATATCAGTGTCCTAAGAATCTTTAATAGTTTGTATAATAACTTTCAATCCAACCCCTTTTGGAAATTACCATGCTCTCAGACAAAGGGCCATAAAACCCCCAGTATTTCCAAAACTCCCGCTTGGAAATTCAGCCTTTCTCATTGGTCAAGCCCATCCTGAAAGGCGTGACTCTTCGCAGACTTTAAAGAGCCCACGCGCTCTCTCTCTCTCTCTTCTACCAAAAAGTGCCCTGGAGATCACCTGGGAAACCTCGCGGCTCCCCTTCCGGGGAGCCCGATCTTCTGGCAATTTTAAGTTCGGTAACTTTGGGAACTCACTTCGGACTAATCATGGCTGGAAGGACGAAGCTTTTACTCCAAAAGGAATCCCCCCCCGGGAATCTACGCATTATACATGCACCAGGATACTTTACTCAGCACCCACAAAAACCATGCAAGTAACCGCTTGTTAACGATCTAGATGCGCTTCTAGGCTTCGACCCCTTTTAATTAAGGTGATATGATTTTCTAATGGCTCAAACCCAGGTTTTAGTTAGTTGATGTTAAAATCCTGCCATGGTTCTCTTGCGCGCGAGCGCTCTCTCTCTCGCTCTCTCTCTCTCTCTCTCTCTCTCGCTCTCTCTCTCTCTCTCTCTCTCTCTCTCTCTCTCTCTCTCTCTCTATGCCTTCCTTGCCTTGGCATCCATGTTTAATGTGTGTATGTCTGTGTCTAGTTCTATGTTTCATGTTCCCCTGTAGTGTAGTTTAATAAACATCCATATGTATTCACGCTTGGTTGTCTGTGTCTGCTGCTCTCAGAACTAAGTCACTTTAACGTCCGATCTTGCAACAATGCTCGGAGCACTGCTTCGTTAAGAAAATTATTTGTCGTGGCCAGAGGAATAATTTTTCTCAAAGTCAATAGAAGGGTCCGTACTGCGGACGAACTAATCATTCTATTGTACTATTAATACTATAGCTAATTCCTGAAGATGGATATATAATTGATAACCCGTTATGATTTATTATGTTCATCTCATAAAGCAAATATGCTACAATATTGCAATGTTTAATTGGTGTTTATATTCTATAAATACATTAATATAACATTTAAAGTTAAGATGCATTCATTATGGCCACAAGGTATTAAAAAAAAAAAAAAAAAAACAGTACATGCACATCCACCACCATATCTTGTTGTTATGGCTGTTGTCCACAAATTGTAGCCTGTATATGCTTTCAGCAGACTTGGAGAAAGATTATTTGCTACGGTCTTCAACAACTCCTATCTTTTTTGCTGCTAAATGGCTCTCTATATTCACCAGACTGTTGTTAGTGTTGTCTGTGACATTATGAGCGACCCTTTCAAATGTAACCACTCTTATAACACTTTTGCATTACTCCAATGGTATCATTTAACATATTCATCATTTAATTGTGGTACTCTCTTTTCATGTTTTACAGTTGAAAACAATGTCTCTCTGGAGGATGTTCTTGTTTTCTTCACTGGATGTGACAGCATTCCAGCACTGGGTTTCTCTCCAAAGCCAAGCCTTGAGTTCATTATCTGTTCCCGATTTCCAGTGGCCAATACTTGCAAAATTATTCTACGCATACCAGTTCATGCAGTGTACACTGCTTTCAAATCTGACATGGATTTTGCCATACGCAATTCACCAGGATTTGGAAGAGCGTGAGAGGTAATATTTTCAAAGGCTTGTAGAGCTTGAGTTATGTTGATGTTTTTTATGCTGTTGCTGTTATTTCACTGTTTTTCCATTGATACCAAAATTCTGTATTTACTGTAACAAACACATGGAAAAAACACAGTACAAAACATCAAAGTTCTTTGTTACACTTTAAGATGTATTTCAAGCTATATGTTTCAGTCTTCTAACCTGAACAATGTTCCCCAGTTTAATTTCTATGGCAGGATTGTTACTTCTTTATAGGCTGTGTATGGCCATCTTTCAAATAAATGTCTTTTCTGTTCCTACTTTGTATGCACTGGCTTATTGTTTTTTTTTTAGTGTCTACAGTGGTGGGACTTGTGCATCCAAGACTTTAAATGTAACGTTTTTCAAATTTTTTATAATATACTGTAGTTACAAAATGACAACACAAAATGAATGTATTTAATAACTTTGAAAAATACAGGTTTCACCTTGAGCAACAGTGTTAAACTGAAACAACGTTTACATATGATACATTGTATAATATACACTATTTATATGGTGATAACGTTCAACGGTTTATCGTGAAAGAAAAGTGAATTTTGTGTTTATATCATAATTTTATATGATAATGCCCTTTTTTATGTCACCACAATAACTTCAATATGATAAACATCACCAAAATTACTTAGCAGACTAAGTATTTATTTGAAGCAGGTCATATGCTATGAAAAAAAGTTCTATTCCATGATTTCCATCGTCAGTCAAGGGATCAACTGGGATTAACTCAGGATGACACTGGTGATGATCATAAGGTCGTTGCACATGCACATGATTGAGTGGTCCTTGATGTTCAGGAAGTTGCAGCATTCCAACTGTCCAAAGTTGCAGTGGTGAGCTACTTTCCATTGTTCTTAAACTATGGTGGTTCCACTGGCTTACAAACTCATCCACAGATCTGTTTATTCTTGGAAGGTAAACATGGTGAAGAGCCCTAATGTGAAGTGGGTTGTTGCTATCTAAAATTCCAACATTTTCCATGAAAAGGAAAAGTTCTTTAAAATAAGCTGACACCACCCTGTTAAGTTCTGCCCACAATCTTTCATTGCGTTGATTGTGAACACTGCATCCAACCATAAAGCTTCTTCTGTTTGCCCCTCAATTCTCAATCATAAATCTTGCAACATCAATATTCTCACTACCAGCATCACCTCTGACATGATGTGGGAGTCCAAACAGATCCACTTTGGAAAAGTTGCAAGGCAGTTGATGCTCTGTTGTCTGTGCAACATCTCATGTAGGTAATACAGCGGCTATAGCCATAAACTCCTCCATGAAACACAAATCCCCATGGATTTAACTTGTGGTTTGTGTCAATGTGTCTGGAATAAGAATTATTATTGTTATTATTAATATAAACATTAACATTTAAACATCTACATTGGATGTACATCAAAGTTTGACTTTTTGGCTTTGTCATTTTCTTGCCAAAAAACTTTAAAAAAAAAAAAAAAAAAAAAAAAAAAAAGTAAGTAAAAATAATCTAAAAAAAATAATCTTTTCCCTCCTGTTTATACTTGTAATTTTTTTTAAACGTTGCATTATCTCACATTTGCATGATGATTTTACAATAATAATAATAATTATTATTATTATTATAAACCACATTGGATGTACATCAGAGTTTAACTTTTTTGGCTTTGTTGTCTTTTTTTTTTGCCAAAAAACGTTTGTAAAAATAAATAAATAATAATAATAATCTCAAAATTATGTTTTTTTTTCATCCTGTTTATACTTTTAATTTTTTAAAATGTTGCATTATCTCATATGTTCATGATGATTTTACAATATTATTATTATTATTATTATTATTATTATTATAAACCACATTGAATGTACATCAAAGTTTAACTTGTTTGGTGTAGTTGTCTTTTTCTTGTGAAAAATGAAAAAACGAATAAATTAAATAAATTAATATCAATATTATGTTGTTGTTTTTTTCATCCTGTTTATACTATATAACTTTTTCTTGATGTTGCATTATCTCACATTTACATGATGATTTTACAACAACAATAATAACAATAATTATTATTATTATAAACCACATTGGATGTACATCAGAGTTGAACTTTTTTGGCTTTGTTGTCTTTTTTTTTTTTTGACAAAATTTTTTTGTGATAAATGAAAAAAAAAGAAATACTCTCAATATTATGGTTTTTCATCCTGTTGTACTTGTTTTAATGTTGAATTATCTCACATTTTCAAGATGATTTTACAAAAATACTACTACTACTACTACTATTTATTATTATTATTATTATTATTATTATTATACATCCCTCTTGTATAATAATACCAGCTAGGTGTAACGGGACTGACGAGTCGTGAGACGTGTGGATCCATGTGCGAGCTTTTATTGAGCAGAGACGTGGTCGTACAGGCAGGGTCAAACATTGGCAAACAGGTATAACAGGGGCGAGACAGAGAGTAAACAAAGACAAGCGGGGGTCGACGATCGGTGAACAATATCCAGAAGGGCGAAACAGGAGAGGTAATCCAAAACGTAGCAATAGTCCAGGCAGGGGAAACAATCCGAACAAGGCAGGGCAAGACAAGGCAAGACTATGGAAACTAACTAGGCTTTGTATAGGGCAGCAATAATGCATACAATACTCGGCGCTAATGCAGAGAAAGTCCATGGCTTAAGTAGGGGGTGAAATGGGAATCAGCTGTGTGCGTGTGATCAGGTGAGCGTGTAATTAGTGAGATGGCTGAAGGGAAATGCAGTCCATTGTGTTGTGTGGTGTGAAAGTCAATGTGGTGGGTGAGTGACCTCTGGTGGTGAATGAATGGAAGTGCACAGACCAGATTCGTGACACTAGGGAGTAATAACTGTATTTTTTTTTTTTTTTTACAAAACACATACCACAGTTGATTTGGGACAGAGACATTGTAGACCCTTCATTGAATAGCCCTTCGTCCTCTTAAGACTCTTCCCACTGGATCTACTATTCTTAAACGCTCTCGCACTCGCCATCGCTGAATTCTGATCCCTCTTCCTCTCAAACTACCAGTGACGTAGGTCTCTCCTGATCCAGGGGTTTGTTGAAGAACCATAGTAATAAGACGATCAAGCCTTGAGTTCATTATCTGTTCCCGATTTCCAGTGGCCAATACTTGCAAAATTATTCTACGCATACCAGTTCATGCAGTGTACACTGCTTTCAAATCTGACATGGATTTTGCCATACGCAATTCACCAGGATTTGGAAGAGCGTGAGAGGTAATATTTTCAAAGGCTTGTAGAGCTTGAGTTATGTTGATGTTTTTTATGCTGTTGCTGTTATTTCACTGTTTTTCCATTGATACCAAAATTCTGTATTTACTGTAACAAACACATGGAAAAAACACAGTACAAAACATCAAAGTTCTTTGTTACACTTTAAGATGTATTTCAAGCTATATGTTTCAGTCTTCTAACCTGAACAATGTTCCCCAGTTTAATTTCTATGGCAGGATTGTTACTTCTTTATAGGCTGTGTATGGCCATCTTTCAAATAAATGTCTTTTCTGTTCCTACTTTGTATGCACTGGCTTATTGTTTTTTTTTTAGTGTCTACAGTGGTGGGACTTGTGCATCCAAGACTTTAAATGTAACGTTTTTCAAATTTTTTATAATATACTGTAGTTACAAAATGACAACACAAAATGAATGTATTTAATAACTTTGAAAAATACAGGTTTCACCTTGAGCAACAGTGTTAAACTGAAACAACGTTTACATATGATACATTGTATAATATACACTATTTATATGGTGATAACGTTCAACGGTTTATCGTGAAAGAAAAGTGAATTTTGTGTTTATATCATAATTTTATATGATAATGCCCTTTTTTATGTCACCACAATAACTTCAATATGATAAACATCACCAAAATTACTTAGCAGACTAAGTATTTATTTGAAGCAGGTCATATGCTATGAAAAAAAGTTCTATTCCATGATTTCCATCGTCAGTCAAGGGATCAACTGGGATTAACTCAGGATGACACTGGTGATGATCATAAGGTCGTTGCACATGCACATGATTGAGTGGTCCTTGATGTTCAGGAAGTTGCAGCATTCCAACTGTCCAAAGTTGCAGTGGTGAGCTACTTTCCATTGTTCTTAAACTATGGTGGTTCCACTGGCTTACAAACTCATCCACAGATCTGTTTATTCTTGGAAGGTAAACATGGTGAAGAGCCCTAATGTGAAGTGGGTTGTTGCTATCTAAAATTCCAACATTTTCCATGAAAAGGAAAAGTTCTTTAAAATAAGCTGACACCACCCTGTTAAGTTCTGCCCACAATCTTTCATTGCGTTGATTGTGAACACTGCATCCAACCATAAAGCTTCTTCTGTTTGCCCCTCAATTCTCAATCATAAATCTTGCAACATCAATATTCTCACTACCAGCATCACCTCTGACATGATGTGGGAGTCCAAACAGATCCACTTTGGAAAAGTTGCAAGGCAGTTGATGCTCTGTTGTCTGTGCAACATCTCATGTAGGTAATACAGCGGCTATAGCCATAAACTCCTCCATGAAACACAAATCCCCATGGATTTAACTTGTGGTTTGTGTCAATGTGTCTGGAATAAGAATTATTATTGTTATTATTAATATAAACATTAACATTTAAACATCTACATTGGATGTACATCAAAGTTTGACTTTTTGGCTTTGTCATTTTCTTGCCAAAAAACTTTAAAAAAAAAAAAAAAAAAAAAAAAAAAAAGTAAGTAAAAATAATCTAAAAAAAATAATCTTTTCCCTCCTGTTTATACTTGTAATTTTTTTTAAACGTTGCATTATCTCACATTTGCATGATGATTTTACAATAATAATAATAATTATTATTATTATTATAAACCACATTGGATGTACATCAGAGTTTAACTTTTTTGGCTTTGTTGTCTTTTTTTTTTGCCAAAAAACGTTTGTAAAAATAAATAAATAATAATAATAATCTCAAAATTATGTTTTTTTTTCATCCTGTTTATACTTTTAATTTTTTAAAATGTTGCATTATCTCATATGTTCATGATGATTTTACAATATTATTATTATTATTATTATTATTATTATTATAAACCACATTGAATGTACATCAAAGTTTAACTTGTTTGGTGTAGTTGTCTTTTTCTTGTGAAAAATGAAAAAACGAATAAATTAAATAAATTAATATCAATATTATGTTGTTGTTTTTTTCATCCTGTTTATACTATATAACTTTTTCTTGATGTTGCATTATCTCACATTTACATGATGATTTTACAACAACAATAATAACAATAATTATTATTATTATAAACCACATTGGATGTACATCAGAGTTGAACTTTTTTGGCTTTGTTGTCTTTTTTTTTTTTTGACAAAATTTTTTTGTGATAAATGAAAAAAAAAGAAATACTCTCAATATTATGGTTTTTCATCCTGTTGTACTTGTTTTAATGTTGAATTATCTCACATTTTCAAGATGATTTTACAAAAATACTACTACTACTACTACTATTTATTATTATTATTATTATTATTATTATTATACATCCCTCTTGTATAATAATACCAGCTAGGTGTAACGGGACTGACGAGTCGTGAGACGTGTGGATCCATGTGCGAGCTTTTATTGAGCAGAGACGTGGTCGTACAGGCAGGGTCAAACATTGGCAAACAGGTATAACAGGGGCGAGACAGAGAGTAAACAAAGACAAGCGGGGGTCGACGATCGGTGAACAATATCCAGAAGGGCGAAACAGGAGAGGTAATCCAAAACGTAGCAATAGTCCAGGCAGGGGAAACAATCCGAACAAGGCAGGGCAAGACAAGGCAAGACTATGGAAACTAACTAGGCTTTGTATAGGGCAGCAATAATGCATACAATACTCGGCGCTAATGCAGAGAAAGTCCATGGCTTAAGTAGGGGGTGAAATGGGAATCAGCTGTGTGCGTGTGATCAGGTGAGCGTGTAATTAGTGAGATGGCTGAAGGGAAATGCAGTCCATTGTGTTGTGTGGTGTGAAAGTCAATGTGGTGGGTGAGTGACCTCTGGTGGTGAATGAATGGAAGTGCACAGACCAGATTCGTGACACTAGGGAGTAATAACTGTATTTTTTTTTTTTTTTTACAAAACACATACCACAGTTGATTTGGGACAGAGACATTGTAGACCCTTCATTGAATAGCCCTTCGTCCTCTTAAGACTCTTCCCACTGGATCTACTATTCTTAAACGCTCTCGCACTCGCCATCGCTGAATTCTGATCCCTCTTCCTCTCAAACTACCAGTGACGTAGGTCTCTCCTGATCCAGGGGTTTGTTGAAGAACCATAGTAATAAGACGATCAAGATCATCATTTGAAATGTTTGTGAAACTCCCATAGTCCACTAAACCAAGTTCTCTCCTGTGGTTGTACAGTGTTCGAATGTTTACAGACAACATTCGCGATATGGCCATCCAG